>JBCEWE010000982.1:5000-7500 GCA_039877035.1 Silurus lanzhouensis | reverse complement strand
GTTGTAGCAGACTGGTTATATTAATTCTATTCCAAATCCATGCTCGAAGTTCTTGAGTTGCTCAGGAACTTCATGAGGAATCATCCTTAGACAGAGTGGTCTCCAAACGAAGAGAAGACCATTCAGAGGTTGGGATGTATCAGGAGGATCTGAAGTGAATAAATAAGGACAGGAGCACTAGTCAGTGGTACCTCAGGATCAGGTTCGACCCAGTCAGTGAGAATATTATTTAAATGAACCTGGTCCATGGTGTAGAAAAGGTTGAAGACCCCTAATCTGCTAATCTGCTGTAGAGTTATAGAAGACTGTGTGATCATCATGGTGGATCTTATGATCTTCAGGTCAGTAATCTTCAGGTTGTGGACCCCTCAGCATAAAATTGCTTTACTCTTGAACATCTCCATTCCACATCTCCATTTGCTGTTATAATAACCTGCACTCTTTCACTAAATGTTTCTGGAGATTCCTTCAGCTACAAGAGTGTTAGTCAAATTACTGATGGAGGTAAGATGAAGTGAGGAGGTTCCTGGGGTGCAGTCAACATTTATCTCAGTAGGGTTGGATTTCAATGCTTGGAGATCTTTCATACACTTCTAACTAATGGAAAGGAGATCTTCATGGAAGTGGATTTGGGCGCAGAGCTTGGGTTGGGATGTTGGAACATGTTTTTGGGGTCTCCTAGTTCAAGCGAATTGTCCGATCAAGTTTGTGGTAACATTTTGGAGAAGAACCACGAGTGGCTGGAAAAACTCAGGTGTCCCAATACTTTTGCTTATTAAGTGTATTATTATAACAGTCCAGTATGTTTTTTCCTCTTATACCATACGGATTTACCAGCAAGCACATGGTGTAATTTTTATCCGTTTATTGTTACATGTAATTCTTCAAAAGAGGAAAAAAAAAACCTGACACTGGAGACTCCTTCCGTACATGTTACGTGGATGTCTCTATGACCCTGGAGAAAACTTCACCATGGCAGCCATTAAAAAAAAAAAAAGCTGTACCGGTCCAGTCCCTGTGAATGAGCCGTTACTATGGCGACGCTAACACATTAATAATAACCCAGAACTCTAAAAAAAACCAATCGGCAGCCCGTGACCAATCAGAGTGCAGAATCGAGAATCGGCGTCCCACCTTCATGGAGACAAAGAGAGCGTTCGCGCGTGAAGACGTTCGAGACGGAATCGAGAGCTCAGACGCTCGTCTGCTTCGTGCTGTTTCGTCCGTTTCTCACAGGAAGCGCTGGTTACGAAAACCGCCGTTTCTTTCCACAAATATGAGAAATGAAATGTGTGTGTGTGTGTGTGGGTGCATTCTGTTCGTCTGCCCACGTCTCCTCCTTTCAGTGGGAATGGAGCGGTCCAAAGGTGCCGTTACAATTGCTGTTTTGTTCACTCGAAAACTTAGAAAGCCTTTGGGAAGATCACAGTGTGTGTGTGTGTGTGTGTGTGTGTGTGTGTGTGTGTGTGTGTGTATATGTATGTGTGTGTGTGTGTGTGTGTGTGTGTGTGTGTGTGTGTGTATATGTATGTGTGTGTGTGTGTGTGTGTATGTGTGTGTGTGTGTGAGTGGAAATGCCCTTGTTGTGGAAATGCCTGTCACCATGGTGTATGACGTGACAAGAAAAAGCACAACGATTGAGATGTGAAAGGGAGAGGAAATGAATAACAGTGAGAGAGTAGGAGGGAGAGATAGAGAGAGAGACAGAGAGAGAGAGAGAGAGAGAGAGAGAGAGAGAGAGAGAGAGAGAGAGAGAAAGAGAGGAAGAGAGAGAGAGAGAGGGAGAGACAGAAGAAGGGAGAGAGAGAGAGAGAGGGAGAGAGAGAGAAGGAGGAAAACAAAGAGAAACAGTGACTGAGAGTGATGGAGAAAGAGGGAGAGAGAGAGAAGGAGAGAGAGAGTAAGAGAAAGAGAGAGAGAGTAAAAAATTGATGGGGTGGCAAGGATAGAGTGAGAGTCAGAGAGAAAGAGAATGAGGACAGGAGAGAGGAAAAGAGCAAGTGAGAGAATGACTGAGAAATCGGTGAGAGAGTGGGAGTGAAGGATGGAGAGAGTGCGAAATAAAGAAAGAAACAGGGAGTGGGAGTGAGAGAACAAAAGAAAGAATTAAAGAGTCAGAGAATGATGGAGTGACTGTGGAAGTAAGAGAATGATGGCATGAAAGAATGAGGGAGTGAGAGAATGAGGGAGTGAGGGAATGAGGGAGTGAGGGAATGATGGAGTGAGAGAATGAGGGAGTGAGAGAATGAGGGAGAGAAAAAATGAGGGAGTAAGATAATGGGAGAGTGAGAGAATGAGGGAGTGAGAGAATGAGGGGGTGAGAAATTGAGGGGGTGAGAGAATGAGGGAGTGAAAGAACAAGGGAGTAAGAGAATGAGGGAGTGAGAGAATGAGGGAGTGAAAGAACAAGGGAGTAAGAGAATGAGGGAGTGAGAGAATGGGGGGAGTAAAAGAACAAGAGAGTGAGAGAATGAGGGAGTTAGAGAATGGGGGAGTGAAA
>JBCEWE010000941.1:0-45916 GCA_039877035.1 Silurus lanzhouensis | reverse complement strand
CAGAACACTCAGTTTCCTGAATATATTGAACCTTGAGTCTGGTACCTTTCAAATATTAGTCTGTCTGTCTATCTGTCTGTCCACCCAGCCATCTATTTGTCCGCATTTTAGTCTATCTGTCTGTCAGGCTTATATTTTTTTCTGAATGCCTATCTGACTGCTTGTCTTTCCTATCTACCATGCTGTTTGTCTGTCTGTGTCTATCTATCTATCTATCTATCTATCTATCTATCTATCTATCTATCTATCTATCTATCTATCTATCTATCTATCTATCTATCTATCTTATTTATCTTATTTATCTTATCTAGCCTTCTATTTGTGTTTATCTATGTCAGTCTAATCTGTTTTTTAGTCTGAATGCCTATATGCCTGCTCATCTTTTCTATCGATCTATCAATCTATATCTATCTAATTTATCTAGATATTCGAATATTCATGTTAACAGATATTCATGTTTTGAAAGACTCTGGTAAAAGTTCTGACTATAATTTTTACTCAAGTTAAAGTGAAGAAGTTTGGGCTCTGACATGTACTTAATTAGTAGTAAAATGCTACATTTTTACTTGTTTCAGTGTCACACTGGTAACTGGACCTCACATCATATTAATATTAGGGCTGTCAATCGATTCAAATATTTAATCTCGCTGTTCTAAATGTGAAGAGAGATGACAGAGACGTCAAAAAGCGCCCCCTTTCTGTTTTCTCGCATCAGTAAAACAAATGTTTACTGATTAAATATTATTTTTCGGTAAAGTTTATTTATTTATTTTTATAGCTGAGCAAAGAAAAGACATGGTGAATAAACGTGTGTTGCACTGGAGGATTAATTTCACCTCTTTTATATTTATTTTTTTCTTTTTTTATTTCTATTTTGAATAAAAATGATCAAACAGAAATGCGCTGCATTGATCACACGTTAACAAAACAGGAAATTTTTTATACAAAAAACGAATTAAAAATTGTTTTACCTAATAAATGTATCCAGGCTGAACAACAACCATATAGAACACAAGCAGAGAAAAGATGATGATGATCAGGAATGTCTCTGTTCTCAGTCATGTTTACATCACTGACTCCCTCTGTCTCATCCATGTTAACCCCAAACTCTTGTTGCCTTCTGACTGCTTATTGTTGACTTCGTAAACTAGTCTACATCTGTGGTGTGTGAGAGCCAAACAGAAAGATTGCCATTGGTTTCCCTTTGATGCACACAAGCCACAGTGGCCTTAAGGCAGAACCTTGTGTATTCATGGCTAAGTGGGGAAGGTGATGGATTTGAAATCCGTTGGAGTTTTCCTGCACCATGTTAAAATCTTGCCTACTACGTTTATGATCTTCGTTTCTTACAAATTTCCCACAGATTGTTCTGCCAGAACACAGCTCTTTAACACTGCAGCAGAACTATTTTAAATCAACCCCGTAGATAATTAAACCGCAAACGAAATACGTCTGCTACATTTGCGTGTTCAAGTCTTCTGTTGCTCGTTTGATACTGAAACATTTTGGCAAAATTTCACTGAATATCGAAGACTCATCCAAATGCTTGAGCATGTCTTTGGACAAAAATAGTTGAAACCTCGCTGTGACACACCAGTCTAGCTTTCATTTGACATCACTGGCTTGAACACTTCTTTTGTTATTATGATAGCTAAGCATGATCTCTTATTTGAACAGAATCTGGTTCCAGGAATGACACAAAAGTGTGCAACTGTGTGGCTAAATCTGTGTGTAAATAAAGTGCAAAGGGAAAATAATGCAATGTCTTATCTGCTAGTATCCTCAGATTCCTTATTTTTTTGTTTCTATAGTGGCATTTTATCTTGATAATTCAATTAGGAGATGGATCATTGATGAACCTTGACACTCTCTAATTTACAGCGTTTGTGAAAGAAAAAGTGTCACATAAAAGTAAATCAGTGTATTGCATAATGTGAACAAGTGAAAAGGACAGATTTCACAACAATGCTGTACAGAGTACACTGATCTGCATAATCCAGTCCTTTATTGTTTTCTGAAAATAAGCTTAGTATGTGTGTTTTGGACCTATCTGGTTGTTTGGAGAAATAAATACAAATCATTACATTTTGACTAAAAAAGGCTAAACTTGACAAACTGAAAGAAAAACTATGTGCAGTGCAGGATAACCTTTGTATTCTATTTGACAAGAGCTCGTGAGACTGTTTAACATAGAGCTAAAACGAGCACCTTTTGACTAGCATTTACAGCGACCCTCGATCTCGTCGGATCTAGGCTTTGGACCCGCTGATCAACATCTGCAGTATTAACGGAAGGAGATCTACTGTATTTGACCAAAATTATAAAGACTGGAGCCTAAATCCAGCGCCTTAGACCGCTCGGCCACGCTACCAGTAGTTAAGCTCTGAGATAGGACTGCCAGCTTGTGGAGGAGATGCTGTTTCAGCCGGCCATAATGTCAGCAGCATGCATGAAACACGCTTAACAAAAGACTTTTGTTTGAGAACAAAGTAATACAAAAACACACAACAGGCTGTGCAGAATTGGCAGTCCATTGCATTTCCCCTCTGATTGTCAACAATCATCCACATATAATAACAGGATTCAGATGCAAGTTTTTTTTGCCACTGTCGTTTTGTCACAGCTGCGACGATCCATCATGGAAACAGACAACCTTTACAAAATAGACTGCAACAAAAACAGCTTTAGAAATTCCTCTAAAGGTAGTGGCACACAGGTAGTGGTAAATTTTGGTTTGTTGTCTCAGTTGGGCTCTTGATGCCACTGGAGGCATTTAAGTGGACAGCAAGAAAGAAGGGAAGCCACAATCCCTAGAAAAGCCTTTGGAGGCAAGAAGTTGCAATGCTTACGCAAACCACACAGCTTTGGAATTTCCTCTAAACAGTCAAGTATGGCTTCACTGACAATCAGCAACTAAGATACAACATTGCGACAAGGGTGGGACTCAAACCCACGCGTGTAAAGCACAATGGATTCGCAATCCATCCCCTTAACCTTTTCGTTTTTTGAGAATACAATTCCAAGTGAAAATACATTAGGTTAAAAGGCTCTCAACCTCCCAGAGCATGAAAATCACAATTATTTTTACATTCTTTTCATTTTGTTAAAATTACATTCTTCAACCTGAAACTTCTAAAACCTTAGTGACTTCCTGCTTAAAAACTTTGTCAAATTCATCTATATTTCCATCTTCTTTAAAATAATAGAACAAGTATTCAACATTCCTTTCAAATTTCCTTTTGAAAACAAAACAGACATCCAATAAAAATTATTCTCTCTTTGCTACCACTCGTCTTTCCCATATTGCACTCTTCATCAACATCACAAGTAAATTCAGAAGTGTTTTGTTTTTACTTTTCTTCTCAAAGCCCAACATCATTACCTTATTCCATTCCATATCATCATCATCATCTTCCCCTCTTAATTTTACAATCATTCTTTTACATTTCTTATTAAAATCCTCTAATTCTTTACAGTATGGAAACAGGTGTAAAAACCCCTCAGCATCATCATTACAAACTTTGCATGAAGCGGACTGTTCCATTCCAATTCTATTTTAAATTGCATCTGTAAAAATAGCCTTATGTCTGATAAAATATTCTGAGTGCTGCCACTTTGTATAAGTTTCCCCTTCATATTCCTCCATATGCTGTCTTCTTTTAAATCTTTAAACGTGCGTAAGCAATATTCATTTGCAACAGGTCTCTTAAAAACACCATCTCTAAAAAGGCAATACAACATTTTCACAGAACATGTTTTAAAAGCAAACAATTTTTCCTCAAAACTCACATTCACATCTTTTTATTTTTTGCCCTCTTCCATGTTTTCAACTCTTTTTAGCCATTGTTGAGGTATAGAGTTCTTGATTACATCATATTTATTTTCTATTTCTTGTCTGCCAAAATCCTCCTTTGCCTCCTCCATTATGTCCACAATGTATTGTGTTGGTAAAAACCCCTCTTTGAATTCATATAAAACATCTCTTACTTTCATAATACCCACATCCCACCATTTCTTAAAGAATATCTCTTTCCCCTGATTTTAAATGCCATTGTTTAAGAATAAAGGCTGATTTAAAATGTTCTCTCTTCCTTGTGGATTAAAATGTACATGAGTTAAACATTTCCCCCAGGCCCTCAAGAGTTCTTTATAAAAGTTTGGCAACCCCTCAGTCATCCAATTCTTTCTTTATATCCACAGTATGTTGTCTCCAAGATTGAAGTTGCTACACTTATTTAAGAAAAAACCATTGTTGCTTTCCATGCCACTTTGCTTTCTTCATCCATGTATTTTTTATCATTTTCACCCTCAGACTGTTTTTTCTTTGTTCCACATCCATTAATCCCAGTCCTCCCTTCTCTATTGCTCCTATTAAAGTGTTGTATGCAATTCTTGCGGGTTTCCCTTCCCATAAAAAAATCTCAAAAACATCTTTTCAGCCTTTTTTTCTGCCCACAACGGCATAAATGATGTGTATAAAATGTACCACAGTTTAAAAATCATTAAGAAATGAGAACTAAAACTTTCCCTTTTAGTGTTAATGTTCTCATTTTCCAAAATATCAACCTCCTTTCAATCCCTCCTAATATTTCCTTCCACATTGTTTCTTCTGCTTTCTTTTCATCCCTCCCCATTAAAACTTCATTAAAAACGCCGCCCTTCCGAATCTCATATATGCCGTTTTATCCTCGTTTATCTTGGCTCCTGATCCCCTACAGAACATTTGTATGATTTGCATTGCTTTTTTCACCCCTCCAAATCTTTGACCAATAGCGTTGTGTCACTTGCATACTGAAATATTTTATTATTTTCTCCCTCGGTGCCTAATAATTTTATTCCTTGCTCTTGTTTTATAGTTAGTCCTAAAGGTCCCGCAATTAGAGAATATAAAAGTGCTGACAGCGGCATCCTTGTCTTATTGATCTGGTTATTTTAAAACACTGTGTTAAAAACCCATTACATTTAATTTTTGTTACTGCACCTTTGTATAAGATCCTAATCCATTTAATAAAATGTTCTCCAAACCCAAACCTCTTTAAAACGTCAAATAAGAAACTATGTTCCACCCTGTCAAATGCTTTCTCAAAGTCTAAACTGATAATAAAACCATCTTTATTCTGCTCACGCATGTATCTTATCGTATCTTTTATACTAATTGTTGTATCTGCTATATCTCTACCCTTTAAACCGCACACTGGGTGAAGGTATGCTGCGTGTTAGTCCTTCTAGCGCGACTATAAAAGATTACTCAAATAGATTGCACTTTGTTACATTAATCTAATTTTAACCCTTTAATCTGACTCCAATTTATAATAAAGATTTTACTTGAATATCTCTAATTCAAGCTGATAACCTTATTGGTTGTACTTCTTTAATTTTAATAGATTTATCCAAACATTCAGTCTTTTCAATTAATCATTTATTATGGTCCTAGAGTCGCTTAGAACCTTGTGCTCGGCTAACTATACCTGCTCACGGAGGCACCTTGGCCAGTCTGAATCTTAGTCAGAGGATATAACGGTAAACTAATATTCTTTAAGTAGGCCGCCAATGCTTGCTCATGCATAAAGAGTACTGTATTTAGTCACTTAGTTATAACTTGCTAAAGTCAGTGATAGTCAGAAATCAGAAGGTCTCAGACGTTGTGCTCTATGCTCTATCCATTCATGAGCCTTCAGTTTGTACTATCCTGGTCACAGATTTGCAGTAACGCCAGACTACATAATCAACTAGATATAAATGATTTCAGGAAATTTCAGAGTTAATCAAGAATTTTACATTTATTTGCCAGGCAATAATCAATAAACAAATGTCATATCTAAAACAAATAATAGAAGTTACATAACATGATCAACATTAAACCAAATAATTTATCAGTGCAGTTTACTAAAGAATTGTTAAAGAATCACTATACCTGGCAATAGAGACACACAGAGACTGTGTGGGAAGTTCTGACCTCCCTGAGTGTTTCGCCAAATTTCCCTAAATACCCAACCATCGTAAACACTTGTAAATTCAAAGTGCCACAAGTTTTCCACACCCTTTCTTGGGACAGGATGTGACCTAAAAACCAAATGTCACCTAGACCAGCTGGTAAGGATCTTCTCCGGGGCAACCCTTATGTCAGTAGGACAGAATTTTCCCAAACCTGGGGTCTGTTCTACCGATGTGGGACTAAGATCATATTTCCAATCACACTGAGACCTTTAAAATAATACTAAACATGTGAAGGTAAAATGTATACATTCTTAAATTGTAATTATTACATGATGCAAGTAAAGTAAATTGAATTCCGGGACCTTCTCAGTCACCTTTCCAAGATCCGGCCATCTCCCTAGGAGGGAAAGAGGGGGGCTCAAGGATGGGTGACTGGGCAGCTGAACAAATGGCTTTCTCTCCTCAGATAAAAGAGATCCTCTCCTCAGATTAAAAGGTTTATTGTTTTGTTGCATGTTAGTTCTCGGGGTCTGGCCTCATGAAGTTGCATGGCAGTGAGAGATGTCTCTTGGACTGAGAAGCTTATTTGCAAAACATATTGACAGGTTGTTATAACCAGTAGAAGTAAGCATACACAGACTCCTCACAGTTGAGTGTCTTACAGTGAAGATAAGAATACGACACTTCCTGATATGATTGGTGTATTTCTCAATCTTAATCACTACATATTTAAAAGGAGTGTGCAGGACTATTCAAGGATTTTTCTTCTGGTAATGGGTGAGAGATGTTCTGAACCTCCTTAGCACAGATCAAACAACAAACTTACAACAAATCCCTAATCCCCACAGTTTGACCCGTCCTGTCAAAGTTTTCCGGATTGACGTGTTACTGCACAACACAGAGGACTCACCTTTCCTTTTTAAGCTGCCTCCCACTGCCTTGTCAACTGTATGTTTTAAGAAAACCTTCACTGTATGAGCAGAGTTAGCTAGCTAGCCAACTACCAGCGTTTACTCTTACAATATATGTCAGTCGCTTAGTCGAACCGAGGAGGTTCTGAGAAAAACGCCAATATAAATGAATTTCCAGATTATGGCAATTTAGTTTATGGAGAAACAAACGGTTTTAATCTGTTCTTCATGCTAAGAGAGGATTTTTCAGTAAAAATAAAAGTGTATATTTATAATGTTTATTTGGTTGAAGAAAATCTTCATAGCAATGAATTACCAAGTTTGTAAAAACTGTCATGATATGAGAATTTTCTGCCAATTACCAGCCTGATACGCTATCATGTGTTGTAGGGATTGGGGCGGGGCGAGTGCAGAAATAAAGAACATGTCTGACATTTTGGTTAGCTGTACTGTTGTCTGCTACAATAATCGATATTAAAACATGGTGTCAGAAGTAAACTGAAAATAAAAAAAAATAAAAAAAATGGAAGGTCTCAAGCCACCTGCGGGACTTGATCTGTCAAACCGTAATCTGTCGGAGAACTAGAGAAGATTTTGGCAGAGATTTAAACTGTATCTGTTTGCAGCAGCATGCGCTAGCAAGCCAGCTAAGGTACAGTCCTCTCTATTTCTTCACGTGGCCAGCGAGGAAGCACTAGAAGTGTACAATACATTCACTTTCAATGATGCCGATGACCAGCATAAACTAGACATAATCATGGAGAAATTTGAGGACTACTGTAACCCTAAGAAGAATATAACTTACGAGAGGTACAAGTTTTTCACGTGTGTGCAAGCGGAAATGTCCATTAGCCAGTATGTTACTGAGCTAAAGTTAAGAGCCAAGTCACGCGAGTCCGGACAATTGCAAGAATCCCTTATCAGAGACAGAGTTGTCTGTGGGATCACGTCAGATGCAATGAGAGAAAGACTCCTGAGAGAAGTTGACATTACTCTTGAAAAAGCTATCCAAATATGCATTGCGTCGGAAACGACAAAAGCCCAGATTCTGCAGATGCATGACGAGGAGCGTAATGCGCAAACCTCTGCACGTGAGACCAAGCATGTAGATGCAGTTAAACACAAGCAGGCACGCAGTAATGCACAGAAAAATAAAAACAAAGTGAGTGAAAAACACAAAGCAAGCAAGTTTAAGTGTAACAGGTGTGGAACTGAGCATGCTTCACGCAACTGTCCTGCATACGGCAAACAGTGCAAGAACTGTGAAAAAATGAATCACTTTGCTAAAATGTGCAGATCGAAAAAAGTGCACATGGTTGATGAAGATGACGTCACAGATCAGCGACCTGGTTTTTTCGTGGGTATGGTTCTAAGCCACAGACGGATGAATGGACAGCTGAATTGAAAATAGAACGCAGGAGTGTAAAATTTTAACTGGACACTGGAGCTCAAGCCAATGTAATTCCTTACAGCTTGGTGCAAAGACTTGGTAAAAAGAACGCTCTTAGACCCACTAATGTAAAGCTGTTTACATATACAGGAGACAAAATACCTTTGAAAGGGAAGTGTAATTGGCAGTGAAATATAATGACAAAACATATGTAGTGGAATTCATTGTGGTAACAACAGATGCTAAACCAATCCTGGGAATTCATGCATGTGAAGAAATGAGGCTCATCAAGAGAGTGACAAGGATGACAAAATGGACATTTTCAAGGAATATGCGGATGTTTTTGAAGGCATGGGTTGCCTAGAGGGAGAACACACAATACAAATAGACGACACTGTGGTTCCAAAAGTACATCCACCTGGGAAAATTCCTGTCACTCTGAGAGAAAAACTAAAAACAGAATTAAATAGAATGGAAAAAATGAACGTGATAAGAAGGATTGAAGAGCCAAAGCAGTGGGTGAACCCTTTTGTAATTGTTGAAAAGTCTAACAGGAAATTGAGAATCTGTTTAGACCCCCGTGATCTCAATACAGCAGTGATGAGGGAACATTACCAGCTACCAACAGTAGATGAAATAACTTGCAGGCTCGCCAAAGCCAAATACTTTACAGTGCTGGATGCAAGCACAGGTTTTTGGCAACTCAAGCTAGATGATGCCAGCTCTCGCCTTTGTACCTTTAACACTAAAGGCCGCTACAGATTCCTCCGTCTACCCTTTGGTGTCAACTCAGCACCGGAAGTGTTCCATAGGACGGTGAAACAGCTGTTTGAAGGAATTGAAGGTGTTGAAACCTACATTGATGACATACTGATCTGGGGTGAGACAAAGGAACAGCACGACCACAGACTGAGGCAAGTGTTAGAGAAAGCAAGAGAGAAAAATTTCAGATTGAATAAAGAAAAATGTAAAGTAGGTTTGGAAGAAATCAAATACCTAGGTCACATTCTCACAAAAATTGATTGAAACCGGATCAGAGTAAAGTTAAGGCTGTCAGAAATATGCCCACACCTGAATGCAAGAAGGATGTTGAACGATTCCTAGGCATGGTCACTTTCCTCACAACACACTGAACCATTGCGCAGGATTACCAGAAATGATGTCACCTGGCATTGACAGGATGAACAGCAGAATGCCTTCAACAACCTGAAAACACTTCTGACTGAAACACCCATACTCAGGTACTATGATGTGAGGTTACCAGTAACGGTCTCTGTTGATGCGTCGAAAAGCGGACTAGTAGCTGTGCTACTTCAAAAAGACCAGCCAGTAGCTTATGCTTCACGCGCATTGAATGAAACTGAACAGCGCTACGCACAAATTGAGAACAAATTGAGAAAGAAATGTTGCCAGTTGTGTTTGGAATGGAGCGCTTCCACCACATTTGTGTATGGATGAAGTGTAATGGTAGAGTCTGACCATAAACCATTGAAAGCCATTATGAAAAAGCCCATAAGCAGTGCTCCAGCTAGAGTACAGAGATTGTTAATGAGACTACAAAAGTATCAGGTAATGGTGCAGTACAAACCAGGTAAGAAACTGCTAGTTGCTGATGCATTATCCAGAGCATACTAATTTACTTGATAAAGAAACAGAAGCCCAGGTGCACATGTTGATGTCAAACCTGCCTGTATCAAATGCAAAATTCCAGGAATTCCAGAAGGAAACTGAAAAAGATGTAACTCTAAAAAAAACTTGCAGAGACAGCGTTGAACGGATGGCCGGATAGCAGGAGCCAAGCTGCAAAGGAAATACAGATGTATTGGAACTTCAGGGAAGAAATCACAGTCGTGGATGGAATTGTCTTTAAAGGAGAACGACTCATTGTTCCAGCAACCATGAGAGCAGAAATGCTAAGGAGAATTCATGTCACTTAGGGATAGAGAGCTGTAGGCGGAGAGCGAGAGATGTGCTCTTCTGGCCTGGGATGTCTCAGAGTATAACAGAGATAATAAACAACTGTGAGGTGTGCAGCACACACCAAAAACGGCAAACCAAAGAGCCATTACAACCACACAGTGTTCCTGAAAGGCCCTGGAAGAAGATAGGTGTTGACATTCACTTTTGACCAGCGGGAGTTGTCGAGAAAATAATTTTAATCAACCTTATCTAGCGTGTGTTATAATCAAACTAACATTAATCCAACAACAATTAACCTAATAATCAAATGTAGAACTTATTAGATACGATAGAGTCTGACTGAATGTTATAAGTGTGTGGAATAGACAAGAAGGACAGAAAACGACCTTGAGAGAGTTTAAACATTTTTATTGGGATAACAAGGCGGGTGGGCTACTGCAGGTGCAGGAGACATGAAGGAGTAGCTAGGCCCAAGGCCGGGTGAAGGCGCAGGAGCACGATGGCTTGGCAGAGCAACGGGAGACGTAGGGGAATAATCAGTGGGAGACCAGTGTGAAGGATAGGGAGAAAACAGTGGTGACATATCAGGGAAGTCTGTGTGCCCATGTCACGCGTAGAAGTGCTCTGCACAATGCGAGGAGGCAGAAAGGGATTCTCTAGGACACTTGGGCTAGAGAGCTGTTCAAGAAATTGAGTAAGCTCAGCGGCAAGTGAGGAGAGCTGGAACTGACGGAATTGTCTGCGAAGAATACCCATCGGAGACGCTCTAGGAGGTATGCGTGGTGGAGCTGAGCAAAAGAGACCAACAGAGATAAGATGTTAGACAGGGTAAAATCACGGTGACTGCTGGGCGCAGGCAAAGGACAACACACATTCAAAGAGAAGATTCTATACACTATGTAACAATCAGTTCAGAATACACAACTAAAATATAATCTGAGCACTAAGTAATATAATCAAGCACATGTCTATAGACTTTTAATACACTGATGTAACTCAATTCAATAAAAGTAGAATAGCAAACAGCATTATAAAAAGAATAAAGCACAACACTTACCCATTGCAGATGCAGAAGACAAAATAGGCCGCAAAAATGGTTGTTCACACCTGAAAGACTGAAGAAACGAATGGTTGGATCCAGAGAAAATAAGGGCTTTATACTCACTCATATTTTTTTTTTATATAAAATTATGGGCCGAAAATAAGAGGAAACGGAAAAACAGGAACTCCAAATATGGTGTTGTTTGGAGGAATGAACACCAAGGCCAAAGATAAGGGGAATTGAAAAAAAGAGGGCAAGATCGGAAAATAAGGGGAATTACTCAAGGTCAAGAAATTAGAAAAAAATAGAAAGATACGGTGGCTACAGGGTATAAATACGAGCGTGAAACGAACAGTCAGTGTACTTCTTCACTTTGGCGTGCTCTATCATTTGTTGATGTGCTGTTCATTTTGATGTGAAGTACCCATCTTCTATTGAGCTCATTGGAAAGTGCATGGAATAAGGAAGTTTTGCTTTTACTCATCTAGGACTGAGGATCCTTCATTGCCGGTTTGTGTCTATTATATTTGTGTTTTTTCTAGAATTGTCTGGGCATTATTGGGAATCCTCTGAGCAAAGAATCCACCCTCGAAGTGTCGCCTCAGAGACGGGCTCTGAGTTCCGACAGAGTACTTACTTTTAGTGGATTATTATTCCAAGTTCATTGAAGTAGAGTGGTTGAGGTCAGATACAAGAAGTGCTACAGTCATTACCCATTTGAAGTCCCAATTTGCCAGACACGGAATTCCTGAAACATTAATTTCAGATAATGGGCTGCAGTTCAGCTCTAAAGAATTTCAAGCGTTCACAGAAGAATGGGAGTTTGGTCATAAGACATCAAGCCCACACCATGCACAATCAAATGGAATGGCTGAAAGAGCTGTACAGACTGTCAAGCTCATGCTTAAGAAAGCTAAATCTGAAAGGAAAGATCCATATCTCTCTTTACTGAATTTGAGGAGCACCCCCATAGAGGATATAGGTGCATCACCAGCTCAACTACTGATGGTTCGACGAGTAAGAACTAGACTTCCAATTACATCTCAGTTGTTGAGACCGCAAACAGTGACCACTGCAGTACAGCAACTGCAGGAGAGGAGGCAAAGGAAGCAAAAAGAATACTTTGACCACGGATCCAAAGCACTTCCAAAACTCAACATTAGTGATAACATCAGGATATGGCAGGATGGCACTTGGAATCCAGCTCAGGTAACAGCACTCGCTGAAAAGCCGAGATCCTATGTTGTCCGGACGCCGGATAGACAGGTGTACAGAAGGAACAGAAAGTTTCTAATGCAACCAAAGAACAAAGTCACAAGACATCCAAAGACTTAGACCAACAAACTGTTAACGGGCAGAGTGTAACTAATGACACACAGGAAGAACATGACCTGAGCACTCATAACCAAAAACCGGAAAGAGATCTAAAGTCTCCAAGTTTCCCTGTTAAGACGGCTAGTGGTCGAGTTGTCACAAAGCCACAGCGGCTGATTGAGGAGTAGCTGTATAGAATATTCCTGGTCTATGTTTATAGTGGTTCATGTTAATGTCACTAAAAAAAAAAAAAAAAAAAAAAAAAGCAAAGTGGCCTGTTAAAATGTACTGTCATTTCATGCTGGTATGACATTTTGTTTAGAGTAATAGCCTTTACACAGTACTGTCATAGTTCTGTTGTTAATGTTGGTGTTCAATGAAAAAAAAAAAAAAAAAAAGAAGGGGGGATGTCATGATATGAGAATTGTCTGCCAATTACCAGCCTGATACGCTATCATGTTTTGTAGGGACTGGGGCGGGGCGAGTGCAGAAATAATGAACATGTCTGACATTTTGGTTATATATGCTGTTGTCTGCTACAATAATCAATATTAAAACAAAAACAAAAGGAATATTCATGGATCCCTCAAAGACGAGTCTCTGAACTTTCCAAACTTGTGACTGTCCTTGCATATCCATCACTTTATTCATCCCAGAGGGAAGTAAATAGATTACAGCAGTATACATTATTATACAGTATATACATATATATATAAATATACATATATTAGTAAAGTATGAAGTATATAATATTATATATATATATATATATATATATATATATATATATATATATATATATATATATATATACAGTTTTGGGGGTAACGCGTTACAAGTAACGTGCGTTACGTAATATTACTTTTCTGGAGTAACGAGTAAAGTAGCGCGTTACTTTATAAATTTACACATTAATATCTGAGTTACTTTTTAAAAAAAAGTAATGCGAGTTACTTTTCAGTTAATTTATTTTGCATAAAAAATAAAAATTACTGAATTTAAATGAACGTAGTCACGTAGAATCACGCACTGATACGTGCGAGCCGCGGGAACAGAAGCTGGTCAGAAGCGGAGATGGCAAACCAGAGCATTACATTACTGTGATGGAAGTGTTCTTATTATTTTAAAATAGTCGAGGAAAAGGAGAAAGGAATAGATTATGTGTTGGTGAAAAGCTCCTGTCAACTGCAAAAAATACCACTTAAAAAAAAAAAAAACATCTGCATGCAAAGCACAGCACTACAGATAAACTGAGATAAACTGCCACGGTCACTGATAATAGCGTGAACTTTGTAAAAGCGTTCAGAATGTTTCAAGCTGATGATGAAGCAGAGAATGATGTAGACGAGGACGAGGTCATATTTACGGAATTGCACGTAGTTTTACGAGATGACAGCGAAAGGTATGTTCTCCCTCCACATCACCGGTGTGCAGCCCACACCCTTAACCTTATATACACGAACGATAGTTACATTTCTGATGGCGAAGGCAGATTGCAAAGCAGTGTACAGAAGTGTGCGACTGGAAAGTGTTCAGCCTTGTGGTCAAAATTCAGTCGATCATCTTATTGTTCTCTAAGAAGTTATTAAGCATTTTAAATGTCTTTTGCCCTAATATAGCTTATTTCTTAATGGCAATTATCTATATTACACCTGTAAGGTGTGTAATATAACGCATTACTTTCCATAAAAAGTAACTAAGTAACGTAATCAGTTTTTGGGGAGTAGCTCAATATTGTAATGCATTACTTTTAAAAGTAACGTTGCCCAACACTGTATATATATATATATTATATATAGAGTGTATCAGTGGTACACAAACCATGTACTTGAGTTAAAATAGAGATGCACTCACTAAAATATTTCTCCAGCAAAAGTAAATGTACTCCCTTCAAATTTTCACATGAGTAAAAGTACAAAACTATTTGCTCAAAAGGTCCTACATGCGCTGTCCCTCTAATAAACTTATTTCTAATAATGTTCATCCTCGTCACTCCCAACAAAAACCTCAACATCTTCAGCTCTGCTACCTCCAGCTCCACCTCCTGTCTTTTACTCAATGCCACTGTCTCTAAACCGTACAACATCGCAGGTCTCACCACAGTCCTATAAACTTTCCCTTTCACTCTCACAGATACTCTTCTATCACAAATCACTCCTGCTATCACTCTTCTACACCCACTCCACCCTGCCTACACTCTTTTCTTTACTTCTCTAACACACTCTCCATTACTTTGCACTGTTGACCCCAGGTACCTGAACTCCTCCACCTTCTACATCTCTTCTCCCTGCAACCGCACCACTCCACTGCCCTCCCTCTCATTCACACACATGTATTCTGTCTTACTCCTACTGAGTTTCATTCCCCTTCTCTCCAGCGCATATCTCCACCTCTCCAGGCTCTTCTCAACCTGCTCCCTACTCTCACCACAAATAACAATATCATCTGCAAACATCATAGTCCAGGGAGACTCCTGTCTGACCTCGTCCGTCAAACTGTCCATCACCACTGCAAACAGGAAAGGGCTCAGAGCCAATCCTTGATGCAGTCCAACCTCCACCTTAAATCAGTCTGTCGTTCCTACTGCACACTTCACTGCTGTCACACTGTCCTCATACATGTCCTGCACCACTCTCACATACTTCTCTGACACACCTGACTTCCTCATACAATACCACAACTCCTCTCTTGGCACCCTGTCGTACGCTTTCTCTACTCAATTATATTTCAGACATGTAAACTGTATTAGATTTGTAGGGCGGGGAACCACCCACTGGTCCAACGGCGGTTTCCAGAGGCGTGGCGAAGGATTCTCGCGCGTTCTTATCTTTCCTTTCACATTAGATAATAAGATTTGGATTATTGTATTACTTCATTTTTTGTTATTGACCTCTTATCTGACTCCATTTAGATAAAACAATAAATATTTGCATAGGTTATTATTTTACTAATAGTATAATTTTGATGGATGTTTGTCTAGTTAATCTGATTAAGCTCTGGCATTACACTCGTTCATTCGGTTCACACAGTCGCACAAGATCCTAGTATAGGCCTTATAATTAATATACTGGTCTACGGTCATAAGCGAATCAGTATTGGTCGCTGCCAGAGGTTGGACTATATGCTTAAGCGGCCGCTTTCTGCGTGCTCAACTTTAAACATACTTTATTTAGTCCCCTTAGAGGTGACACTTAATTATTACAACAATTATTTCTAACCACAGATAATGAATAGAATAATATTGAAATAATCAGAGGTTGAGGCTGACCCTATTTAGAGTGATCAGAAATGTTACTCTAAACGGAAATACATATTGTTAGCCTCCACGCTTCTAAGTACACTTAAACTAACGCCAAGTGCTAGTCGTATCTCTAAAATCCTCAGCTGATGTATCATTCACTATCTAACTGGGATTTAGGCCGATCCTAGCCTGATTTCAGCCTTATGGTAACTGCGGATGCAACGTTATTACTTGCAGTGTCAACATTTACAGAGCAACACAGAATAAAATCAAACATAACAATTTATTAACCAGGTAAGAAAATCACAATTCAAAGCCAATTTATAGTTCAATTAAAATATAACATAAATACAAACCAATAGTATTTACATTTAAACAGGAAATATAAAACCTTTCATACCTGGAACAAGGCGACACAGTAATCGTGCGGGATATCTGTTTACAGAATCCCTGAATTGTTGGTCAGTTCTCCTTAAATACCCAGATAGAGTAAGCATTATGTAAACATTATTTAGCAATGGAAGTTTGCATTGATTGGTTCTTACAGACCTGTGGGAGGCACCTCGCCTGTATACATCTGTAGTGGGGCACGCCCCTTGTATAGAGTTATGTTTTCTTTAACTTTATTAAAACCTTTTTTTTTTATTATTTGTTCTGTTGCTGTGGGAATGTGACCTGTGTACCAGTCGCGATAAACCTTTGTAAAGAAATTAAACATGAACATTTTCTGTCATTATTTACATGTGATATGACCTTTCTTACACATAATCATCTGGTGTGCTGTAGAATGTCCTGTGTTCACGATGTAACAGGAAAAGGAGGGGTAGAGGGGACAGACATTTGTCTGCAGATCTACCATTTGTATGGAGATGTGGTGTTTGAAGGCCAAGGGTAGCTCTCCGGGGAGCCTACTGTATTCCAGATAGCGTCCTGGTTCTCGAGAGGGGTGTTGGCCCCCTGCCGTGAGTCCTGGAGGAAACGTGTTGTGTCATAAAAAGTTCTCTTGATGTCCTTGTTGCTTCGGGCATCTTCAGGGCCCACACCCTGGCCCCCACCCTGCTCTCTCGGGCATCCATGCTGTGTTCTCGGGGAGGGCCACCCTTTTGGTCAGGATCAATCAAATGTCTTACAGTTGCAAAGAGAGAACAATTTTTAATGGATGTTGAATGCCTGTTTTATTATTTTAAAGAAGATGGAAATTTAGATTTTTACGAAGTCTTTACGCAGAAAGTCACCAATGTTTTAGAAGATTCAGGTTTAAGAATGTAATTTTAACAAAATGAGAAGAATGTAAAAATGATTGTGTTTTTATGCTATGTGAGGTTGAAAACCTTTTAACCTGATGTTTCATCACCTGAAAAAATTAATTGTTGTATATTGTTTGTATTGAAAATTCTCAATAAAAGGAAGTAGCGCCTCAGTCTCATAATCTGAAGGTCGTGAGTTCGATCCTCACACGAGGCAAGTTTTCTTTTGAAATCTTCATCACTGCTAGTGGTTCTACAGGCAGACAAACTGCAACAAATATCAAGTAAAACAGCAACAAGTGTTTTGTCTCATCAGCACAAACGATTATATACTGCTTGTGTTGATTCAACTGGCAGGCAATGGCAGATTCCGAGTTCTTGATTACAAGAGATTTCTCTTACAACCAAAGTGCACAGTCCAGTGGTACAACAATTGTTCTACAAAAGATTAAAAAAACTCTTATATAAAACAAATATACATTCATGGGTCCATGAGCAAACAATCGAGATCAATTGCTCCTACCACTAAGGACACTGGTGCCCAATGTTTGTTAGTTGCAGCACTGCTTTGTTATTGCTGGAAGAGTTGGACCCTCAGAGCAATTGCTGTGAACAGGTGTGTGTTGCATGCTAATTTCAACAGAATTTTAGTGGTTTGTTGAGACTATGATCAGATATTAGATAGAACGTTTTCACTGCTATGGCATGGTTATTGTTTGTCGATATGTATCTTAACTATATTTGTATTTGATCATATTTTCTGTTGAGGACCTTAGCAAGTCTGAAATTAATGGTAGGACTAGCATTAAGACAAAAATCTAATTCATGCTTCTGCCTTATTAGCTGTTAGCTCGAATGAATGTGTCCATGCACTTTTTTTCCTCTAAATCTAAGAGCGAAGAATTTCCATTCAACAGCTGGCTGAGCATTTGCTACGTGGCAGCAAGGTGCTGTGGCTTAGTTAGTTAAAGTGCCTGTCTTGTAAACAGGAGATCCTGGGTTTGAATCCCAGCAGTGCCTGGTGCAGTTGTCCTTTGGTGCTTTTGCTTGAGTGCCTTCCAGCTTTTTCTTTATGGCTTGAGATTTAACATTGCAAGTGGATAAGATGGCTTCTCTGGTGCACTGAATGGTGAATTGCAGGCTTTGCTCTGACCCTTTTAAAAGCTTGATAGTATTTGTTAGCAATGGAAAAAACTGTGATTTTAAACAAACTACGAGCCAGCCATTGAGATAAACAGTTCCGAGATAGTAAAATACAGACACCTGCAGCATAGGGGCTCTGTAGCACATTGGACTTCTAGACTCAGCGGTAGAGCTATTCAAAGGTTGTGGGTTCAAGTTCCACCAGAGTTGTTGTGGTTTTCCACTTGTCTTGCTAGTAACTTTCATTTTACACCAGGTAGATTAAAGAGCCATATTGCATGTGACATGTTCGTGCTTCTCGTCCTAACCCGAAATGCTTTGTTGGACGCAGTTTCAAAAAAAATAATAATTTGACCAAAACGTTGCTGTACCCTAATCGGATGTTCCAACAAATATTCCTGACACAGAATCATTCCATACATTATGCTCCTTATATCACTATTCCAATAGCAGTATTAAAGGATGCAGGCTAATTAAAAAGTGTGACTGTGTATAACTCACAAAAAAAGCACCTTAAAAGCTCCTTTGCCAATCTTTGTCCATAGTCTTATATATAGCATTTGCTTTTTGAAAACTAACTTTACATTTCATCACTGACCAAATGACTGACACTGAGCTTAACAGATTGTAACAGATTGTTTCCTGTACATATAAAATGTAACTCTTGAATTTTAATTACACCAACAATCAGGGACTTTAAATGTGGAAAATGTCAGAGCTGGTTGCTGGACTATTGCTTTTTGGCCTCTATTAGCAGCTGCTTTATCTTTGATTGTCCAATGTGGGGACTTTGAATTTGTCCAAAGTGTAGTCTGTCTCATCAAATTAACGTTAGTACATTATAACCCTCCTATAACATGTTACCAAGTTTTGTCAATTTGCTCTAGCTGAAAAAAAAAGATAACCCTGCAAATAGTGACTGAGATGTATTCACAATTCAAGTTTCAGTGACACCTCAAATAATGTCAGTGTAAAAGAACTGTATGTTTGAACCAATGATATTTCCATGGGAGGATCATCTTTTTGGTTCAAACAAAGACGACTATTGTTAGAGCCATTGGTTGGTCAAAATTAACACCATTAAGGTTGCAGTGAGACTAAACCATATACTTGTCTGTTATCTGAAAAAGATAAAGATTGATAAAGGACTTGTTTATTTGATCCTTTAGTGATACCTTTTTGTCTCCCGAAACTCAGTTACACTTTTTGCCAGATCCTCGACTGATGCTGCCATGTTTTTCTGCCTGTCGTTCCCACTAATAGGTAACCATGTACTTGTTTATTCTTCATGTCTGTGTTTGAAATACAAAGGAGAATAATTATTTCATTATTGTTTTGATTTCTAATAAAAATAAAGCCACTGTCAGAAGTGGGATTTGAACCCACGCCTCCATGTGGAGACCAGAACACTCAGTTTCCTGGAAGGTACAGAACCTTGAGTCTGGCGCCTTAGACCGCTCGGCCATCCTGACATACAAGCCTGTGTTTCTTATCCCCTCAGTGGCTGATAAAACTATTTTTACAAATTTATGTCTACATGTTTATTTCAATTATCCTTTTATTTGTGTGTTCCCTATCTATCTATATCAGTCATATCTGTTTTTCTTTCTGAATGCATATACAGTGAGGAAAATAAGTATTTGAACACTCTGCTATTTTGCAAGTTCTCTCACTTAGAAATCATGGAGGGGTCTGAAATTGTCATCGTAGGTGCATGTCCACTGTGAGAGACATAATCTACAAAAATAAATCCAGAAATCACAATGTATGATTTTTAAACTATTTATTTGTATGATACAGCTGCAAATAAGTATTTGAACACCTGAGAAAGTCAATGTTAATATTTGGTACAGTAGCCTTTGTTTGCAATTACAAAGGTCAAACGTTTCACCAGGTTTGCACACACTGCAGGAGGGATTTTGGCCCACTCCTCCACACAGATCTTCTCTAGATCAGTCAGGTTTCTGGCCTGTCGCTAAGAAACACGGAGTTTGCTGAATGCTGAATACTGATTTTAAGATTTTATCCAAAATCTTAGCCAACAGACTGAAGGAAGTAATGCTGAGCATAATTAAAACTAACCAAGTGTACGGTGTAAAGGGTAGAGATATAGCAGACACAACAATTAGTATAAAAAATACGATAAGATACATGCGTGAGTAGAATAAAGATGGTTTTATTATCCATTTAGACTTTAAGAAAGCATTTGACAGGGTGCATTGGCGATCAAAATTAGAGAACAATTTATAAACAATTGAACAATTCTGAAATAATGTCATCTTCACTGCTCAACAGTTGAAGGAGTTTTTGTCGTGTCTATACCATGCTACCAGAACACCTTTTCCACAAAATAACTAAGGCATTAAAAAAAAAAAACCATTATTTTGCAGAAAACACACTGATCAAAATTAGAGAACAATAATGACTGTAGCATGGAAAAACATTACAACAAAATTTTCTGAAGGTTATAACAGTCAGCAATTAGTAGGAAGTGTACAGGCCACTGCTCTGAATGACTTCAGCACATCTGCGGTTACAGGACAGCACTAGTCTCTCACACTGCTCTGGTGTGATTTTGGTCCACTCTTCTTCCAGTCTCCTCCACAGTTTGGTGACTGTAGTGGGTTTCTTGGCCATAACTTTGTCACTTTGTGATTTTCCAGAGGTTCTCTATTGGGTTGAGATCAGGACTCTGGGCAGGCCATGTCATTATTTCAATGTTTTCAGTTTCAAGGAACTGCTTTACCCGTTTTGCTGTGTGACATGGAGCGTTGTCCTGCATGAACACTGCGGGCTGATTGGGTGATAAACGCATGGAAGGAACCATATGTTGTTAAAGAAGGTTCTGATAAACATTTGCATTCACTCTGCCATGTAGCTGTATAAGAGGCCCAACTCCTGCTGCAGAAAACATGCCCCAAACCATGACACTTCCTCCTCCAAGGAGGACTTCTTTACACACTTCGGGTTCAGTCTTTCTTCAGTTTGTCGCCGAACATAATGTTTTCCATCGGACCCAAATAAATTAAACTTGCTTTCTGAAGTGAACTTTGGACCAGTTCTCCTCTGTCCACACAACATGCTTAGTCTAGCCTTTTGATTTTTTCTGCTAATGAGAGGTTTGGTCACTGTATGATGAGACAGATCCTTACCCTGTTCAGCGCTGAACTGGTGAGCAATTCCAGCTGCAGTGTGGAAACGATTGCCCATTGAGATCCTCTACAGTATCCTGTCCTCTCTTTTATTTGTCTTCCGTGGACGACCAGCCTTCTTGGCGGACTTGAATGAGTTTGTGATGTTGTAAAGATTCAATATTCTTAAAATCACAGATTTGGAACGACCAACTTGTCTTGCTATGGCTGATAGGGTCATCCCTTTGGCCTTCATCTGGACAACCTGCTGCCGGAGGCTTTCAGTCACTTTAGAACGGCCCACCATCTTGTAGAGTCAGTGAAACTGGAAGTTAGGCTGCCAGTTAAATAGGGGTTGACAGATAATCAAGGAAATTAACACCAGGTACCAGATTAACACCAATAACTGGGAGGTATCTGAAAGTGTTCTCTTTTGAAAGTGTGATTTTGATCAGTGTGTTTTCTGCAAAATAATGTTTTTTTTTTTTAATGCCTTAGTTATTTTGTGGAAAAGGTGTTCTGGTAGCATGGTATAGACAGGACAAAAACTCCTTCAACTGTTGAGCAGTGAAGATGACATTATTTCAGAATTGTTCAATTGTTTATAAATTGTTCTCTAATTTTGATCGCCAGTGTATTTACAGACTGTTAAGCATAAAACCAGAGTAGTAGCTTTGGTAGAAGAAGCAACTTTTTCGGGATTTCAACCTCTTTGGTGCTGTAAGAGAACAAGCAGCAAGCAAGATCCACGCTATCAATGATACAGAGTTCAGTGTTCTGATAGCTCTTGTTCACCCACACACAGTTTATTCAGTGTAAAACTTGGGCTCATCCGGGATTTGAACCCGGGACCTCTCGCACCCTAAGCGAGAATCATACCCCTAGACCAACAAGCCAAGCAAATGCAAGTGAGATTGATTCGCAACTGCAACGACTCTGCACACGAAGTTGAAGGGAAGGCGAGAACCCAACAGCTGGAGGTCCGTGGATCTTTTTGTTTTCTGTTATGTAAAGTAAAATCCTGAATCAAAAACCTGAACCATATCCCCAGACCAAAAAGCCTTCTTGTGGAAGAAGTGTCTACTGATATGTCACTGCATAGTTCATGTGCTTTGCTGGCATATGTCTTCAATTTAAACACATAGATAAAACTTAATGTGTCCAGCCAAAGCTGCTTCTGTAACTGCAGGAAACAGAAAGATTCATTAGTGATTTAAACTTGCAAATACATGTCTCCTGTTCTCCATGCTAACATTTTGGAACAGTTACTGTGAAAAGAGAGCATTTCCACATTTAAATCATATGGGTCAAACTCCCATCATGCAGATTACAAACATTTTCTATGAAATGAGTCCAGGGATCTTAGCAGGCATAAATGGCTGGAAGCCCTGAAGGTCAGCAATTCCTATATTTTTTAACAGGGCTCAACATTTCAGTATTATCCCTAATGACCTCTCCTAACCATGCAGAATCTAACAGATCCACTTTAAATGACCACTTCTACCCAATCAGTAACACAAAAAATTCTTGTTGACTCAAGCCTCTTAGACAGATGAAGTAGTGCATGGACCCCAACTGGTGAGACAGAGTAGCTTTAACTGAGAGAAGCCACAAATATCATCTAGTCATTTGTGAAATATGCATCTGAAGAGTGAGACTACTTGTCCAGTGCACATAGGGATGAGTTTATGTTGTATACCAAACGTTCGGCGGTTGCTAATAATAATTGACCGCTGTCTGTCTGTCAATACTATGAATGGTAACAAATAAATAACAATCATTTATAATAATAAATAAAACACTTTTGTAGTTGATTTATTCTTTGAATTGCAATGCATTGATTTTAGTGAGGTTCGTACACACTCATAGCCATAAATGTAAATCTAATAATTGGCACAATCTTTTCTTTCATTGTTTCAGTTTTCGGTTTTGGCCTTGGTTTCCTCATTTTTGGTTTTTGGTTCCGGCCAAGAATTTTCATTTCGGTGCATCCCTAAAATATTATCGTTGGTGTGGCCCTCTGACACAATTCAGGTTTTTCATGTGGCACCCTGTACAAATGTATTGCCCACCCCTGGTCTAGGGTATGGTTCTTTGGGTGCGAAAGGTCCCGAGTTCAACTCTAGGACGAGTCTTTGTTTTACACTGAATAAACTTTTTGTGGGTAAACAAAAGCTGTAATAATGCTGTATGGCTGATATCTTGGTTCTCGCTTGCTACACGTTCCCTCACACCACCAAAGAGATTGAAATCCTTCAAGGGCGATTTCTTCTCCTGAAGCTACTGAGCCCAAAATTGCCTGAACACCTTGAAATTACTCTGGTTTTATGCTAAACACAAATTGATTACAAAGAAACAAAAAGAATCTTGGACCTCTGGCTGTTTGGATCTCGCCTTCCCTTCACCTACATGTGCAGGGTGTAGTGTCAATCCAGTGGTAAATCAATGCTAAGTGTTGGACTGAATAGTCTAGCTCTTCTCCGATCCTACATTTTAGGTAGCACCATGTAACAGTTTTAAAATGTTAGCATGGAGAAGAGAAGACGTGTTTCCAATGTACAGTGACATTTTATTACAAAAGTTAAAATGAAGTTCAAATCTCGAATGAGCCTTTCTGTTTCTTGCAGTTACAGAGGGCGGCTTTGACTGGACACCTTAAAGATTTCGGTTACTTTACAGCGAGGCTTGTTGGTCTAGGGGTATGATTCTCGCTTCGGGTGCGAGAGGTCCCGGGTTCAACTCCCGGACAAGCCCAGATTTTACAGAAAACAAGCTTAGGGTGGGTGAAAAGTGCTATCAGAACACTGTATCGGTGATAACTTGTTTCTAGCTTGCTGCACGTTCCAAGAGTGCAGTGTTGGCTAGACACAATTAAGATCTTTGCCATGCAACCTGTGCTCCCTTCTCCTGGCTCATTGGTCTAGGGGTATGATTCTTGCTTTGGGTGCGAGAGGCCCCTGGTTTCAAATTCCGGGAGAATTCACTGTTTTCATCTATCAAGATAACAAAACAAGTGTTCAAGCCAGTGATGTCAAATGAGACATAGACTTTTACCGTGTAATGGCCAAATGGTGAACACGCAAAAGTCATGGACATGTTATGTTTGCAGTTTAATTATATACGGGTTTTATTTATAAAAGTGCTGCTGCAGTGTTAAAGAGCTGTGTTCTGGTGGAACAATCTGCAGGGAATTTGTAAGAAACTAAGATTATAAACAGTGTAGGCAAGATATTAACATGACGCAGGGAGACCCCAATGGATTTCAGGTCCGTTGCCTTATCCAATCAGCCATGACTACGCAAGGTTCTGCGTGAAGTCTGCACATCCATCAATGAGTCAGAGACAGAGAGGAAAAAAAAACAGTTAATACAGACAAGCAGGCAGATGGATGGACAGACAGGATGGACAGACAGACAGACAGAAAGACAGACAGAAAGACAGACAGACAGACAGACAGACAGACAGACAGACAGACAGACAGACAGCAAGGTAAATAGAAAAGACAAGCAGTCAGACTAAATCTAAGACTGACAGACAGATAGATAAAGACAAAAAAGCTGACAAATAGATGGCCGGATGGATAGACAGACAGACAGACAGACAGACAGACAGACAGACAGAATAATATTTAAAAGGTACCAGACTCAAGGTTCAATACCTTCAGGAAACTAAGTGTGGGATGCTGGTTTGTGATGGTTGGATCCTTGTTTTGTGATGTTTGGACACTAGTTTGTGATGATTGGATGCTGGTTTGTGATGGTTGGATGCTGGTTTGTGATGGTTGGATGCTGGTTTGTGAATGGAGGGAGGAGCCGGAAAAGCATAGGATGGAAAAAATGCATAAGAGCGCATGGAAACCAGGGGATATTTTATGAGGTTAATATTGAAGCTTCTGCTAGAGATGATGAATGCGGCGGTGCAGCTGTGGCTGCAGTGAAAAGAGACTTGTTGAATTGTGTTCACTGGGTTTCCTGCTTTAGTTACCGGCATTCATTCACGCTGTATGAAATGTCTGTGATGCAGCGCTCTGTTATACTGCATATCTGTATAATTCTATAGCTGTGGCATCATAATGATGTTATTAAGAGGGGGATTGGGACTGAAGACCTGCCACTGTATAAACTATTAGAGAGAACAAGTAACGCTGTGCAGATCTACTGTGTATTTTATTTCTTTATGTACAAAAATATACAATGTTATGACTATAATCTATAAAAAATATTTATAAAGAGATCACATTTTTAGGCTTTATGTGATGATGGAGGAAGCTGATCTGAGGCACTTGGTGACGGCTGAGGGAACGCGCTTGAATGTGATCTTGTTCTGCTTCAGGATCAGTTGCAAAACAAAGCCCAGGTGCTCGTAAGCTCTTAGTAAACGCTTCATGGAGAAAACATGAAAAGGAAAAGCATTTAAACACATGCAAAGGTTATTAAATACAACATGCTCTAAAATAAAACACCCCCAAATACACAGGAACAAAAACAGTGTGTTATTAAAAAACGAGCTTCTTTGCATTTAATTGATGCTTTTTATATAACAACTCATATAAAGTGGCAGGAAAATTCCCTTGGAGTTTTTAGTCGCTTACTTTACAAAAACATGCTGTATGTTACCACTGAAATGTTGCAGTAGTTCTATATTATTAATCTGGACTTTTTTAATGAAGAACAAAGCTTGGAGTAGAATAACCTAATAACACTAATAATAATAATTATAATGATTAGAGGAAGAAAAAGAAGAAGACAAAGAAAAAGAACTGCATTAGTTAGAAACAGTTGAATTGTAACACACAGGTCACATTGACAATTGTCAGTCTCACACTGCCCTCTAGTGGCACTGTCAGTGCTTGATTTTTGCTTAATTCTGAGTAAATATTTTAAATAATTTGTTTGTTTTATAATATGTTTATGATGTATCTCTCTCTCTCTCTCTCGCTCTCTCAGACTAGAGTACAGGTGTGCAGTAAAAAAGCTCACACATCTGGCCTATTAAGGAGATGTGTGAGGATGTGGAGCAGTGTGTCAGGTTTCATTTAACACTGTATTATTTTATATGCCTTCATCCTGTACAAACAACTGATGATGTTTGGGAGTGTGGATGAGAGAGCTGGTCTCATATTGCTCCAGAAAATTATTATTAAGTTACTGAAAATAATTTGCATTGTTTAGTGGCTGTTTCTCTGATGTAGTGACTGTCAGAGTAATGAAAATACTCCAGCATGTACAGTAATTGGGTAACAGTAGGTAGCGCAATAATGACCTTGTTTATTCATGACAATAGAATGAATGACTTCAACTTTAATGAAAAACAAACACAAAGGTGAAAGAGAGAGATCTCAAAGTGAGCTACCGAGTAGCTGAACTCGTAGCCTAATCAAAAAAAGAGACATTAATGCTACCTGCCTGCAAAGCCTTTTTATTTTGATTTATATATATATATATATATATATACTGTAATTTCTGGACTATTAAGCGCATCCAAATATAAGCCGCACGCACTGAATTTTATAAAGATTTTTATTTTGAACATTAATAAGCCGCACCTGTCTATAAGCTGCAGGTGTCTACACTGAAACTAATAAACTTTACACAGGCTTTAACGAAAGACAGTGTCTGTTACACGGCTTGTATCTAAACAGTAGCCTACCAAGAAAGTCATTGTTCACTGTCTTCCTCCTTCCTTTCACAACAATTTCTCTCGAGAGTTTATCTTTTGGCATCATCGTGCGTTTAAAAATCACAATCGGTAAAGCTTTTCTCCCGATGCCGTGCAGCTCAGAACACAGGTAAAGTGTTTTTTCATGCCCGGTTGTTTTCAGCGTGACGAATGATTCGCATTTCCTGTAGACAGTCCGAGTGAGCGGCAGGTCAAAGGTCAGAGGAACATCATCCATATTTATGATGTGGTGCGGCCCGATTCAGTGGGAGCGCATCTGATTTAATATAAAGAGTTTCACTGGTTCACCTGAACCCGTTCTGCAGTTTCATTAGTCTAATGTTATGGGCTCAGTTTTTTGGTTTAAGTTGTAAACCGAGAAAAACCCAGGAAAAATCCATAAATTAGCCGCTTCATTGTTTAAGCCGTGGGGTTCAAAACCTGGGAACAAAGTAGCGGCTTATAGTCCAGAAAATACAGTGTATATATATATATATATATATATATATATTTCTTTATTAATGCCAAAAGAACAATAAGTATTACATACTCATTTTAAATTTACACTTACTTATGGAGAAAAAAAAAAAAAACAATACACTGTGCATCAAAATATTACATACATTTTAAAGTTTTTAGAGCATTACATGTTTTCAGTGCTTTTTTGTTTCTTGTTTCTTTTAAGAGATTCACATACAATCAAACAATAGACAGACAGATAGATAGACAAAAAGGAAGACAAATAGATGGCTGGATGGATAGACAGACTAATATTTGAAAGATACCAGACTTAAGGTTCAATACCTTGAGGAAACTGAGTGTTCTAGTCTCCACATGGGTTTAAATCCCACTTCTGACAGTGACTTTTTTTTATTTTCATTAGAAATCAAAACAAAAATATGAAATTAATTCTCCCTTGTCTTTTAAACACAGACATACAGAACAAACAAGTAGATGGTTACCTAATAGTGGGAAAGACAGACAGACAGACAAAAGTGAGTGATGTAGAGTGACGTAGATAGATAAGAAAAACAAATAGAAGGATAAATAAGACAAACAGGTAGACAGAAATTTGTAAAAATAGTTTTATCAGCCACTGAGGGGATAAGAAACACATGCTTGTATGTCAGGATGGCTGAGCGGTCTAAGGCGCCAGACTCAAGGTTCTGTACCTTCCAGGAAACTGAGTGTTCTGGTCTCCACATGGAGGTGTGGGTTCAAATCCCACTTCTGACAGTGACTTTATTTTTATTAGAAATCAAAACAATAATAAAATAATTATTCTCCTTTGTCTTTCAAACACAGACATACAGAATAAACAGGTAGATGGTTACCTAATAGTGGGAAAGACACACAAAAAAAAGTTGATTTAGACAAGCAGGCAGATGGAAATTTAAATTAGACAGATTGAAAAGAAAAATCCAGCCATTAGGGTTGCACGAGCCAGTGCACTCTTAGTGCCGGTCCCAAGCCCGGATTAATGGAGGGTTGCGTTAGGAAGGGCATCCAGCGTAAAACATGTGCCAAATCAAATATGCGGATCACAAATAAAAATTTTATACTGGATTAGTGGAGGCCCGGGTTACCAACGACCGCCGCAGGTATTGTTAGCCAACAGGGAGGAAGACGTCTACAGAGACAGCAGGAAAAGGAGAAGTGGAGGAGAGTGGAGGTTCGGGTTGGTACTTTAAATGTTGGTACTATGACTGGTAAAGGGAGAGAGGTAGCTGATATGATGGAGAGGAGAAAGGTAGATATGTTGTGTGTTTAGGAGACCAAGTAAAAAGGGAGTAAGGCCAGGAACATTGGAGGTGTGTTTAAACTTTTCTTTCATGATTCTGAAGGAAGAGTTTAGTAAGAGTTTAGTGGAGGTGAAGAGAGTTTCTGATAGTCAAGTCAAGTCAAGTTTATTTCTATAGCGCTTTTCACAACAGACATTGTCTCAAAGCAGCTTAACAGAAATCAACAGTGAAGGTGAATGGTGTGCATTTATCCCTGATGAGCAGCCGTGGCGACTGATAGGGTGATGAACGTGATGCTGGATGTTGAAGGGGTGATGATAAATGTTATCAGTGCTTATTTTAAGTGGACACTTTTTAGTAGACACATTTGTGACTCGTTAGTAAAAACAGGTATGTAGTTTCTTTTTATTGATGTGTTCTGCCTACACAAATTCATTCCATTGAAGATGCATCTAAAATCGATGCTTAATGTTTAGACCTTTAGAATGATATGTCATATGCACCTTTTTTTAATTTAATCTATTTTTAAACATAACACATACAAACAATATTTATAATTATATTTTTGCTGAGATTACCCGACAATTTGAGAAAATTAATTGTGTTTTTGTGATTGTTCTAAAAAAAGTAAAAAATAAAAAATAAAAATTATATCAGAGAAACACTGACCTTAATTCAAGTGGATGTTTTCTTCAAATGCACTGTATAGTGTCTTATCTGTATCCATCAATGTTCCCTGACCTGTAGCAAATATCGATACTATCGATACTGGGGATGGTATCGAAAAGTATCGATCCAAAAGTCAAAGTATCGATACTTTTCGATACTTCAGTTTCGTTTCCCTCCCGTCACACCAGCTGCAGAAAGAGCGCGACTCGCGAGTGTGTGGTATCATGGAGCCAGCAGACAAAAAACGGAGCGCTGTGTGGAGGTATTTTACTGAAAGGGAAACATGTAAATATGTTATTGTTTCTCAACAAAAATCTGTAGCTTAGTAGTTCTCAACTTTTGTTTAGGTATTAGATATGGTGTGTACTTTGTTCATAAGATAAGGCAGTATTCTAAATAGGAAATTATTTAATTTGTTATTAAAACAGCTGCTTTATTTTCTAGTAATAATTTTGTGCATTTTATTTTTTGTTAACGTGAAATAAGTACAGTTAAAGGGAGAAATAATTGTTACTATATTGTTGTTTAATGTATATTTAATAGTATTGTTCAGTTTTTCTGCTAATTTTATTACTGTTATTGTAATTTCCTTGCTGTTGTGATGTTTGCATAGTTTATTACAATAATATACTTTTTTCATTTGAAAATGTCTTATTTTTTGTTAACCTCACACATGACCAATTACAGAGCAAATCACATCACAAAACACAGATGTATTCAGATTAACAAAATTATGCAATCACTTTATAGTGATACAGTGATATTCGCTACGCAAGAAAGTAAAGGTAATTTAGATTGTGCGCTAAAAATAAAAAAAAGTATCGGTATCGATATCGGCGATATTGGCCTGTATTTACTTGGTATCGGATCGATACTAAATTTTGCAGTATCTCCCATGACTACTGACCAGCCTTGAACGATACACTGATTGATTGATTGTTCTTCCTTGGGAAGTGTTCACCTGTTTGGTGACAGGGGGCGCTGCAGCGCTGCTCAGAAAAAACAGAGACTCTGTACTGTACTACATTTTCTATATACTTTGTAACATAAAGACGCAGTCTTGCACTTCAACGACGAAACGACGTCATCGCACAATGATGTCACGGTGTTACTTAGCAACTTTTAGAAGGATATCAATTTATAATCCATAACAGTTTTAAAATAAAGATAAATTGTAATTTCCCTTTGACTGATCATCTCAGTTCATCTCCTCCAAGTCCTTTAGCAAGTCAAACCTGTTTTCAGTCTTTATCATGTCTTTTTTAAGGAATTTCTTTCTGGCAACCTCTACATTAGATATTGCCTTTACTGACCTCATTCTTTTTGTTGGTTTCACTTGTTTGTCCTCCTTTTTTCTTTTCCCTTTTCATCTTTTATTCCTGTTGCTTGTTCCTTACATGCTGGAGGGTCGGATTCCATTGTGTTCAGGTCATTTTGCAGGCTGTACGTCAACTCCATTTGAGTCCATGATTCTCTGTCCTGTTGCATGTCCACCGATGTCTCTTCTCTTGGTCCTTCTTCTCCACCAAAGCGTTTTGCAAACTTTCAGTTAGCGTTATTTGGGTTCAGATTTCCCCGTCCTGCTGTAAGTGATCCTCCTGGTTGTTGTGCTTCTTTCCTTCTTGTTCCACGCACTTGTCCATTGTTGTTTCTCCCTCTTGTGTTGTTATTTACTCTTCTCGCCGCTCACTGTCTGGATACACTCTCCTTTTTATTTTGGATATTGGGAAAACTCCCCATCGCTACAATTTATTTATAATTTTATTATCAGTGATGTAGACAGGCAGATGCATGAAGGAGACCCCATAGTCTCTATTTTGCAGTCTTTTGACCTCACACTTGGTTCCATTGATAACCAAACCGTCCAAGAGATACTCGATGTCCTCTTATTGTTCCAGAGTGACCTCATACAACTTATTTTGTTTGGGACGCACTGCAAGAATCCTCCATTCACTAATCTGCTCTATTAATCCTTTATTTATGTCTGATACTCTCATATCTTTCAGTTGTCCTGCCTCCACTGTCACTTCCTTCAGGTAAACTCTTTCCGCAATTTCTTTTCTTTCTTTCTTATTGGCATCTCGTCATCTTTTAACCAGTCCATTGTCTGGATGCGCTATCCATTGGGCCACAGAGCCCTACGTTACACAGTGCTGTATTTTACTATCTCGGAAATGTTTATCTTAATGGATGGCTTGTAGTTTGTTTAAAAGCAAAGTTTTTTCCATTGCTAACAAATACTATCAAGCTTTTAAAGGGGTCAGAGCAAAGCCTGCAGTTCACCATTCAGTGCCTCAGAGAAACCATCTTATTCACTTGCAATGTTAAATCTCAAGCCATGAACAAAAAGCTGGAAAACATTTAAGCAGCAATGTACAACTGCACCAGGCACTGCTGGGATTCAAACCCACGATCTCCTGTTTACTAGACAGGGACTTTAACCAACTAAACCACAGCGTCTCAATGCAACCTGGCAAATACTCAGCCAGCTGTTGAATGGAAATTCTTTGCTATTAGATTAGGGAAAAAATATTGCATGGACATATGCATTCGAGCTAACAGCTAATAAGGCAGAAGCATAGATTTGATTTTTGTCTTGATGCTAGTCCTACCATTAAATTGAAACTTGCTAAGGTCCTCAACATCAAATATGATCAAATACAAATATAGTTAAAATACATATCGACATACAATAACCATGCTATAGCAGTGAAAACTTTCTATCTAATATCTGGTCATAGACTCAATGAAGCACCAAAATTCTGTTGAAATTAGCATGCAACACACAACTGTTGACAGCAATTGCTCTGAGGGTCCTACTCTTCCAGCAATAACAAAGCAGTGCTGCAACTAACAAACATTAGGCACCACTGTCCTTAGTGGTAGGAGCAATTGATCTTTATTGTTTGCTCTTGGACTCATGCATGTTGTATTTGTTTAATATAAGAGGTTTTTAAATCTTTTGTAGAACAATTGTTGTACCACTGGACTGTGCGCTTTGGTTGTAAGAGGAACCTCTTGTAATAAAGAACTCGGAATCTACCATTGCCTGCCAGTTGAATCAACACAAGCAGTCTATAATTGTTTGTGCAGATAAGACTAAACACTTGTAGCTGTTTTACTTGATTTATGTTACAGTTTGTCTGCCTGTGGAACCACAATCCATGATCAAGATTTCAAAAGAAACCTTGCCTCGTGTAAGGATTGAACTTACGACCTTCAGATTATGAGACTTACGTGTTACCTACTGCACTAACGAGGCGAGCTGTGTGAAGGCCGTTATTATGAGCCACTGCTCTGAGAATGTATGACAATTAAGGCCCTGTTGCCTCTTGTTTATCTTCAGTGTAAGAAGATTTTTTTACTTGATTTAGACCAACTGCTGTACCAATGTACTGTCCAATCTGACTGTAAGATAAACATCAGAATCTGAGAATGCTAGGGAGTTGTACCACCACAAAAAGTTTGCTCATTGACAAAAAGGCCTATAATGTTTTGGGTTGAAATCACAGTGCAATTGTACCCAATTTAGCTGATTTTTATTGCAGTTTGTATGGCCGTGGTACCACGCTTACAGCAATAACAAAGTGGAGCTGCAACTAACCAACATTAAGCACCACTGTCCTAAGTGGTATTCAGCTGATCTAGATCGTTTGCTCTTGGACCCAAGAAATGTTGTATTGGTTTCATGTAAGAAATTTTAAAATCATATTTTGAACAATTACTATACCATTGGACTGTTTACTTTGGATTTAAGACAAACACATGTAATCAACACCTCAGAATCTACCATTGCCTGCCAGTTGAATCAAAACAAGCAGTTTATAAATGGTTGTGCCAATGAGACAAAACAGTTGTGCCCATGTTCCTAATCTTTGCTAATCAGAAGATAAGTGTGGGCTTTGGATGTGTAAGCACAAAGTATGGTATGATTCTGTGTCAGGAATATTTGTTGGAACATCCGATTAGGGTACAGCAACATTTTGGTCAAACGAGTAGAACCATGTGGAACAAGAGGAGATTTTTTTGAAAACCACAACCGACAAAGCATTTCGGTTAAGTTCGAAAAGCACGGACATGTCACATGCAATATGGCTCTTAAATCTACCAGGTGCACAATTAAAGTTACTAGAGAGACAAGTGAGTCTAGGAGTCCAATGCGCTATCCGTTGTGCCACAGAGCCCTACGTTGCACAGGGCTGTATTTTACTACCTCGTAACTGTTTATCTTAATGGCTGGCTCATAGTTTGTATAAAAGCACAGTTTTTTCCATTGCTAACAAATACTATCATGCTTTTAAAAGGGTCAGAGCAAAGCCTGCAATTCACCATTCAGTGCCCCAGAGAAACCATCTTATCCACTTGCAATGTTAAATCTCAAGCCATGAAGAAAAAGCTGGAAGGCACTCAAGAAGAAGCAGCAAAGGACAACTGCATCAGGCACTGCTGGGATTTGAACCCAGGATCTCCTGTTTACAAGACAGGCACTTTAACCAACTAAGCCACAGCGCCTCGATGCCACTTCGCATCCAGCTGTTGAATGGAAATTCTTTGCTCTTAGATTTAGAAAAAAAAGATTGCTTGGACATATGCATTCGAGCTAACAGCTAATAGTGCCTTGATGCTAGTTCTACCATTAATTTGAGACTTTCTAAGGTCCTCAACATAAAATATGGTCAAATAGAAATATAGTTAAATATAGTTATAAGATACATATCGACAAACAAAAGCCATGCCATAGCAGTGAAAACGTTCTATCTAATATCTGGTCATAGTTTTAACAAACCACTAAAATTCTGTTGAAATTAGCATGCAACACACAACTGTTGACAGCAATTGCTCTGAGGGTCCTACTCTTCCAGCAATAACAAAGCAGTGCAGCAACTAACAAACATTAGGCACCACTGTCCACAGTAGCAATTGATCTCGATTGTTTGCTCTTGGACCCATTCATGTTGTATTTGTATATTACACATACATTAATTGTACATCTAATTGTGGTTCCTTTTGGACTAACTAAAAAACAGGAATAAAAGAAATAAAAAGATTAGGCATCGAGGGAAAAGAGAATAAAATATTTAAATATGCGGATGACACAACGCTACTGGTCAAAAATCTGTAGGGGGTGAAAAAAGCAATGCAAACTGTACAAATGTTCTGCAGGGGATCAGGAGCCCAAATAAATGATGATAAAACGGTATACATGAGATTCAGAAGGGCGGCGTTTTTAACGGAGCATTTTACTTTTATGGAAGCAAAAGAAATAAAGATGTTAGGAGTTTTAATGAGGAGGGATGAAAAGACAGCAGAAGAAATAATGTTAGATCTTAACACTTTAATGATTTATAATCTATGATACATTTTCTACACATCATCTGTGCTAATGTGGGCAGAAAGAAGGCTAAAAAAAGTTTTTTAGATCTTTTATGGGAAGGGAAGCCAGCAAGAATTGCATACAACACCCTAATAGGAGCAATAGGGAAGGAAGGATTGGGGTTAATGGATGTGGAACAAATACAAATAAATGAAAATGATAAAAAAGTATATGGATGAAGAAAGCAACGTGTCATGGAAAGTAACAATGGGGTTTTTCTTAAACAAGTGAAGCAACTTCAAACTTGGAGACAACATTGTGGATGAAAACAAAGAATTACATAACAGAGGAGATTCTAGACTTTTATAAAGAACTGATGAGGGCCTGGGCCAGATTTTTCAAATCATGTACATTTTATTTGCCTTCATGCTTAATTTAAGGATAAACATCTACTGTGGTGGATAAATTGTGATAAAAGTTTAACTTGAATAGCAGAAAAGGCATATTAGCAAACAAAAATAAATTGGCAATTTCAATCAGCAATTCTCGCTTACGGCCATACCACTCTGAGACCACTCGATCTCGTCTGATCTCGGAAGCTCACTTGTGCGCTGTGTGTCTTGTAATGACAGCTAATCAGTGCGGGATCTTCCATTTCTTTCTCAGCCAATGGCGCCACTGGTTAGCGCTTTCAGTTGTTAACCAAAAGGCTGGTTTCCAAACCCACCCAAGGACGTTCTGGCTTTTGTTAGACACCAAGCACTGAGTGACTGTTGCTGGCAGGGTGGTGCGTCTGGGACAGATGCTTTGAGGGTTTCTTTTTTAGCCAGCGTTTGTCAGAGACACTGTTCAATTCTAAATGCGTCTTTTAAGGTGAAACTATGAAGAACTATGAAAGAATAATAAAGACATCTCTTCATTTCCATTTTTATACTTCAGCACTGCTATGATGGCCGAGTGGTTAAGGTGTTGGAGTTGAAATCCAATGGGGTTTCCCCACGCAGGTTTGAACCCTGCTCACAGCGGTCTAATGTTATGGGGCACAGTTTTTTTATCTTGAAGCTTGTGAAACCGAGAAAAACCCAGGAAAAATCCATAAATTAGCCGCTTTATTGTTTAAGCCGTGGGGTTGAAAGCGTGGGAAAAAAGTAGCGGCTTATAGTCCGGAAAATACGGTATTATATCATCATACTGCATCACTTCTCATGTTACTGTCTCCTAGATTTGTGGATTTGTAGCGTTTATTGTGTGATTAAAATGTTGTTATATGGCAATATGGGGAGTAATACAAACAGACACTCACACACCATAATGGTTAGATGCAGTCTGAATATCAACACTAGAAATACCATCTAGAAATTATTTCTTGATGGGGTTTTCCAGAAGAAAATAGCAGTAAGAAATACACACCTTTCGTTAATCACTATTTTGTGTCTTGTGTATTTGTCTTACACTGTTTTGTGTTGTCTTGCACTGTCCTGTGTTGTCTTTAATTGTCTTGTGTTGTCTTTGCACTGTTTGCACCAGGTTTCACACGATGCACTTTATGTGGTGAGGACACTTACTAGTCCTTAGCCCTGTGATTTCTGTGATTGTTGTTATATGTAGCACCAGGGTTCAGGGGGAACGTTGTTTGATGTCACTGTTTAATGCGTCAGCTATATTTGGTTGAAATGACAATAAAAGCTTCTTGGCTTGACTTGACTAATCAGGCACTGAAACAACTAGAAGAAAACCTGAGTAAACCTCACCTTACTGGCAGATGACCTAAAAACAGAGTGGGTTATAACCACAAGCAAGAATGACTAACACCGAATGTGATAATGAAATTTTGTGTTACTGTGCAAACATGTCCTGTGCTTTATCTCAACTACAGAAGCAGGTGAGAAAAACACTTCTTTTTTCAGCAGACAGCTGGATGATATGAAACAAGATACTGGGTGGTGGTGAGAGATATAAGAATGAAGAGCAGGAGAGAGAAGAGGTGGCTGAGACCGTTTCAAGTTCTCCTGATCACAGAGTCGGTAATGAAGGCTACAGAGACATGCCAGTCACTGCAAGTGTGTTCCAGAGCTCAGATAGCCGTCACCTAATCATCGATTGGGCAGAGAGTAGAGATTCCCACTGGCGCTCATAACTACCCAGGTGAAGTTGAGCAGGGAGTCGGTTACCCACTACTGCTGCACAACATATGCAGTGAGTAGAATTACCAACTGCTGTACATGAGTGTGGAAAAGCCAGCAAGGCGAGAAACTTCCCCACAAGTATCATCTCCACCTTCATGATCAGCGATCGGTCACACCTACTGAAGTGGGTGCAGGACATCCTGAGAGAAGCAGCAGCTCTTCTTTATCAACTACCAACGTGCATATTAAAGCATTGTGAAAGTGTTTTTTTAAGCAATAAAACTTCTGAATTAAGAGATTATCCTAATTGCTGAAGCAAGGGACATGCTGTGTGAAAGCTTTAGTGCAGCCTCATCTGGAAACGTCTGTATGGGAAAAGTTAATGGCTCTTAAAAGAGCCATTGGAGGCCTGGAGGTTATTTTTAAGTCAAGTCATGTTTATTTCTATAGCGCTTTTTACAACAGACATTGTCTCAAAGCAGCTTTACAGTATTTAACAGTTAGGTGAATGATGTGTATTTATCCCTGAAGAGCAGCCATGGTGACTGTGGCAAGGATATGAGGAAGAAACCTTGAGAGGAGCCAGACTCAAAGGGGAACCCATCCTCATTTGGGTGATATCAAGAGTGTGATTATAGTCTTTAAACAATCCAGCACACTGGAGATTGAAAACTAACATGAGCACCAGAATGTAAGATTATAAGTAATGTCCTTTCTACAATCTTATACAGTAATTTGAGATTATGGAACCAGGAGCTACTAAGAAACTCATAAAATAAAATATTGTGGAAGAACACACTTAATTTTTAAGGTCAAAGACAAGAGCTCTGTGAAAAAAAAATCCAAACACCATGTTTCCCTCAAAATGTAGGGGCTTTCCATCATAAGTGATGTAAGTGATGGAGACCAATTTCACAGTGCCAAATGCATCCAATGCCTAATTCTCCCATGTATCCAGACTTGTGGTGTACTGATGTCATTCATGGTGGAAATCTGTCCCTTACAACCCAAAATCCATGTATTTATAGTAATTCCTGGCGAGACCAGGTGAAATCTGACCATTGTTTTTTCTGTCCTGTCACTCGTCTCTGATCAATGTGAAATCACTGCATTCTCTGAGTCGGTTTAGTTGAAATGTATTATGAACTTTATTTGTGGTCACATAAGCATTGAAAATGGATACCGTAATTTCCGGACTATAAAGCACACTAAATTTGACAAATATTTTTATTTTTAACATAAATAAGCCGCACCTGTCCATAAGTCTACACTAATGTACTTTACACAGGCTTTACCGAAAGACACGTTACACACGGAAACCTGGAAACCTGTCTGTGCTTATATGATTTCTGTTGCAACTGGATTTAGCGAGCTCTCCCTTCACCCAGACTCAAAGCGTTACAACGGCTTGTATCTAAACAGTAGCCGACCAAGTAAGTCATTGTTCACTGTCTTCCTCCTTCCTTTCAAAACTACAGTGGTACCTTGACCTACGAGTGCATTAATGTACGAGTTTTCCGAGGTACGAGCGGTGTTACGCAAGCAAAAAATGAGCTCAAGACGCTGCTGCTAGATGGCGAAGCGAAGCCAGAAAGCGAAGACTGTGAGGAAAATTAAGATAGGCGAAGAAGAAAAAGTGAACATTTTAAAGTTTAGGGATACGTAATGTACAGGAGTGATAGTAAAAAATTTGTTTTCCCTCCGCCTCCGCTTATCGCCTCTACCCCCCCTCCACACACACACACACACACACACACACACACACACACACACACCACCGGCGTTTTCGTTAGCTCAAGTCGTCTCATCTCAAAATACACGGAGTAAAACCTTATTATATCTTTACATACTCTTTCTATTATGTTGTTATACAAGATTTGTTATTTAGAAATGTATTTTCCAATTTCATAACATGAAACGGGGTGTCATTTTGAGTTGGAACGGATTAATGCCATTTTAAAGTATTTTCAATATGGAAAACTGATTTGATGTGCGAGCAAATTGAGATACGAGCTCGTCCACGGAACGAAATAAACTCGTAGGTCAAGGCACCACTGTATTTCTCTGGGGAGTTTATCTAGGGTTAGGGTTAGGGTTCCACCGGTAGAAGTTTTTCTCCCAAAGCCATGCAGCTCAGAACACAGGTGAGGTGCGTTTTTTTTGTTTTCGTTCGAAAATTTCATTGGTCTAATGTTATGGGGTTCAATTTTTTGGCTTGAAGTTTGTAAAACCGGGAAAAACCCAAGAAAAATCCATAAGTTAGCCGCTTCGTTGTTTAAGCCGCCGGATTCAAAACGTGGGAAAAAAGTAGCGGCTTATAGTCCAAAAACTACGGTAGTTATTTGTGTGTATATGTGTGTTTAAAAAAAATCCACTGTCAATAATCGTGAAATGTCTTGTAATCCTTAAATTATACTCCATAGAGAAGTGTTTGACTTGTGAATGTAGGCGCTGCTCTATGCGTTTTTAGGCGACGCTGTTATTGGACCATTTTAAGGCATGATCATCTGAGCATTCATTTATTGGCTGGCTCGTCTCCTATCATTACGGCGGAGCACAGAGCCCTTCAGACAGGACCTTTTTTTAATGAGTAAAGCCTGTTTACATGCTGTTTTTTGCACCTTTGACTGTATTATATTACACTGTTTACATGCTGTCTATTTGCACCTCTTGACTGCTGCTGTTTTTTGCACTACATTGTTCTGTTTATATTCACTCTCGGAAATAGTTTTTACAGTTCTCCTCGCACAGTACTGTATAATCAAAGTATACAGTAGGCTTACTGGTCAGCGCTATATTGTGTTTTATGTTGTCTTGTGTTGTCTCTCTGCACTGTCTGTCTGTACTGTTTTTTCTCTGCACTGTTTGCACAAGGTTGCACTCGATGCACTTTATGTAGCTTGTGTTGTGTTGTAGCTCTATGTTGTTGTTTAGTGTAGCACCAGGGTTCCCGGAGGAACGCTGTCTCGTTTTTACTGTGTACTGTGTACCACTGTGTATAGTAGAAATTACAATAAAAGCCTCTTGACTTGACTTGACTTGCTTAAATGTGATTAGCAGAGAGGTGGACATAGATTAAGATCACAGATAAGGATGAGTATCGCTTCAGAGTGGGGAAAAGTAAAAACCTATTTCCAAATCCTATTACTTCACTATCTGCATGTGATCAGTACATGGGTGAAAAGGACAAATGCTGGATTCGAATGACCTGCCTACTTTGTGCACCAAACAGAAAGATTGCCATTGGTTTCTTTTTGATGCAGGCAAGCACCAGTTATCTCATTGATGGATGTGCAGAGGTCATGGAAAACCTTCTATAATCAAGGCTGAGAGGATAAGGTGACGGAGCTGAAATCCGTTGGGGTCTCCCTGTGCCGTGTTAAAATCATGCCTACTACATTTGTGATCTTAATGTCTTTCAAATTCCCCACAGATTGTTCCACCAGAACACAGCTCTTTAACACTGCAGCAGAACTATTTAAAGTCATCCACGTAGATAATTAAACCGCAAACAAAATACGTCTTCTACATGTGCATGTTCACCATATGACCTAGACATGGTCACCAAGGCAAGAGGCATGAAACCCTGTCTGTCAGGATGGCCGAGCGGTCTAAGGCGCTGCGTTCATGTCGCAATCTCCTCTGGAGGGGTGGGTTTGAATCCCACTTCTGACAGGATGGGTACCTTGTTGGTCAGTTTTTTTTAACTGAGCCCATGCAGGGGAGACTTGTTGAGTTGATACTGATACTGAGTTGATTCTGAAAGAACATGAGCGAAAACTATTCAACATGCTGACTCTGTTCGATTCTACAGTTTGCTTGGATAATGCTCAAGTCTTCTGCTGCGTATTTGATAATGAAATATTTTGGCAAAATTTCACTGAATATCGAAGACTCATCCAAATGCTTGAGCATTATTTATGATTTTTTATTTATATATTTCTATTTGCATTTAGATGTAATGTGACAATTAAATGCACTAAATGGGTTTAGTTTTCACAGACTGCAATTTCAGAAATAAAATGTTTAATTTTTCTAAAAAGGAAACATGTTACTTGTTTATTTTAAGAGACCCGCCTTATTTTCTCTTGTATATTTAGTGTCGCTCATTAATAAAGAAAAAAATGCTTCTTATCCGATTACTCGATTAATCGATGGACTAATGGGTCGAAAACTCGATTACTAAAATAATCTAAAGCTGCAGCCCCAAATATAAATACAAATATAACTACAGCAATATATATATATATATATATATATATATATATTGTTTTGTGTGTGTGTGTGTGTGTGTGTGTGTGTGTGTGTGTGTGTGTGTGTGTGTGTGTGTGTGGTTAATGTTGTGTCCTTGTAGATCTGGACTTCACTCACAGATGCTGATGGAGCTTTAACTGTATTTTAAACTTGTGCTGGTTTCTTCTCCACAGCTGGAACTTGAGCTGCAGCTGGTTTCTCCTCCACAGCTGGAACTTGAGCTGCAGCTAGTTTCTCCTCCACAGCTGGAACTTGAGCTGGATGTGGGTGGACTCTGGTTGTGGTGGTTCCTCTCAGTCTCGCGCTCCTAACGAGATTAAAGTGTTGATGGAGCTGTAACACAACAGAGACACTGCTCTTACACACTGCTGTTAGTCTTTATGCTGACACCAGCTGAATCCGCCGCCTCTTGAGATTTAAATTGGACGCATTCATACCCTTTTGTCTCCGTCTTGTAACCCGACAACCTTCAGGAGAGATGTCATGTCAACACACAATTCATATTAAACAAATCAAATATACATATATATAAATATATAAATACAGGACTTTAGTAAAACAAACAAAAAAAAAGTTTGGACCCCCTGGTCTAAAGGGTCTACTATATTCTACTACTACTTACACACTTACCAGCTACCTGATGTTCAATAGTAGAAAAATGTTCAATAGAGCGACTGTACGACTGCTGGAACAGTGAGTTTCCAAACTTTATGGGTTTTTATTCTCTTTGAAATACTGAGTTCATTATTTATTATTAGAGCTGCAACAACTAATCAATAAAATTTATAATAATCGATAATAATATTGGTTGTCAGCGAATGTCGTCATCCTCATCATGTGACAATGGTGTAGTTTATTGGAGTGTTATTGTGTAAACTGTTTGTAACTTCTGGACAGTCGCACTGGATCTGTTCTGTCGTGACTCGTGAGCATCAGGTTGCGCAATCGACTCGATCACGACATCGTGATGATTTAATTAAAACAGTGCGAACAAACACTAAATCTAAAAGCAGCAAATAACAGCATTTGTACACCAATGCATATTTTCCCTTTTTTTTTATTAAGTCTGTTAACTTGCTGCGTTTCGTTCTCTTTTTATAGCATTTGTCTACGACAGTAACTTATCTGTTCTCAAACGTGATTTACTGCGACTTTACTACGTTCAAATGCTTGTTTTCAATGTTTGTATATTTAATTTATGCATATATCATTTCATTATTATAAAATTTAATTCATTATATATTCTACATCAGTGGGCACCAACGTGGTGACAGCTATTTTTAGAAAATATGCCGGTTTTAAAAATAGCTGTTTCCTACCTTATTAAATCATTGTTGATAATTATTGTGAGAAATCATTAACATGATCAGTGTCTTCACATAGATCAGGGGTGTCAAACTCAGTGTCAAATCCGGCCCGACATACAATTATATCTGGCCTGCGAGATGATTTTATATAGATCTATTATTATTGTTATTAAAGTCTCGGCGATATGAAGCGCTGATAACACAAACTACAGATCCCATAATGCAGCGCTTCATCTGCCTTACCGAACACCTGGGAACATTCCAGCGTCAATCAAGTCGAGCTTCTGTTGATGTATTTAACCCTATTGTACAGTTATTGTGAAACAGCGCCTCACAGTGGTGAAGAGAAAAGTGGATTCTGAAAACAGAGCCTTTCAAAACCGATAGGATTCTGAGTAGATGTTTACTGACACTGCCGGTAAACACGTGTGTCTTATTAGTGGAGCGAATGTGGCTGTAATTAAGAAATTGAATCTAAGACTGAACTACGAGACAAAACATCAGGAGAAGCTGAAAAAGCTTAATGCAGAGCAGAAGATCCAGAAAGTAGAAGAGTTAAAGAAGAATCTGACATTTCAGCAGACGTTTTTCACCAGAGCAAAATCACAAAGTGAAGCTGGTGTGAAAGCAGAGGAGAAATCAGAGGCACATCAGCCGGTTATTTACTGAGGGGGAGTTTCTGAAGAGCTGCATGATGAAGGTGTGATGTCTGGTGTTGGACAGGAGATATTTTTATGGAGAGCAAAATATTTTAAGTTATTTAAAGTTTAAGATTATTTTTTATAAAATGGCATAAAAGCAAAGAAATCTGATTGTTTTGATTTGTTGTTATTTTAACGTTTACTTAAAAGCACAATTTTTATTTATTTGTTCAGGTTTTTTTTGCAGCATGTTCATATTTCTAACTTGTATAATTTGACAGGAGATATTTTTATGGAGAGCTATTTATTTACAGTTTAAGTTTATTTATTTTGGAATAATATTCCTGACTGTTTTTATTCATATTTATGTTTAAAAAAAAACATTGTTTTAGTGCATTCAATAAATGTTTATCCTGTTCGCCCCACGATCTAAAGTGTGCTTTGAGTTTTGGTCCCCTGTGCAATTGAGTTTGACCCCCTGATATAGATTAATATAATTTAATTATTAATAATAACATATAATTAAAGGTTAATTTAGCAAATTTGTTATTTCAGAAGTGTGTATCAAACTGGTAGCCCTTCACATTATTCGGTACCCAAGAAGTAGCTCTCGTTGTCAAAAAGGTTGGTGACCCCTGATCTGGAACAATCTCTGTGCGTAAGGGTCAAGGCCGGGAAAACCATACTGGATGCCCGTGATCTTCGGGCCCTTAGACGGCACTGCATCACATACAGGAATGCTACTGTAATGGAAATCACAACATCTTTTTGAAAAACTGGGACTAAAGAGGACAAGGACAACCCAATGGCCAGTGCATAAAGTTCAAAACTTTGCTTGAAAGCTTTCCAGTTTTCATTTACATTCATCAACTTTAATTCGTCCGGCGAACGAATGGAATTCGTCATTGTTAATCTTTTATCCTGGTACCATGTATTGATGAGACTTACACACCGAGTATCACGTTCGGAACCCCGTTTGTTCACTGCTGCCGGTGTTACAGTCAGAACTTAACTGTATTGGTAGCATTACACTGCCCTCTAGTGGCCGTCATATACAACTAATACATATTAATACAGTTTCATATAGGCGTCATAATGGTATTAAGAGGTGGATTGATTCAAGGGAGGACACTACGGAAGGCCTGGTTGTGAAATACACTGATGTAATGGTTAATCGGTGTACAGTAAACAGTTGGTTGGAATAAAATAACCTCAGCATCTGAGCATCGCTACTTGTTTTATTTTACGTAAACAGACTGCGGACCATTCATTCATATTTAAATGATTATTTACGGAAACTCCACTTATCACTTACAGATACTGAAACTAAACTGTCTATAGAGGTCTAGCTTCCTTTCTCCCTGTGTGTGTGTGTGTGTGTGTGTGTGTGTGTGGTGTGTGTGTGTGTGTGTAAATATTTTCGCAGTTTCTTGTGTTGTGTAAAATAATTCAAATCCGACAAATAAAAATGGACTGGTAAGGCGGTAACGAAAAATCACAGGCAATTCTCACGCCCTCTTCCAGTAATTCTCGCAATATTTCCTGAAATCTTGTAAAGAGACAAAGTGTATTGCTGCAGCGCTCTTTATTCATTCTACTGTATATCCATCACGTGTATTCTATAATTAAAATCCGTATCATATGACGTATTTAAGACATAAAATGTATAGTGACATCGCCTGGTTTTAAAGCATGTTTTGGAAAGATTTAAGCTGAATATTTCATGTAGCTGTGAATTTTGTGGTCAAGAAAATAAAACCATTCTGCATCTTTTTTTTTTTTATTGTATTTACTCCAGATTATTGTGGGAGGATATGAATATTTGATGTACTGTTTTATAGAAAATTTTAATTGTGAACAACATATACATTTGTTTATTTTAGTAGGAAAATTCCATATACACAGGAAAAAGCGGGATCAATGTAGACACAAGTGGGTTGTGAGATGGAGGAGAAAGAAAAATTCTGGAGTGAGTTAGATGAAGTTGTAGAAGGTGAACAAAGGAATGAAAGATTGGTGATTAGGGCAAATTTAAATGGGCATGTAGGTGAAGGAAACAGAGGTGATGAGGAGGTGATGGGTAGATATGGCCATAAGGAGAGCAATGTGGAAGGTCAGATGGTGATAGATTTGCTAAAAGGATGGAAATGGCAGTGGTGAATACATATTTAAGAAGAAGGAGGATCATACAGTGACATATAAGAGTGGAGGAAGAAGCACACAGGTGGACTATGTTCTATGTAGGAGAACGCGAACTTGAGGGGGATTTTCACAGCACAATTAACCTAAAGGAGATTGGAGACTGTAAGGTTTGGCAGGGACAGTGTAGCTAGACAACATCGGATGGTGGTCTGTAGGATGGTTTGGTGTGTGTGTTTATGATCAACCAGAAATTCTCTTTACCTCCACTACACTCTTTCTTACTCTTCCTACAGGATCACCCCTACACCATTTTCTTTGCATCCACACCATGATAGAACAGCCCCCCTCCAATGTTCCTGACCTTACTTCCTTTTCACTTTCACAATTAGAAATAACCGTAGTTCAAAGAGTGCCTTGTCATAAGTTAATTTGTAGCAGTTCTTACCTTCTTAATGTTTTCTGGCCTCATTTTCTTATCCAAACGAAAAGTTAAGTACAAGTCAATATTATGTTACTGTATCAAATTCATATGTCAAGAAACAGTCAGTTACAGGGGGAAAATAAGTATTTGACACATCAGCATTTTTATCAGTAAGGGGATTTCTAAGTGGGCTATTGACACAACATTTCCACCAGATGTACCACCAAGCCAAATATTGAATCATACAAAGAAATCAGAACATTTAAGTATACAAGTTGAGTCATAATAAATAAAGTGAAATGACACAGGGAATAAGTATTGAACACATGAAGATAACAAGGTGCAAAATGGCATAGAAAGCCAGGA
>JBCEWE010000939.1:0-78226 GCA_039877035.1 Silurus lanzhouensis | reverse complement strand
TTCCAGAGGTCCAAGGTTCAGGCAGAGGTCCAAGTAAATCTCTTTTAGAAAAAATGAATAGGCAACAATAATAAAGCAGAAGAAACATAGACTTTAGAAAACATTGCTGGAACCTTCATTTTAGAGTGTGTTCTGTGGGTGAGTAAATGGATTAAGATAAATTAACCGTTATTAAAGAGTTCTGCGAATGTTATGGTGTTTTTTTTAATGAGCGTTCCTGAACAGATGATACTTCAGTTCAGGACATAGAATCTGCAATGGTTCCCCAGAGAGGGAACTAATGGGTGGATAGATAGAACTATAGAACTACTGTTTATCTGGATATTTCCTTTGATAGGATATCTTTATCTGTGATGCATCCATCCATCCATCCATCCATCCATCCATCCATCCCTTCACATAAAAAAGTTATTTAGTATTAGGATGTATGAACGGTTAAAATGATCTGCGGGTGGATGGATATGGTTTCAGGGTTCTTACTTTTCAAAAATAAAAGTAATAAGTATAAATAAATGGATTTCTTTATTGATCCAAAAGTGAGCAATGGGAACTGCACTACCAAACAACACAAGCATTATTCCCCATGACATCACATGCCATGATATATATTTGTCTGCCAAACTAAAACATGTACCACTTTGCCATGGCATTAAAAACAAACAAACAAAAAAAAAAACGCACCATTTTTTGCACCATCTTGCAGGTGATTGCATCTGTGTGCTACACTTCATGGAAGAGTCTTCTCAGGAATGAACCAAAAAAAGAAAAGAATAAAAAAATCCTTGTCTCTACCGGGAGCCCAGAATTCTTGCGGTGCAATCAGATTTGCTGATGGATCTCCTGCCTGAGCTTTTACACATGGATGCTCCACTCTCTGCATGGGGGATTCGACTCTTTCTAATCCGACCCGCGCTATTAGAGTGCTGGCGCTTGAGGCGGGGGGTCTCACACCCACTCTCCCTCCCACCACCGAACCATTCAACCATGCACCAGAGCCACGGGCTATGAAATACAGTGAAAGAAGGGGAAGCGGCTTGTGGTCGCATGTGCCTTTTTTAACCAATTAAAGACAAGCTAAATAAAGCAGTAGTTTGTAAAAACTAAATCCATCAGCTTGGACATGTGGAACAAATGAGTCGCCCTCTCAGCAGGAGCCGTCGCTCCCTTTATTTGTTCTTTTTTTTTTTAAACCTGAAGGGTAAATGCAGAAGCGGTCACTGTACTTAATGATGCATTCCTGAAGTTTTAAAAGACCATGAGCCTAAAGAACAGTCTTAAAGACGCCCTCGAAAAAGTCGCATCCTAACGGCAGTAAAATCATAATACACACACATACGCCGTGGGTGTTCATTCACCTCAAACTCACCGGTCCTGTAAAGCGTTCTGCACGATTAGCTTGCATTAAATTAGATTAGACTGAGCTTTATTGATCAGTGAAAAGGAATTTGTGGGTTGGCGAGAAGTGATTGCATCTTGTGGCTGGTTGTGAGGAAGAAAAACGAGTGGGTATGTACAGTTTGAGGAAACGAATCGATGACAGGGTGATGTGATGTAGCGGGATGCTCCTACTGTCTCATGAGGATGATTAATTGCTGATTATTCCTCGTATAACACTGCATTTCGCAACTGATTACCATGTAAACATAGCATCTGCAAATGAAGGACAGATGGTTGATCATTTAAGAAGGTGTTTAATGCGAACGTGCTGTATATGTGTGTGCTCATTTAGAAGGATTTCCAGATACTCAGGAAGTTGCTGAAAGTTGCCTAGAGGCAATTGGTGTCTTCTTACTCGCCTACTTTGTTTGTATTGTCTTGGCCTAAGACAGTAAAATCGCCAGGGTTTAATTAACATTCTCAGCAGTGTTAATTAATCTCTGTCCTGGAGGTCCTGGACTCCAGCAGAGTTTGGTGCTTTCTTTGCTCTAGCACGCCTAATAAACCCGGTATTTACCTGCCCATTTCCGAGCTTTTGAGTTGTCCTGGAATTCAGAAGACCACGTGATAAAACAATTGAGATACAAAAAAAACTATAATAGTTAGTGAACTTAACGTTGGAGACAGAGTTCTACGACAGGCACGATTCTTCTTCTGGGACCCCTCGGCGTGATCGGCATGAAGGATCGCTGCGCCGCGTTGTCAGAGTTCGTGTCTACGTGTAAACAAAGTGAGAAATAATCGCTGAGATAATTTGGCTCGGTGGACCAGGTAATCAAGGAGCTCGCGGAGATACGGAGAAAGAGACAGATTGAGGACTCGTTGTTTGCTCGGTGACATGAGTGAAGGATGCAGTAACGGCAGATGTTTGAGTCCTCGGACGAAGGGAGGTACTCGGAACACTTTTTAAACATGAAGAAGGGAGTGCAGGTTGGTATTTACCGCTGCCTCCCGTCGTGCACCTATTCTCCTCATCACAGGGGGTGGAGAGAGACACGGGACACCGAACAGCTTGTTCTGAACATCTGCACATGTCACACGCAGGGTCCCGCAAGTCTATAATAACCCATTACCTGCATCTTCATCAATAAACATACACATTTAAACGACAATTAGACCCCCTGCTTCACCTTTTGCATGTCTCATTCTGCCGTAGTCATCTTGTGTGTGATGTCTCCATCGCTGTGCTCATGGTCCAGAAATAAGTGCCCCCCGCACATACACTCGGATATGCATTATGTCTCAGGACAGTAGCCGAATTGATGTTTCTCAACGGTCTCTTTTCGAGTCTCCAGATTGAAAATTCATTGAAAATCTCCAGTCTAAGATCGCACAGCGTAGTCCTCATGCAAAACCGGGGAATATTTAGTACCTTGAATTCTGTATGGTGGACTGGGTTGAGATCCTCTACATGTGTCTCTTTATACTTGTTAAGACAAAAGGCCTGTTTTTACTGTGGGTTAGTTAATGCAAAATGCATTATAAACAAAACCAGTATTCCTACGCTCTCTCAACTTTGCTCTGTTGTTAACATGGTACTTCCTTTTCAAATTCTTTTCCAAAGTGTTGATCATATACACCTTCCCATGAAAAAGGTATATACTATGGGTACAGATGATGCACTTTTTAAACAGTGAGAATGCTGCTAGGGGCTTTACTGACTTTTGTTTGAAGGGTTGCCAATTGTATTGAAAACTATTGAAAAATTGTACTAATCTGGAAAAACTCATGCATTTTTAATACTGGTAGTCCCCGAGTTACGATGCTTCGACTTACGACTTTATATATATATATATATATATTTATTTTTTTTTACAAATATTCCAAACAAATATTTTTGCAACTCTGCTAGAATGTGCACACATTTAATGCCTTGTGAGTTCAGTTGTTTGGGTGTTTAGTATTTTTCTGTTGTTGTTTCAAAGCCCAAATTTAGCTCTCAGACACTGAAAACTCCACTCACTAACCGGTGCCCGTGCACTCGCTCATTGCCACATACATATATACTGAAAAGTTTACAGTATACTACCCCATAATGATCACCATTATTTAAGAATCCTGTATAGACTAGGCCATGTCTCGAATTATATTTAAGTTACGATGGTGTCGTTGTAATGCACCTTCATCGTAATTCATGGACTGCCTGTATATTCATATTTGTTTGTTTTTTGCCATTCATTTACATTTGCATTTATGCCATTTGGCAGGCGTCCTTATAATAGATTTAATTTTTTTGCAGCCTCTATAAGAAAATACATTCTGGTACTGGTTTATTAGGACACAAACACCATCAGTCTGAAAAATCTGTTGCAGGGGGGAAAAAAACCCATTCAGCAGCAAGTTTAGATACTGCTGGAAAAAGAAAGAATTCAGCGTTTAGACTGCTGGAGACACGGCCGTTTGAACTTTAAGTTTAAACGTATTTCACCACCTTGATGCCAAATCTACTCTGAGCATGTCTTTCTTGTACCCTAAGAGATGGTGAGACCAGTCAAGCTGTAGTTGAGGACCGAAGGGAGCGTGGTGCTGTGTCGGGTGGGACAGTGCTGTGAAGCAGAGGAGCGCTGGTCCGTGGTGGGCTTTGTAGGCAAAGATCAGGGTTTTAATCTGATTTAGCAGCTACAGGACCCCGGTGGGAAGAGTGTAGTAATGGGGTGGTGTGGGGAAAACTCGGAGAGGTTGAAAACAAGTCATGCAACCGTGTTCTGTATCAGTTAATCCTGGACCTGAATGTATATGATTAGATTGAGTTCATATATCAATAAAATATGGGATAAAATTCATTAAATGAAATTATAGGGGTGCATTCTTAACTCTGATCAGTCAAAAGGTGAAGTTTGTTCCAATATATTCCCATTTCTATAGCAGTGACTTACAGCAGTACTTATTTATGTATTTTTGCTCCCAGATTAGCTTCTTTTAATGACGGTTTATAGCTGCTATAACGTAAGCGACAAGAGGAACTGACTTGTTTCATGGATGTTTTGCATGACAATAGATGTAACTATAAATGCATTTTAAAAAGGTTGGGATTTCATGTTGTACTTTAATAAATATACAGTAAAATTGTAATTGTTAGCAAATTGATTTATGAAGTAATAGACCACCTACAGCTCATCGATGAGTGTTTTATTTTTCACTAATACTGTAGAATGTTGATTTGTTTTTGTGTATAGTATGACTGCTCACCCTGCATGCTCATAATCTTCTACTGTGGTGATCAGTGCAGCTGTCAGTGCTGGTTTCAAACAGCTCCAAGAGCAATTTTTGGTACAGAAATGACCCGAGTGCAACAAGTGACGCAGACAGATTAAAGCCTATAGCAGCGAGTTACACCTAAACCCCTTTACTGTAAGAAATTGTCAGGATTCACATCGCTGCCGCTGTCTCCGATTATTTTTATTTATTTATTTTTACACCCATTTCTTCAAGCGCTACAAGATGAGCGTCCAAAGTGAAGTTGGCGTTTTTCGCCACACTTTTCATTTCGGTGCTGTTCTCCCAAAAAACGCAATCCTGACCATGTCTCATGCACCTGTAACAGGAAATTGGTTTTCTATATGTCTAAAGAGCAGGTTATAGGCAAGAGATATGAGACCAGGGAGAGGAAAGAAAAGGCGTACGGTGGAAGCTTTAGTCCTTTCATTTCAGAGCAGCTCGGTCCAATTTCACAGCCTGAATGGATAAAAGAAAAGCGAAATGGATTGTGTAGATTGCAGTTTTGTTTTATTGGAATCGTGTGTGTGTGTGTGTGTGTGTGTGTGTGTGTGTGTGTGTGTGTGTGTGTGTGTTTGTGTGTGTGTCATTTTACAGCATCAGATTCATGCTAGAACAGAACCCCTTCCGCTCTTCGCCATGCCGGATTGCAAAACTCTGCATTGTCGTCAAATTCAGTTATTTCCGTGCACGTTTATAAAACCAAAGGTTGCTAACAAGATAAAATAAAATGACATTTTATTCATCCATAGTGTAAAACCGATGCTGTTGGACTAAAATAAAAACAAGGCCGATAGTGAACTAGGGAGAAAACAATGTGGGTGGAATGCACAGAAGAGTGCAAATTAGCATACAGCAACACAGAAATGCATAAATATGCAAAAAGACAGAACACGGTCCAGAGGAAAGATGAACCACCTACACATAAGTGAAAAACAGTAAAGAATACAGATTATGCTATAGATTTGAGTGTATTCTGTACGTAGTCAGCAATATTAAAGGCATTGTTTGCTGAGGGTTTGTGTATTTATCTATTTCTGTGTGTAATTCTGCTTTCATAAATATCCATACGTTTATATATCCAATATGATGCGTACAAGGGAATTCATTAACCGAATTAAATATCACTTGTGAATGTCTCTCAGCATATAACAAATAGAACAATTAGGGTGAGTTTTATAGGAGCATGTGCAGATGTTTTTTTTTTGATGGATGTAACAGTCTGAGAAACATCTGGAAGGCGTTTTTTGGGAACAGATGCCCTCGGTGTGTTTCTGTCAAACACCAACAGAGACGTCATGAATGAACTCGTCTTGATAAAACAGGTTAGTTTGTGTGAATTCGGTTATTAGCGACTTATGGACTATATAGAAAAATCTGATGTGTAAAATGGAGTATTCAGAGCAGCACTAAATGGAAAACTAAATCCAGATTTTGGGGTTAATATGTAGAACTCTGCAAGACGTACTGAATGTAAATGTTTGATTTTATGCATGACCGTTTATACCGTCAAACATACCATTTTTAAAGACTGTATTCATGGTACACTGAACAAAATACAACAACCGTGGTCTTTAGTTCAAATCTGTAGGATGCAGATCAAGTCGAAATGTTGGTCTTTGGCTTTCAGAGGACAATTCATTAGATTTTTTTAGGTCAGCAGCTCATCAGTAGTAATTTTAAGATACTGTATTTTCAATCCATTTGCTGTTTCTTCAGTTGATGTTTTCAAGTCATTTTTGTCTCAATTGCAATAAATCAGTAATGACCATGCGATAAAATTCATACTTGGTTACTTTTTTTGTTTTTATTATTATTATTCTAGGAATGTTTATAGGACAGAGTGAAGTAATCTGATAAACTCACAGGATTATTACCCTTAGATTATTTTATGTGTATCTGTATATCATGTGTATATAACTTTTGTACAGTTGACCATGTATATATTCTATCTATCTATCTATCTATCTATCTATCTATCTATCTATCTATCTATCTATCTATCTATCTATCTATCTATCTATTTTTGTGCAGTGCTGTATTGCTGCTCAGAGCACAATGAAGTTAGTCTTACGTGATATCTCTTTAAATGCCCTATGCAAAAATATGCACACGGCGTAATTTTATTGGCCGGCAAAATACTTTCTGCTCGCTGATTGGCTGGATCTTGTTTCCGGGGCGCTCAGATCGCCCGGTGACGTTTTTCCCAGCCGCAGTGAGACGGACTGGGCGAGAATGGCTGCCGGTGGAGGTTAGATTCCCTGTATTATTATTTTGTTTTAAAACCACTCAAAAGTATTGTTTCTAAAGGTTGTTTCAATATCGAAAACAAACATTTAGATGGCGCGCATTTTATTTCATTTGAACAGTGTGTTAGAGTTTAAAGGGACGTTGTTGTGATTGTGTAGTCTCGGAGAGGGGGGTTGGGGGGGGGGGTGGCCGGCCGGCTAATTTAAGCTAGGTTAGCATAACTAGCCTGGATAAAACCTGAATTGGCCACGTCCGAAAATTTTATATTTAACTAAATATTTTAAATGATCATATTTGCGGGTTGTCAGGGAATATTTCAGATATAATTTAGAGAAATTTGGCTTTTAGGCTCGGGGTCTAGCCGTTCTCTGTGTAAGCCTTTTGTGGGATCAATGCTCTCATCCTGGGTTTAAACTGCTGTCTCGGTTCGAAACCAAAAACCGAGAATATATCGATTTGCCTCGACGTGTCAGTGTCCAATACCGATAGGACACCGATTGTTGGACGGTACTGGTCCATATTCCAGTAAAACGAGTTAATTCTAGCGTAGTTAGTCGGCCTGTTAGCCCTGTTAGCTACCACCTGCTGGTTATGTGGCTAATCTATAATGAGTTGTTAGCTAGCATGCCGGCGGTTCCTGCTTTGTGACTATGAGTCATTATGACCTGGAGCTACTGGTTTGTAAGGTTAAAAGAAAAAAACAAAACAATCTAATGTACCAGTACTTTTCAAGATTGTGGTCGTTTTGGATAAAAAAAAAAATCCTTTAATGACTATTTTTCTATTCAGATCCAAGAAAACATCCTTTCAGAGAAAGTAAACATTACAGAACAATGGTGTTGGGCCATGACCTATACTGTTAGTAGTACTATTACTTATAATAATAATAATAACTGTAGTTTTAAATGATATAATAAACCCACATCATAATATGTAAGTGTCTTTCAAAGAAATCCGAATTGCTTCAGATGCTGATATATATAAAGGCTTTATAGGCAAACAGGCTTGGTTGCATTTAAAAACCAGCTGAACGGGTTGTGAATAAACCATCACCCGATGAGTGTAATTAAGCGTTATGTGTCCCCGATGCTGAGACAGGGTTGGTGCTCGGACCGTTTAAATAAGAGCTGTGCAGATCTTCCCAGATGTCTTCTTAACAGGTCTCTTCAAATCTTTGTCGGTATAGTGTAAGATTTCTGCTATTGTGTCTCATGTGAAAACAGGCCTAGTTTTTATCCAACATCCATTGACTGTGTTCTTCTTTCCAGTTATGTATTGTAGAACGGTGCTGCTTTGTCGGCTGATCCAGTTAAAGTCGTCGAAATATAGTTATCGGTAGTGTTTTTTGCCGACGTCGGACTCAAAACGATTGATGTATGTGCTCTGCTTCTTTTTTTTTTTTTTTTTTGTCGTTGCTGCAGACATTGGAAAGCTGTTACTAGTACAAAATGGGACTCCTGCAAGCACAAGCTATAACGGGGTAGACGCCCTGCACGCCTGCACCATTCTCCAGCAGCTCAAAGCACTGTACGACGAAGCACAGCTGACCGACATCGTCGTAGAGGTGGACAATGGCGAGACCTTCGCCTGTCACAGAAATGTGCTCGCTGCCATCAGTCCTTACTTCAGGTACAACACGCGGCGTGAGGTTATAGAAATAATGGGCAAGCAAATACATTTAAAAGACGGTCTTAATTAAAGGAGAAAAAAAAAAAAGAAGCTTGTCTCAACTTAAACTTGCCCAGGATTAATTTCGCCACAGCTAGTTATAAATTACTGCAGACATTTTAGTGTATTAACTGGGGGTTAGTAAGGACATATAAAGCGTACATTTTATGTTCAGCGCGATTTATAAGCGCTATCCTAGTGCTGCTTGCTTTGAATTCTTAACGCTTGATTAAAAACCTCAATGAATATTAGTAAACGAAGGAAACCGACGCAGGTCTCCAATCACATGAAATTGTCCTCATCATAAATGAAACCGGAGTGCGCGTATCTTTTCTTGCAGCTTGAGAACCGCTGACGCAAATAGTTAAATTAGACGTGAATAACGTCTCGCGTTTGCATTAGCGAGACTAATAACCTCTGTCGCATTTTTTCTGAAATGCAAACGCTGACTCTCTGACAGCCGACAGCCCTCATATTGTTGTTTATTCCCCCCCCCCCCGTCTGTCACGTCAGATCAATGTTTACTAGCGGCCTTACGGAGAGCAGCCAGCGCGAAGTGCGCATCGTGGGCGTGGAGTCCGAGTCCATGAGCCTGGTGCTGGACTACGCCTACACGTCCCGAGTCGCCCTGTCCGAGCACAACGTTCAAGCTCTGTTCACGGCAGCGAGTCTCTTTCAGATCCCAGCCCTGCAAGACCAGTGTGCTCACTTCATGATCAGCCGGCTAGAGCCACAGAACTGCATCGGGGTGTTCATGTTTGCCGACGCGTACGGACACCGGGAGCTACGCGAACGTGCCCAGGACTACGTGCGCAGAAAGTTTCTGTGCGCCGTGGACGAACCCGAATTTCTGCAGCTTACCAAGGAGCAGCTGGTGGGATTCTGGATAGTGACGACCTCAACGTGGAAAAGGAGGAGCACGTTTACGAGGGCATTGTGCGCTGGCTAGAGCACGACCCCGTGCGTCGGCATCCCTTTCTCGTCGACGTCTTCGCCAAGTGCATCCGGCTTCCGTTGTTAGACGAGGCTTTCGTGAGCCGCATCCCTGCCCCCTTTGCCCTGGCGCTGCCTATGGAGCCTACGGAAAAGAGCCGGGCTAACGGTGCCAACGGCTGCCCGCAACGCCTAGGCATGACGGCGTCCGAGATGGTGATCTGTTTTGACGCTGCGCACAAGCACTCTGCCAAAAAGCAGACAGTACCATGTCTGGACACGGCCACGGGCAAGGTTTACAAGCTGTGCAAACCGCCCAACGATTTACGTGAAGTCGGCATCCTGGTCACGCCCGAGAATGACATCTTCATCGCCGGAGGCTATCGGCCCGGAAGCAGCGAGACTTGCATAGACCATCGGGCAGAAAGCGACGTCTGGCAATACGAGCACGCCGGTAACCGCTGGCTGGCACGAGCGTCCATGCTGAGAGCGAGAATCGGATGCCGGCTGTACACTGCTGTGGGAAGGTGTACGCCCTCGGAGGGCGCGTCTACGAGGGTGACGGGCGGAATGCTCTTAAATCTGTCGAATGCTACGATGCCAGGGATGATCGCTGGATCGCCGTTAGTCCAATGCCTGTTGCCATGGAGTTCCATAGTGCTGTGGAGTATAAGGATCGCATCTATGTGCTCCAAGGTGAGAATCAAATGTTTGTTAGTTTTTCGCTCGGTTGTGTATTTTTCTATAAAATTCTCTAGGAAAGAACATCCTGAGCAGACTGTTAGAGAAAAAGCCTGCCATAGCTTTAACCCTGCGACGTTCCATCCATCTTGTTGCCACAAACTAATCGTTCTTCCTGAAAGTGGTCTACAAGAAGGATTTGATCCAAGCAGTGTTAGTTCGCTGATATTGTTTAGTTCATTTTATTTCCCATTTTAGTGTCTTTGAACTCCGTGTGTAACTTTCCACGCAAGGTTGACTATCAGGTTCTTCTAATAGGTTGCTTAAGATCAGCAAACTCAGGGTTATTTTCCCATTAAAGAACTAGTAATGTTGCTCCAACTCCTTTAGAGATCCATCCTTTTATTTTTACACGACTTTGACTCATGAAAAATCTTAGTGTGAAAGGTCTTTACCAGACTCGCGTTTTCTCAGATGGCGTGAATATCTGCCTTCTTATTAGCAGCAGAACCGTTCAGCCACCGATTTCCACTTCCAATAGCTGTCCGATCCTAGTTGAAGGTAACCGACACGGGCGTGGTTATCAGGTAGTCCCGTAATTCCTCTGATGTTGCGGGTCCCCAAGGCGGAAGAGCACTGTAGCATTTGTTCATTTGTCTTTGTGATTTGCGTTGTTTACACGATCCATATCTTTCTTTCTTTAGGTGAATACTTCTTCTGCTTTGACCCCCGTAAGGACTACTGGGGCCACTTAGCACCCATGAGCCTCCCCCGTAGTCAGGGACTGGCGGCGCTACACGAGAGCCAGATCTTCTACATCGGCGGCGTGTGCCGCAACCACCAGCGCACTTTCACGGTGGAGGTGTTCGACCTCGAGCAGAACAGCTGGAGCCAGCGCCAGGACTTGCCCTTCGAGCAGGCCACCAGCCCCTACATCAAAGCAATGATGTTAGGAGGACACCTGCACCTGTTTGTCCGTGCCACCCAAGTCACGGTGGAGGAGCACGTGTTCCGCACTAGCCGCAAGAACTCTCTGTACCAGTACGACGAAGAGGACGACAGCTGGAGCAAAATATACGAGACCCCAGAGCGCCTCTGGGACCTCGGGCGCCATTTCGAATGCGTTGTTGCCAAGCTGTACCCTCAGTGTCTCCAGAAAGTGCTTTGATTGCTGAAGAAAGTAGAAAGCAGGGATATTATTTTGTTTGTTTGTTGTTTTCGTTTCAGGAAATGGGGGAGTTAGTAGTTCTGGTCCCCGAATATGGTGCTGTTCGAGTTCCCAGACGTGGGAGGAGCAAAGTCTTAAAGATGAGCGATATCCGGTGACCTCAGAGGCGTGCTTATCATTATGAAGACGGCAGTATTTTTAATCCGTAAGAGACAAGAAAAAAAAGTGTCTTCGCTGTTGCTTGTTTTACAGTTAAAACAAACAGATTCTAAGTGCAATTAATCACATTGTTTGTGTCTTGAGCCATTTTCTTTATCTCCTTAGGCTTTAGGTGAGGTTGTGGTGAGTGGAACGCAGTAATAGGTGTCCTTTTTTAGAAAGGACGTGCCGTGTGTGTCAAAAATGACAATAAATAAATACAAATATATAAATATAACTATATATATAACTATATAACTATACATATATATATATATATATATATATATATATATATATATATATATATATATATATATATATATATATATATATAAAATATTTTCTCATACGGGTCTGGTGGGATGAGGTGCCCATCTTTAGGTAGCTAGAATATTGAGTAATGATCTAGTCGTCATTTTTTTTTTCTCTCTTTAAAAATCGTTTAAAGCAACTACAGAGAACTGCTCTCTTGGTTTGGTCTCGAGTCTTTTTGTAATCATTAATATAGATTAGTCTAGGTGTGAGTGGATAATTATTTTGTTTGGTATTATTTCCTTTTTTTTTTTGTTGTCGATTGCTTTTTAAAACATGCTTATTATTTTTATTTTTTTCCTCGCTTTTTAGTTAGTTGTGGATTTTTTTTCCTCCTCTGCATACATCTCAGTTGCACCCTCATAAATCTATTTTCAACGTTGAACCCCTTTCAGCATTTCTCAGTGCCTCTAGCTCTGGAGAAACCACGGTTTCAGTTTGGTGCTTCCTATACATTAACACAACTCTGCTGATGCTCAAGTCTTTTTTGTATGAGTTGTGTTAAAGAAGGCGGGGGGTGGGGGGAGAACGACGACACTGATGCTGTAGATTACAGTCTAAAAAACCTGCTTGTAAACTCGCACTATCCAGCTATACTTTTGCATTTGTCGACCCCCCCCCCCCTCCCCCATTCATACCAGCGCCATTTTTAGCGAGGATACAATGTTATACTCGGTCTCCATATTGGAGTGGATCAGTAATCAGTGTCGAACTGGCTCAGTTTTAGAGAAGCATTCTCAACTCCAGTGCTGAGCGTGCATCCTCCTGCGGAAGACCCGAAAGAAAAAAATCCCAGAGATGAATAGTGGCTTTCTTTCTTTCTTTCTTTCTCTTCTTTTTTTTATTAATTAGGTTTTTTTTTTTAATTGGAATCTGTGGTCGAACGCAACATTCTTGCTCTGAAGCTGTCATATGGTTTGATACCATTTAGGCTGCACATGTGATCTAAAGCCAGGATACAGGTGTGATGATGTCATAGCAGGGCTGTAGAGTGTAGAGAGCAGGGAGGGAGGTTTTAAAGGTTGATGCCAGCAGGAACCCATTTTTACATGCATTAAGGGGCGACATTCTTTTCAATACACTTTTTAATGCCAGTGGGAGAGGATTAAGTTGGGGGGGGCTGGGGGTGAATAAGCATTCACACAATCATTATCGCAATTTGAGACAGAAATGCTGTCGAATCCTGGATTTTATTCATTGTTTAGGGAGAACGTCCCTCTGTCATTTGTAAAATTTTAAGGGATAAATGTTTCTCGGTGCTGCTGTGTCTTTGACAATCCTGTACAGAAATTTTTTTCCTTTTTTTTTTTTTTTTTAAATACAGCCACTGGGTTAAAGTCTTTCTGTAGCTGGATATGTCTGAGCATTATTGCTTTTTTTTTTGGTTTTGTTGATTGTACGTTCTGTCGGCCCCTGCAGCATGCTGATCTTGCACTACATTTGTGCTCAGTTTCAATCTTAAGTTCCATTACTACATCACACACACACACACACACACACACACACACACACGCACACGCACCCATGCAGCAAAGCTATTTCAGAACACCGATCCTTCATTTTCAAATTAAGTGAGCACTCGGCTCCTGGTTAGATCCTGCGAGGATGCGATAACGTGGTCCACACGCATGTCAAATCCACGCTATACTCGAACGTGCCGTATTTCCTGGAGTGTTTTTTTTCGTCTGGGGTCCTCGAACTCTCATAGAGGCATGGAAGCTGGACGAGTTTAGCTGTGACTCCGGTGCAATAAGTTGCCTTTGTCAGGACTTTCTAAACCAAGCTCAGTAGCATGAGAACCAGAACTGGATCATTCTCAGGATTAATTACTGATTTATACCCAGTACTGTATTGACTATGGTTTGATATTCATGTATAATACTGTAACATACATTGCTGTACTTGCACAGATTTTTTTTTTTTTTTAATACAGGTTTTTTTTTAACTTTTCTTTTCAACTTGAATAATGTGTGAATTATTATTATTTTTTCTGTGTTGCTAATGCGTGCTCGTTTTCTTTTAACTGTGTGGTTGTTTTTTGTTTTAATACATGTTCCTTTTGTGATGACATCACCTTAACTTCACACCAAACATTATAGACACTAACTGTAACAGCAGTACTGGTCTAAAATCTCCGAAACACCAGTCAACTTGGCAGTATAAAGAAAACATACATAGACTTTAAGCTACACTTTTCTTGTTACCTGCTGCAACTTTAAAAGCCAATCAACCTCTTTCTCTCTGTATACACAGCTACATATTGTCGATTTAATTTTTTTTGTGCTTATTTTGTGTTTGCCTGGTTGTATGTATGATGAGAGTTTGTTAAATATGCTTTGATCTCTACTGTGAAATTCACATTGCACATAATTTGAAAATAAAATAGTTAAAAATAGAACTCTATGTATGAATGCCAATTCTGTTCTAACAGTAGATCATAAAGCTTTATTCATACCTTTTTCAAGTTCATGAAACTTCTAAGTGAAGGACATAACAGGTGCCGATGTAATAAGTGGAAAAAAAATAAATTTAGATTTTTCACATAGTAATAACAATGTAATAACACTAATAATAAGTCCCAAAAAATAAATTTCGATTTTTTGACATAGTAATAACAATGTAATAACATTGTAATAACACTGTAATAATAAGTCCCAAAAAATAAATTCCGATTTTTTGACAGTAATAACAATGTAATAACATTGTAAAAACATATTAATAACAATGTAATAACATTGTAATAACAAGTCCCAAAAAATAAATTCCGATTTTTTTTGACAGTAATAACAATGTACTAACATTGTAAAAACATTGTAATAACAAGTCCCAAAAACAAGTTCAGATTTTTTCGACATAACAATGTAATAACAATGTAATAACAAGTCCCAAAAATAAGTTCAGATTTTTTTCGACATAATAACAATGTAATAACATTGTAAAACCATTGTAATAACAATGTAATAACAAGTGCCAAAAAATAAATTTCTATTTTTTTGACATAGTAATAACAATGTAATAACATTGTAATAAGTCCCAAAAAATAAATTCAGATTTTTTGACATAGTAATAACAATGTAATAACAATGTAATAACATTGTAATAACAAGTCCCAAAAACAAGTTCAGATTTTTTCGACATAATAATAACAATGTAATAACAATGTAATAACATTGTAATAACAAGTCCCAAAAATAAATTCCGATTTTTTTTTACATAGTAATAACAATGTAATAACACTGTAATAATAAGTCCCAAAAATAAATTCCGATTTTTTGACATAGTAATAACAATGTAATAACATTGTAATAACATTATAACAAGTCCCAAAAAATAAATTTAGATTTTTTGACATAGTAATAACAATGTAATAACAATGTAATAACACTGTAATAAGTCCCAAAAAATAAATTCCGATTTTTTGACATAGTAATAACAATGTAATAACATTGTAATAACAAGTCCCAAAAAATAAATTCAGATTTTTTTGACATAGTAATAACAATGTACTAACATTGTAAAAACATTGTAATAACAATGTAATAACAAGTCCCAAAAACAAGTTCAGATTTTTTCGACATAATAATTACAATGTAATAACAATGTAATAACAAGTCCCACAAAATAAATTCCGATTTTTTTTGACACAGTAATAACAATGTAATAACAATGTAATAACATTGTAATAAAAATGTAATAACATTGTAATAAGTCCCAAAAACAAGTTCAGATTTTTTCGACATTATAATTACAATGTAATAACAAGTCCCACAAAATAAATTCCGATTTTTTTTCGACACAGTAATAACAATGTAATAACAATGTAATAACATCGTAATAAAAATGTAATAACAAGTCCCAAAAATAAATTCAGATTTTTTTTCGACATAGTAATAACAATGTAATAACAATGTAATAACAATGTAATAAGTCCCAAAAACAAGTTCAGATTTTTTCGACATAATAATAACAATGTAATAACAATGTAATAACAAGTCCCAAAAAATAAATTCAGATTTTTTTTTTTACATAGTAATAACAATGTAATAACAATGTAATAACAATGTAATAAGTCCCAAAAACAAGTTCAGATTTTTTCGACATAATAATAACAATGTAATAACAATGTAATAACAATGTAATAAGTCCCAAAAACAAGTTCAGATTTTTTTGACATAATAACAATGTAATAACAATGTAATAACAAGTCCCAAAAACAAGTTCAGATTTTTTTCGACATAATGTAATAAGTCCCAAAAAATAATTCAGATTTTTTTTGACATAGTAATAACAATGTAATAACAATGTAATAACAAGTCCCACAAAATAAGTTCAGATTTCTTTCGACATAATAACAATGTAATAACATTGTAAAACCATTGTAATAACAATGTAATAACAAGTGCCAAAAAATAAATTTCTATTTTTTTGACATAGTAATAACAATGTAATAACATTGTAATAAGTCCCAAAAAATTAATTCAGATTTTTTGACATAGTAATAACAATGTAATAACAATGTAATAACATTGTAATAACAAGTCCCAAAAACAAGTTCAGATTTTTTCGACATAATAATAACAATGTAATAACAATGTAATAACATTGTAATAACAAGTCCCAAAAAATAAATTCCGATTTTTTTTTACATAGTAATAACAATGTAATAACACTGTAATAATAAGTCCCAAAAAATAAATTCCGATTTTTTGACATAGTAATAACAATGTAATAACATTGTAATAACATTATAACAAGTCCCAAAAAATAAATTTAGATTTTTTGACATAGTAATAACAATGTAATAACAATGTAATAACACTGTAATAAGTCCCAAAAAATAAATTCCGATTTTTTGACATAGTAATAACAATGTAATAACATTGTAATAACAAGTCCCAAAAAATAAATTCAGATTTTTTTGACATAGTAATAACAATGTACTAACATTGTAAAAACATTGTAATAACAATGTAATAACAAGTCCCAAAAACAAGTTCAGATTTTTTCGACATAATAATTACAATGTAATAACAATGTAATAACAAGTCCCACAAAATAAATTCCGATTTTTTTTGACACAGTAATAACAATGTAATAACAATGTAATAACATTGTAATAAAAATGTAATAACATTGTAATAAGTCCCAAAAACAAGTTCAGATTTTTTCGACATTATAATTACAATGTAATAACAAGTCCCACAAAATAAATTCCGATTTTTTTTCGACACAGTAATAACAATGTAATAACAATGTAATAACATCGTAATAAAAATGTAATAACAAGTCCCAAAAATAAATTCAGATTTTTTTTCGACATAGTAATAACAATGTAATAACAATGTAATAACAATGTAATAAGTCCCAAAAACAAGTTCAGATTTTTCGACATAATAATAACAATGTAATAACAATGTAATAACAAGTCCCAAAAATAAATTCAGATTTTTTTTTTACATAGTAATAACAATGTAATAACAATGTAATAACAATGTAATAAGTCCCAAAACAAGTTCAGATTTTTTCGACATAATAATAACAATGTAATAACAATGTAATAACAATGTAATAAGTCCCAAAAACAAGTTCAGATTTTTTTGACATAATAACAATGTAATAACAATGTAATAACAAGTCCCAAAAACAAGTTCAGATTTTTTTCGACATAATGTAATAAGTCCCAAAAAATAATTCAGATTTTTTTTGACATAGTAATAACAATGTAATAACAATGTAATAACAAGTCCCACAAAATAAATTCAGATTTTTTTTCGACACAGTAATAACTTTGTACTAACATTTTAATAACATTGTAATAACAAATCCCAAAATTAAGGCCCGCTTTTTGTTATATTATAATAACAAACAAGTACCATAGCAATAACATTGTAATATTAGTGTAATTAACGGTAATATTGTAATAACAAGTGCCCAAAAAGCCTGCTTTTTTGTGAAGTTGTAATGTGCTAAACATTTTATATTATAGTAAAAACAAGTCACAAAAACGAGGCCTGCTTTGTAATTAACAAAGTAATAACATTGTAATAATGTAATAAGTCCCAAAAAATAAATTCCGATTTTTTGACATTGTAATAACACTGTAATACAATAAAACATTGTCCTAAAAACAGACCTGCTTTTCTGTGATGTAATAATGTAATAACAATGTAATAAATCCCCCAAAATTAAACCTGATTTTACTGCTATTACACAGGTATATTAGCTGTTCTAGGGTATACATCAGGTTTACATAAGGTATATATTTTTCTGCTATACCAATGTTCTAAGGTATACTAGTGTTCTGATCTATACCAGAGTACTAAGTAGGAGTGTCCTCGACTAAGGATTTGCATTTACAATTACTCAAATCGGAAAGGTCAATTCTTAAGTAGTCGCCTGATACTCGAAATGTATGCACGCTTGTGTTTGTGTGAGAGATGTGTTTCAGTTGGGGGTGGAGGTGTCCTGGGAGCAAACGACCAAGATGCTCCGGTTTCAGTCACGTGAAAAAGGTCAAAGTGAACCTACCTTCCTTACAGTGAAACTGCTACAGGGTGGGTGAATTTATTCATGCAGGTTTTCACATTTTTATTTGCAGCATTATCATAATGGGCTGTATATCAAGAGAGAAAACTTTCATAAAATAATACCATGTGAAATCAGAAATTGCTCACCCCCATATAACCAAAATGGCATGATCCTCTGTTCATAACACTTCTGCAATGATTCGGAGATGAGATCGGTAGTTAAACTGGGCTCCTCCTATTAAAGCATCACATCTTTGGCTATTTGGGGTCACGGATCTGCACAGAAAAAATAGTTTGCGTTGTTTTTAATTTTTCAAAGTGATCACTTCCGCTTGGTCCATTTTTTTTTTCTGTTAATAAATTAACTTTCACCAATATGCATACTATTTATTTAATATGCATGTTATTGTGTTTATGTTAGTAAGCTCCCTTCCCTCTTGGTGCATGAAAAATTATTCTTTTTTAAAGTGGTCCATGGTGCAAAAAAGGTGGGTATCGCTGTTCTATACCAGCGTTCTACTATATATAAGAATTGTAAGTTCAATTGATTACCAGTGTTCCAAATTATACCAATGTTATAACATTGGCACACCATAAAATATTGCTGTGTGTTATAATAATGACCAGTTTTCGATTGTATACCAATCTTTTAAAGTATACCAAGTATTATAATTGTTTATCAAGGTATACCAATGTTCTAATGTAAGCCAATTCCTTGCAGATGAATATTATGTAGACTAATTTATCAATAATATATTTGGAAATTATCAGGTCAGTTTAACAAAGTGGAAACAGTTACTATTGGTCAATATTAGATAAACAGGAAGCTTTTCTTGTGCTGCTTGTTGTATTGGATATCTAGGCACTGCGTAATCTCTTTTTAGATAAATAAATGGAAAATATATTAGCTATAGTTTTAAATGTAGTTGTAAATCTGTTTTTTTTTTTGTTTTTTTGTGAGACTGGAATGAAGTGAAGTGTTACCTGATCATACGTCGCTAATGAAGTGGATGTTGTCCATTTTAATGCCAACCGTTTATCAACCTGTTAATCATGGGGGATAACCCGACTGTCACATGCTATTGAGTAGCACTGTCAAGCACTGATTGACTTAGCAGAAGGTACGAAGGTCAACATCTAGAGGAACCCCCCGGCCCTCATCTTTAACCTTTCTCTCGTCCCTTCTCTTCACTCTCACTTGCTTCTCTTCCCTTCCCGAACGCTCATGGCCTCAGCTTTAGGCTCCAAGACTCCAGATGGAGGCTGGGGCTGGGTGGTGGTGTTCGGTGCCTTTGTCTCCATCGGCTTCTCCTACGCTTTCCCCAAAGCCTTGACCATGTACTTCAAGGAGATCCAGCGCCACTTCGGAGTGTCCTACAGTCAGATCGCCTGGGTTTCCTCCATAATGCTGGCTGTGATGTATGCAGGAGGTGAGACTCTTCAATCTTTTATAAGCAGTGCAGGGTTTTTCTCCAGCTGGTCCGTGAATACTAATGTGTCTTAAACTTTCCTGCTTTGGAGCTAATTGCTCAGTTGCTGTGAGATCATGGGCTAGATTAGTATTCAGCATAAGTCTAGGGTACTTCATTTGTAGAACATAAGTATAAGCCAAACTGTAATAAAGTTTGCTTGATGACAAGTCAGCCGATTTGGTGAGACCAAAAATTATGAATGTTGCTGATCTGTGGTATGGGTTCCTCAAGGGTTCTTTGGGTGCTTAAACATTCTCAGGTCTCTAAAAGACATTTGTACTTGAAATCCATGTCAGATTGGGGAAGGCTGGTTATTGTTAAAACATTTTTCCTCAGGGTTTTTGGAGCTCATGTCCTCATGATTCAAGTGATGAATGCTTAACATTATCAGGAATAATGTTTGTCTTAAGATAGAAATGTAATCAAGGAAAGACTCGGCTTACTTTTCTGGAACATCTTTCCATTAAAGTAAGTGTACTTACCTCTCTTTGTACTTACTTTCTTAGCTCTCTGTTTACTTACCTTTTTGTTTCACTGCATCTTGAACAAACAAATGAAATTCTACATATGATGGACATAGATGGAAGTAAAACATTTTAAGACACGCTGTTACAGGTAAAGAACGTGTGTGATGTCAGTACTTCCTTGAGTACAAAGGTAATTGTTCTATCAATATCACAGCATTTTATTTCTCTCATCACAAAACCTTAGTGTGAAAGTGTGAAACATACTTTTTATCCCATTATGGTTCCATTTAGTGTTGTGTAATTTCCATAAAACTTATTTCATGTGAAACTGTATACAGTATGTAGCGCATGTCGCTAATAGTGTCGCTGTGAAAAAACTAATCAACACCTTCTTGACAAAGATGACTGGCCAGAAACAATGCAGCAACAAGAAAAGCTAATGTAGGGGGTTATAAACGGAAAACGTTTTTTGGGGTCATGGACTGATAGGATTATCATCAAATTAGAATCGATAGTTTGGGTCTACTATTGTACTGCCTTAAACATGAAGCAAGTCTTTTGGAAGCAGTATTTATTGATTTTTTTGTTTATTTAACAAGCTTCTTGGTCACTGACATAACTGCTAGAAATAACTTTACTCAAATGATAGAAAAATAGATAGATAGATAGATAGATAGATAGATAGATAGATAGATAGATAGATAGACAGACAGACAGACAGACAGACAGACAGACAGACAGACGCTTTATGTTCCATGAATGCAATTTTAGTAAATAATATGCCTCAACACAGACAAAACACTATTTTATGTACAGTTGAAGAGAAGGTTGTTTGACAGGCTTTATTTAATTATTTACTGATGTATTTGTTTGTGTTTGTTCATTAATTGATTAATTTAATTTTAATTAAATTTATTTATCAAGCTTCTTAGTCATGAAAAATAAATAACTGCTAAAAATAGCTTTTTACTTTCAGCATATTTATGAGTTACAGACAGACAGACAGACAGACAGACAGACAAAATTTGTTTATTTATTGGCTAAAGGGGTCCCTGGTCTATTCTTTTTTATATCGGCACAATATAAATATCGTCCCAAGAAAGCAAGATAAAGGGAGCAAAGCGCTATAAGGTTTTAGAGAAGCATCATCATTAACAGAGCGAGAGAGAGAGATACAGAGTTCCCCTGTGTAATGATGGCGGCATTGGCCTTCATCATAACGCCCTTGGCTTCTTTCCCAATGTCACCCCGCACATGGCGGAAGAACGACAGCAGAAATTCATCACACACGGACACCACTGCATTTTTCCCCTTCAGCGTCGCTCCCTGTGGGAACATAACGCGCGATGTGTGATGACCCTCATCTTCCTTAGGTGACTGGGATTTTAGAAGATATTGAAACCCCTCCTGAGGAAATGTCACCTCTCGAACGAGCAGCCAATCCACGAGTTACGCTAATCCTCTCTGCTCTTCTGCTGCTCATGTTCAGCAGGTTTGTGTAAACACCAACTAGAGTGTGAGTCCACTACACGAAGGTGTAAAGACAAAAGAGTTCCTTTAAGGGTTCTGTGAAACAGTGAGGAGTCAAAGGTTCTTAATGAAGTTAAAGACAAACAGAAGAATTGTGAAATTTATGATCTGGATATCTAATAAATGCTTTTTTTATTTGTCTATGAAAATGGTATATAGAGTGAGTGCAAAACTTTGCACACCCTTACCACAAAATATACAGCTTTTCTTTCACAATAAGAATTCATAGCAATGAGACGAGGCACCTCTGTTTCTCAGGCTTTCCTTCATCATTACAAATAAAAGATCAGATCGTTAATGAATAAGTAATGAATCAAATCTGACTTTTTACTACTCACACAGACAAAATGGAGGGAATTTAAATTATTCTTGGATAGAATGGCTTTTTGTGATGTTTCAACATTTTGTGATGTCTTATATAAAAAAAGAATAATTATATATATACTTTATTCTCCTGTTTTCCTATCTTACTTTATTCACGTGCTTGCTGTGCTGATTAGCACTTTTGCGGTGCTCATGAAAGCAGATCTGCCCTACATAATTTACAGCCTAACCACATAATCATAAAAGTTTTACAAGGTTGTAAGCAGCCAAAATGAAGGATAACGACAGGCCATTAGCGTCTCTGAAGCTGAAATAAATCATCCTTTCAGAGCACAGATCTTGGCGTCTGATGGCCGGCTTGTTGATTGCGGAAAAAAACGCTTCCTTTACACGCTGCATCATGGGATCAGACAAACACACAACCACCCCTAATGATGGTGAGATGAACCTTTCTAGTTTGTCTCCATCGTGGATGTGTAGATTGCTTAAGTGTAAGAACGAGTCACCTTTAATTGATTTACGCTGATCCACCGTTTTTGTCCAATTCTTTTTCTAAAAATATCAATGATGAATGAATTTTTAAACTCAAAAATGGCATTTTAATAACCAAGTTTATTTTAATATTTATATTGCAAACACTGACGATGTGTGTGAGAAGTATAATCAAAGATGCGCTCACCCCAAATATGGTCTATTTACTCTTGAATCAACTGGCAAACACTATAAAAGTCTTTATTGTCACAAATCAATACATACTCGAGAGAACCTGAAAATAAGAGTCTCACATGTATTCTTTTATAATCTTAAAAACAAACAGCATTGTGATTTATATTTCATTGTTTAATTCCAAATAAAAATACAAATTAATGCAGCGTATACGGACCCCTTCATCCTCTCATAAACTTTCCTTATTATTTCAAATTTCATGTAACATTACATCCATCCTGCTTCATCAAATTTGTTTACCATTGGATTTTAACCAATTTGTTCATATTTATTCTTTTTTATCGCTTTGAAGTTTTAATTAATAATTAGCATATTTATTATTATTATTATTATTATTTTATCTTTTCTAATTCCTATTAGCATAATCTCATACGAAGGCACTGATTTAAAAGTAAACATTTTATTTTAGCAATGAACATGATTTATTGGAATATTAAGTTAAAATGAATTGAACTATTAAGTTCAAACGAAACTTGTGATTTTACGAATCTATGATCTTGAGCCATATGTGGTTCTTCCCCAAACCGTCTCATGAACATATGCTTCACATGGGCTGTGGAAGATTTCGAGTGGCCTGCAATGGAGCTCAGACCTCAACCATATCATACACTTTTGAATTACAACATTCAGTGGAACATCTTCCCAGAAAAGTGGACAAAATTATTATTATAACTGATGTTCCAAAAGCACATACTAATCTTCTGGTCATGTGTCCGCAAACTTTGTTTATGTTGTGTATCAAAGGCTGTGTTCTGAAGTTGAGTTTTTTTCCCCTCTTTCATTTACTGTTTTCTTTTGATGGTTTCTCAACTCCCAACAAAGCTCCCAGTTCTATACCAACCACACTCAATTATTTCTGTAAGGTTCTTCCCAGTCACCCCTCCCCCCACTCCCATCCTGTTATTATTGCAGAAGACTTCACTGACCTTCTGAATCAAACCCAGAATAGCATACAGATTGCTTCTTTATAGCTACCTTGTGTGCTCCACGGTCCCTCTCTTTTCAGGAATCTCTTTTTAGTAATGGTTTGGGTGCTTTTTTTTGTCCACGCCTTTTAATTTTCTCCAAAAAAGACAAACTGACTTGCTGATTGATGTGTATAATTTAGTTGATCATTTTCTTCCTCTGCAGTTGTTTTACATCGAGATCAAAGCAATATGAAACGTGACTGTAATCTAATAGGTGTCATCAAAAGTGTTTGCTCCTAAACTCTGAGACGAGACGAGGTGAGACGAGACGAAATGAAATGAGTGGCGATGCAGTTTCCTGTCATGTCTGTCACAGATCTTGGGCTTAATGCTGCTAAACAAAGTTCTAGTTTTCATCAAATATGCAAACAGAATGCAAATAAGACCCGGTCTTCTGTCTTTTCTCCTTTCTTCTTCTTTTATTTATTTATTTATTTATTTATTATTATTATTATTATTATTATTTCTTAACCAGTTCATTGCATTCTCTATATGATGAATCACTACAGTGTTTGATATTGGTGTTGCATTTTATCAGCATGGAAATATATTTACTGTTTACAATAATATCAACGTCACGTCTCGCACACTGTGCAGTTAATTAAAAAAATGATCTTCAGGACAAGATCAAATGTCACGTAAGAAATATGTCTAAGTATATGCCTTATAAACACACTCTTGATGTCCCAAATGAGGATGAGGTTCCAATTTTGAGTTTGGTTCCTCTTAAGGTTCTTCCTCATAACATCTAAGGGAGTTTTCCTTGCCATAGTCGGCATGGCTGCTCATCAGGATAAATACACGGGGGGTTACATCAAACTATATGTTTATTCCCGATATGTTCATGATTTGATAAATCATTTTGATCGACCTAATTTACGTAAATTAAAGAATTTGTGTGCCAAATTTAGTAAGAAGGAGAACCAAAAATGTCAACCCTGCTGATGAACAACAATTTGATAGACTTCTGAATTAAATGCAAAGCCATTGTGTACATTATCTAAGCTGTACTTTTGTCTTAAAGCTTTTCAGTAAATAAATTACTAAAAAATAGATATATTATACATACTGCTTTTCTCTACTCATTCTTTACCTTTTTTTTTATATAAATCGTCCAAATGAAAAATACATCATGTACAATATATGATAAGGCATAACGATCATTGACATAAAACTCACAGAAATTGTGATTATAATAGAGATAACTTGAGTCTTACCTGTATTTATTTACCCAATTTCTGTGTGTGTGTATGTCCAGGGTCCGGTGAGCAGTGTGTTGGTGAACCGTTACGGTAGCAGGCCCGTTGTGATCACAGGAGGCCTCATGTGCAGCGTTTCCATGGTGGCGGCTTCCTTCAGCAGCACCATCACGCATTTGTACATATGTGTCGGGATCGTCGGAGGTACTGCAACCAGCTCTCTTTCCTGTGTGATGAAAGGCAACCTTCAATTAATTTTCCCTACAATTGTAGCAGGCGGGAGATTATACTTTATGTAGATATAAGTTGCACTTTTTTTTTTACATTTAAAGTAATGCAACATCAGTGAGTTAGGGTGTTATCACCTATCATCTCTTTTTTAAATCAAGAAATCCAAGAAAGATGTTGCATCCCAGAGGATGTTTCTGTGTCGGAATTTCTTTTCTGTGTTGCTCATTTGCGATAAACGTTTAGACATACAGTTATCATTTAATCGTCCACTGTTAAAAGCGCTAACTTGAACTGAAATCTGAATCACAAATCACTGAGACGCCTTACTAATTGCTAAAGTATTTAGTAGGCGTCTCTGTGAAAAAAAAAAAAAAAAATGTTCTGGTAATCTGTTTTACATCATGCATCTGATATACAAGTCCATAAAATTCATCATTTGGATAGAGACAATAGCGTATAAGAATCGACCGCATGACCAGACCGTGTTGTGCAGCTAAACTACTCTCAGGCCTTATATATTTATATGAATACAATTTGCATTAGTATGGTAATAAAGGTGTTTAACTTCTTTTGACCAATCAGATTCGAGCATGTGCTATTACTGTGGTAAAATGAAAAGTACGTCATCAGCACTCTGGCTGTCTTTCTAGGTAGGTTCTTGTCCTATTTAAGTCATCTCAAGGTGTTTTCCTTGATAGTGCTGCATCTGGCTTTCCAGGATTTCTGTACAGATGCTATATGACAATTTATAGCAAGTCAATCTGAATTTAAAAGATGTTACAGAAACCCCTGACCCCTAATTCCCCTCCCCCAAGCTGAGACCCGCGGTGGCAAATCTCTCCATTAGGACTTTGTCCATCTGAGTTGAGCTCTCTAGAGTATGTGTAATTGGAGTGTGTATAGGGAGGACCAGAGTTCCACTTGTTTATCACTCTTCTGCCCTGTAGGTTGGATTTGCTCTCGGTTTCACTCTCAGGTCACGCCTCTTGGAAAAGCTGTCGCTCTGTGGACCTTTTGCTCGTTCACCAATTCTTTGTTCTGGTTCATGATGTCTCACTTTCTTGTGACCACAAGCTACGTTTTCTTTTCTTTCCCTCCTCATAGTCTTTCTTTGTGTCTTTTACATAAAACCTTCTGATTATCTGTCTATTGTTCTCTCAGTCTCTCTCTCTCTCTCTATGGGTGTAATTAAGTGTCCTGGCTTGCCTGGTTACGCAGAGCGCTGCCCAGTGAGCCTCATTACCCAGCGTCGGCCTGCCATGGAGAATTTATGTGTGGACCGAGTGGCCACGGAAGTCCTACCGAGACTCCGATGACCCTCTTGTTTTTTTTTTTTTTGTATTATTATTTCAAGAGTCCACACTCAAATGGACAAATTCAAAGTCTTTATTAAAAATGACCATGATGACTTGATTAGCTCAGGAGACATTTGTTATTTTTTTAGTTGAGGCAAACGCTAGGGTGTTCCAGGTCTGGTGAATTTGTCCTGATCATTCATCACCATGACAACTGAGAAGTACACCGAGATATTTGCTGGAAAATTTTGCACATTCCCTAAAGGACTGAAATTGTCTGAATGGCCATAGAGCAGGAAAGATATGACCGTGTAAAACAAAATGTATAAGTGCAACAAATGATAGATAATTACACACTGTGCTGACCTCAGAGACTCTTTATGCAAATTACACGTTTGTGACCATTGGATTTACAAAAGTATCACACCAAGATGGAAAAACATTGTCTTGTAAAGTCCATGTTGGTTAAATGCTTTGATCCATGTCACAGTTATACTCAAAGGCACAACAATGGAAATCTTTTTCATGAACAACTGCAATATTTGAAAGCCTCGCTTGAAACCTTCTCATTTGTAGAAAAAATTCATATTTGCCAACCCCAAATATCGTTAACCAACCCACAGTGCACTCATGTTTGAACTAAATTCATTATCAAACTAAAACATAACTTCGCGATCCTCATCAAATCTCTAAACATAAAAAGGTAATTATCTTTTTTTAAATCTGAATAGTAAAAAGTCTCAAGGAATTTTTTTATGATTAGATCTACAAAAAGCAACTATAACGCGAAGACGCACGAAGTCTTCGTTCAGCGGATTTCTGAGAATACTGCAAATCTATCAATCCCACCTCCTCCGTGCACGGTCCTGTTCATGAATAAGGTGCTCGTTTAGAGAATGAGACAGCATTAAAATTGGATTTCGTTGGGTAAAGAGAGTCTAATTTATTACCATTTACCTCGCAGATTCATTTGAAAAATTATTTCAGGTTCCGTTAATGGGTTTTTAGTCGGCAACGTGAAATGAGATGGAACTCTAATGCGAAGTGAGCAGGATTGCGCGTAATTCAATCATGAGTGAGAGGGGTGATTGGGAACGGCCATAGCGGCTCTGAAAATGGAGCTTGTGTTAACTTTCATCTTCATTTTCACAGGTCTTGGACTTTCTTTCAACCTCCAGCCATCCCTGACTATTATCGGGAAGTACTTCCAGGTCAGGAGACCCATCGCCAATGGCCTAGCCATGGCAGGAAGTCCGGTTTTCCTCTGTACACTGGCACCACTCAATCAGTTCCTGTTTGAACGATTTGGTTGGAGAGGAAGCTTCTTTATTCTCGGGGCCATGTTGCTAAATTGCTGCGTGGCCGGATCACTAATGAGACCTCTGAACGACGGTAGGGCTGATGGTTATCTTGCTGAATTTACCCTGAGATACAGTTTTTGGTATTATGTATTTGTGCTGGTTTTTACACTGTGTGCACAATTGTTAAGCAAGTTGTATTTTTGAGGATATATTTTGTTATTGTACATCTACAGTGCTCTTGGTCAATCCAAAATGTTAACAAACCCTCAAACCTAAACATTTAAGTAGTAAAAGTGAAATTTTGGCTTTCTTAAGAGAATATCTACATGTACACCATTATTAGGCAACTATTAGTGTGCAGAATTATTATGCAACTAAATGAAAAACAAAGATTTTTCCATCTCACTTGTTTATTTTCACCTGTTAAATGAGAATAATAAACAAACTCAAAATTTACAAAGAACATTTCTGAAATTTCAAAAGAAAACCTCAGTGACAATAAGCCACCCTTCTTTTCCATAACAGTCACAAGCCTTCCATTCACAGAGTTAGTCAGTTTCTTGATTTTTCAGAATCAACTTTTGTGTCTGCCGCAACCAGGCCTCCCAGACACTGTTCAGAGAGTGTACTGTTCACTTCACTGTACATTTACTGCTTAAGAAGGGCCCAAAAGTTCTCAATAGAGTTTAAGTCAGGTGAAGAAGGGGGCCATGTCATTAGTTTTTTTATCTTAAGGCCTTTACTGGCCACACAGTGGAGTACCTGATTGCATGTGATGGAGCGCTGTTTGCAAAGTCTTCCTGAAAGATGCAGACTTTTCCTGTACCACTGCTTGAAGAAAGTGTCTTCTAAAAATTGGCAGTAGGTCTGAGAGTTGATTTTGAGTCCATTTTCAACCCGAAAAGGTCCAACTAGCTATCTTTAATAATACCTGCCCATACTAGTACCCCACCTCCACCTTGCTGGCATCGAAGTGTCAGAGTCGAAGTGGAGTTCTGTGTCCGTTACTGATCCAACCATGGGCCATCCATCTGGTCCGTCAAGATTCACTTTCATCTCATCAGTCCACAAAACCTTTAAAAAAATCTGTCTTCAGATATTTTTGGCCATTCTTGACGTTTCAACTTATGTGTCTTGTTCAGAGGTGGTCGGGTTTCAGCCTTTCTTACCTTGGTCATGTCTCTGAGAACTGAACACCTCGTACTTCTTGACACTCCAGGTAGTTTGCAGTTGTGGAATATGGCAGCACTGGAGGATAATGGGTTCCTGGTAGCTTCATGTTTGATTCTTCTCAAATCTTCGGCGGTTAATTTGAGTCTTTTCTTCTTGTTCGTTTCTTGCGACCCTGTTGACTATTTGCTACAAAACGTTTGATGGTTCTGTGATCACACCCCAATATCTTAGATATTTCAAAAGTGCTGCATCCCTGTGAAAGACTTATTAAAATTTTTTACTTTTCAGAGTCAGTTAAATCTCTGTTTGGGCCCATTTTCCTGAGGAGAAGAATCTGCCTAATAATTATGCACACCTGATAAAGGGGTGTTGATCTCCATAGGCCACACCCTCCATCATAACACAATACACATCACCTGATATGCATTAAATCCAATAAGATTCAAGTTTAATCACTTGGACTGAAAAATTACGGATAGAATGATGATATGGTCAAATAATCACTTGCCTAATAATTGTGCACACAGTGTAGTTTAACAAATCTGTTCATTGTCATCACCAAGAGCCAACGAATGTTAAGTTAATTCCTAGTTTCTTGCTATAACCAATCCTGTCAGGGTTTAAACCGTATACAGGGCAAAACCAGAAGTAGATGTTCCATGGTATTAGAAAGTGGGTTTTGTATAGGTAATTCGCACTTTTTCTCAATTAATATCTCCTCGGCAGGTGGCATTCAAGACCGAGACAAACGGAACAGCGAAGCTTGTGAAACAAGACCAGGTGCCAAACAAAGCAAGAAAAACTGCTTTCATAGCATCACCTGCTTCATGGACCTGTCTCTCTTCCGGCACCATGGTTTCATCATCTACCTGATAGGAAACATGCTAATGTTTTTTGGCTTTTTTGCCCCGATGATTTTCCTGGCACCGTATGCCAAGCACGTGCATGGACGAGTACTCTGCTGCAGCTTGCTCTCTGCACTGGCACTTGTGGAATGTTTGCTCGGCAGCACAGGTTTGCTCGCCAACACCCCGAGTAAGGCCAGGATCCAGTACTCTTCAGTTTCGCCATTACTTACAACGGTGTGTGCCACTGCTGTGCCTCTGGCTTCGGTTACTGGGGGTTGGTGGTGTATGCAGTGTGTTACGGTGTAGTCTACGCATGGTGTGCGCTTACTCTTCGAGTGCCTCATGGATGTGGTAGGCCAAGCAAATTCTCCAGTGCCGTGGACTCGTCACAATCTTCGAGTGCTGCCCGGTTTGCTCGGACCACCCATTGCAGGTGAGCTTAATGGATTGGTGGTATGTGAAAGTGGGTATAACAAGAAAAAGTCCTTATGATATAGTTTGGTTTTGAAGAAAAAAACCTCGTAAATACAAATAAAAAATAATTGCTACAGATTCTGCTAGATATGATTGTATTTTTGCTATCTTTTACTTTTCCTGTGCTTGTTAGGTATCATCCTACTCCCCATCAGTAGGTGTGAGGTGGTTAGGAATATTAGAGCTTCTGGACAGAATAGATAATTGCTTATACTCAGGAAATGTATTTATTTTTTATCTAAGTAATTAAAAAATCCAATTCAGCATTTTCAGCAGATAGAGCATAGGTTGGTCAATGCTAGGTTCAAACTTTGTTCAGAACTTGGCCTTTTATGTAGGTGAAGGATGAGATTTATCAGGATGTTTTATAGCAAATTGAAGCTTCTGGTTTAATTTTTTACTCTACAAAAATAAATGCAGACATCCTTCCGAGTCAAAAAAAAAAAAAAAAAAAAAAAGTAGATCTACAGTAGATAGTCACCACGGATTGGTGATTTACACAGCAATAACTACTGAACATATTTATCCATCTGTTTTTCTTTTTTAGTTTTTATTTCCTTCAAAAGCTCAGGGAATGAATTTGCGCTTGAATAAATCAGTGTTAGTATCTCTTTATGTCTCTCTCTCGCTATCCTGCATGCATAACTAATGGAAGAACACAGGACAGGGTGGGAAAGCTTTTCAGGGTATCATTATTGTAAGACATTCCAGCAGAATTGGATTATAGTTGGTGAGGGAGGCACTGTGGCAGCACGTTTGGCCTCAGGAGTGTGTGTGTGTGTTAGTAGGGAGGCGATGCCGTAATTGGTCACGGTTATTAGTGCTGCAAATCGGCCGCAGTCGCGCGGCTTTCCGGGCCGCGTGAGGATTCGCCTCCATGTGCAAATTACAGTGAGGTGTTTTTTTTTTTTTTCCAAAGTGGCGTAGTTGTGAGCGAATGAAGTCTCTTACGCTTCTCACTCACTTCGGCCTCGGTCCTTTCGGCCGTCTGGCGCTAAGCTGCTAATCTCCTCATGCTCTGTGGCACACTCTACTGCTGATCGTATCCTTGATCTGAGTAATATGAGTGCAGGTCAAAGGCTTGTTCAGTAGACACCACAGGGAAAAAATGTTTCCATCGGAATGCTTGCATCCAGATTTTAGATGTTTCCATCAGGGGTCAAAACAGGATGGTTTCAAAAGGAAGTGAAAGAATTTCAATATTTGTATATATATACAGCGGTCATTCCATCCTCTGAGCTACAGTCCAACCCTCTGAAGAGGAAACACATTAAAGACAGCTGAGCCAAAAGTTATTCTGGCTCTCCTTGTTTCTCCTGCTGTGTGTGATCTCCCCTTAAGCACAATATATACTCGATGTTGTGTGCAGCCCTGCAAATCCACTGACGACTCTGAACAGAAGAAAATGGTTTATATAAATATTGAATTCCAATGATGTGATTTAACGACATTAAATCAGGATGCTCTGATCCTGGTCTTTCTCGTCACTATTGCAGCGTTTCCTGCAGCGGTTTCTTGCTTGAAACTTTTGATTCCGATCAGGCAAACTTGGTCATGCAGGACCTGGCTCCGACTCGGTCTGCTTCTGGTTTAATGAGGCAGAAATATCCGCACCTCATTGTCTTTCGGAGAGACCTTGGCTCGTGGATCTGCGCTTAAGAGAGTAAATAAGCACCTATGCGCAACTTCTATCCTCCCTCCCTCCACACCCGAGTTATCGCGTCCCGCTATAGAGCGTCTCCTCGCTACGCACAGTGCCACTCCCCTTTAAGCAAGTTGTATTTTGAGGATATATTTTGTTATTGTACATCTACAGTGCTCTTGGTCAATCCAAAATGTTAACAAACCCTCAAACCTAAACATTTAAGTAGTAAAAGTGAAATTTTTGGCTTTCTTAAGAGAATATCTACATGTACACCATTATTAGGCAACTATTAGTGTGCAGAATTATTATGCAACTAAATGAAAAACAAGATTTTTCCATCTCACTTGTTTATTTTCACCTGTTAAAGTGAGAATAATAAACAAACTCAAAATTTACAAAAGAACATTTCTGAAATTTCAAAAAGAAAACCTCAGTGACCAATAAAGCCACCCTTCTTTTCCATAACAGTCACAAGCCTTCCATTCACAGAGTTATCAACTTTTTGTGTGTCTGCCGCAACCACGGCCTCCAGACACTGTTCAGAGAGGTGTACTGTTCACCTTCACTGTACATTTACTGCTTAAGAAGGGCCCAAAAGTTCTCAATAGAGTTTAAGTCAGGTGAAGAAGGGGGCCATGTCATTAGTTTTTTTTTATCTTTAAGGCCTTTACTGGCCACACAGTGGAGTACCTGATTGCATGTGATGGAGCGCTGTCTTGCAAAGTCTTCCTGAAAGATGCAGACTTTTCCCTGTACCACTGCTTGAAGAAAGTGTCTTCTAAAAATTGGCAGTAGGTCTGAGAGTTGATTTTGAGTCCATTTTCAACCCGAAAAGGTCCAACTAGCTCATCTTTAATAATACCTGCCCATACTAGTACCACCTCCACCTTGCTGGCATCGAAGTGTCAGAGTCGAAGTGGAGTTCTGTGTCCGTTACTGATCCAACCATGGGCCCATCCATCTGGTCCGTCAAGATTCACTTTCATCTCATCAGTCCACAAAACCTTTAAAAAAATCTGTCTTCAGATATTTCTTGGCCCATTCTTGACGTTTCAACTTATGTGTCTTGTTCAGAGGTGGTCGGGTTTCAGCCTTTCTTACCTTGGTCATGTCTCTGAGAACTGAACACCTCGTACTTCTTGACACTCCAGGTAGTTTGCAGTTGTGGAATATGGCAGCACTGGAGGATAATGGGTTCCTGGTAGCTTCATGTTTGATTCTTCTCAAATCTTCGGCGGTTAATTTGAGTCTTTTCTTCTTGTTCGTTTCTTGCGACCCTGTTGACTATTTGCTACAAAACGTTTGATGGTTCTGTGATCACACCCCAATATCTTAGATATTTCAAAAGTGCTGCATCCCTGTGAAAGACTTATTAAAATTTTTTACTTTTCAGAGTCAGTTAAATCTCTGTTTGGGCCCATTTTTCCTGAGGAGAAGAATCTGCCTAATAATTATGCACACCTTGATAAAGGGGTGTTGATCTCCATAGGCCACACCCTCCATCATAACACAAATACACATCACCTGATATGCATTAAATCCAATAAGCATTCAAGTTTAATCACCTTGGACTTGAAAAATTACGGATAGAATGATGATATGGTCAAAATAATCACTTGCCTAATAATTGTGCACACAGTGTAGTTTAACAAATCTGCTTCATTGTCATCACCAAGAGCCAACGAATGTTAAGTTAATTCCTTAGTTTCTTGCTATAACCAATCCTGTCAGGGTTTAAACCGTATACAGGGCAAAACCAGAAGTAGATGTTCCATGGTATTAGAAAGTGGTTTTGTATAGGTAATTCGCACTTTTTCTCAATTAATATCTCCTCGGCAGGTGGCATTCCAAGACCCGAGACAAACGGAACAGCGAAGCCTTGTGAAAACAAGACCCAGGTGCCAAACAAAGCAAAGAAAAACTGCTTTCATAGCATCACCTGCTTCATGGACCTGTCTCTCTTCCGGCACCATGGTTTCATCATCTACCTGATAGGAAACATGCTAATGTTTTTTGGCTTTTTTGCCCCGATGATTTTCCTGGCACCGTATGCCAAGCACCGTGGCATGGACGAGTACTCTGCTGCCAGCTTGCTCTCTGCACTGGCACTTGTGGACATGTTTGCTCGGCCAGGCACAGGTTTGCTCGCCAACACCGCCCGAGTAAGGCCCAGGATCCAGTACCTCTTCAGTTTCGCCATTACTTACAACGGTGTGTGCCACCTGCTGTGCCCTCTGGCTTCCGGTTACTGGGGGTTGGTGGTGTATGCAGTGTGTTACGGTGTAGTCTACGGCATGGTGTGCGCCTTACTCTTCGAGTGCCTCATGGATGTGGTAGGGCCAAGCAAATTCTCCAGTGCCGTGGGACTCGTCACAATCTTCGAGTGCTGCCCGGTTCTGCTCGGACCACCCATTGCAGGTGAGCTTAATGGATTGGTGGTATGTGAAAGTGGGTAATAACACAAGAAAAAGTCCTTATGATATAGTTTGGTTTTGAAAGAAAAAAAACCCTCGTAAATACAAATAAATAAATAATGCTACAGATTCCTGCTAGATATGATTGTATTTTTGACTATCTTTTACTTTTCCTGTGCTTGTTAGGTATCATCCTACTCCCCCATCAGTAGGTGTGAGGTTGGTTAGGAATATTAGAGCTTTTCTGGACAGAATAGATAATTGCTATACTCAAGGAAATGTATTTATTTTTTATCTAAAGTAATTAAAAAAATCCAATTCAGCATTTTCAGCAGATAAGCATAGGTTGGTCCAATGCTAGGTTCAAACTTTGTTCAGAAACCTTGGCCTTTATGTAGGTGAGAGGATGAGAATTTATCAGGATGTTTTATAGCACAATTGAAGCTTCTGGGTTTTAATTTTTTACTCTACAATAAATAAATGCAGACATCCTTCCGAGTCAAAAAAAAAAAAAAAAAAAAAAAGAAGTAGATCTACAGTAGATAGTCACCACGGATTGGTGATTTACACAGCAATAACCTACTGAACATATTTATCCATCTGTTTTTTCTTTTTTAGTTTTTATTTCCTTCAAAAATAAAGCTCAGGGAAGTTTAAGATAACAAAAGGAATGAATTTGCGCTTGAATAAATCAGTGTTAGTATCTCTTTATGTCTCTCTCTCGCTATCCTGCATGCATAACTAATGGAAGAACACAGGACAGGGTGGGAAAGCTTTTCAGGGTATCATTATTGTAAGACATTCAGCAGAATTGGATTATAGTTGGTGAGGGAGGCACTGTGGCAGCACGTTTGGCCTCAGGAGTGTGTGTGTGTGTTAGTAGGGAGGCGATGCCGTAATTGGTCACGGTTATTTAGTGCTGCAAATCGGCCGCAGTCGCGCCGGCTTCCGGGCCGCGTGAGGATTCGCCTCCATGTGCAATTACAGTGAGGTGTTTTTTTTTTTTTTTCCAAAGTGGCGTAGTTGTGAGCGTAATGAAGTCTCTTTACGCTTCTCACTCACTTCGGCCTTCGGTCCCTTTCGGCCGTCTGGCGCTAAGCTGCTAATGCTCCTCATGCTACCTGTGGCACATCTACTGCTGATCGTATCCTTGATCTGAGTAATATGAGTGCAGGTCAAAAGGCTTGTTCAGTAGACACCACAGGGAAAAAGATGTTTCCATCGGAATGCTTGCATCCAGATTTTAGATGTTCCATCAGGGGTCAAAACAGGATGGTTTCAAAAAGGAAGTGAAAGAATTTCAATATTTTGTATATATATAACAGCGGTCATTCCATCCTCTGAGCTACAGTCCAACCCTCTGAAGAGGAAACACATTAAAGACAGCTGAGCCAAAAGTTATTCTGGCTCTCCTTGTTTCTCCTGCTGTGTGTGATCTCCCCTTAAGCACAATATATACTCGATGTTGTGTGCAGCCCCTGCAAATCCCACTGACGACTCTGAACAGAAGAAACATGGTTTATATAAATATTGAATTCCAATGATGTGATTTAAACGACATTAAATCAGGATGCTCTGATCCTGGTCTTTCTCGTCACACTATTGCAGCGTTTCCTGCAGCGGTTTCTTGCTTGAACTTTTGATTCCGATCAGGCAAACTTGGTCATGCAGGACCTGGCTCCGACTCGGTCTGCTTCTGGTTTAATGAGGCAGAAATATCCGCACCTCATTGATCTTTCGGAGAGACCTTGGCTCGTGGATCTGCGCTTAAGAGAGTAAATAAGCACCTATGCGCAACTTCTATCCTCCCTCCCTCCACACCCGAGTTATCGCGTCCCGCTATAGAGCGTCTCCTCGCTACGCACAGTGCCACTCCCCCAGTACCTCGAGGTCAGCCTAATGAGGAGGAAGAGAGGAAATGGCAGTAATTAGCCTTTTGCTTTGCCGTATTTTAATGAATCTCGGTTCATCCCCTCACTCATTAGATGCCCTGTGTGATCATTAAGCAATGAGTACATGTGAGAGGAGGGGAAAAAATAAGGCAACTTTAACAGATGGACTGGAATGACTGGCGCGCCAATCAAGAGCCCGCCTTAATGAGGATTCTGGACATCAGCGTGTGCCATCCCCCCCGAAACACGGCACGCCACGATCAATCAAAATGCGGGCACTGGTGCTGTGTGGGGTGGGGGTTGAAGACTGAGGGGCAGAATTAAACTCCCCCATCATCCTCCTCACAGAAGAAGGACTCATTAGGAGCAGGGTTTTAATTGCTTTGGCTGCCCTGAACGCTGACCTTCGGCCGACACCTGTTGGATGGTTTGTCTCTGTGTGTGTGTGTGTGTGTGTGTGTGGGGGGGGGGGGGGGGGGGGGGGCGTCAGAAGAACGTTAGAGATATTTGAACGCTAGAAATTTTCCGAGGTCTTAGATGTATTACACCTGTAATTTTCAGTGACATATGGTTTCAGAGAACTTCTTCTCAAAGACAGGCACAGTTCCCCACTTGTCCAATTTGCATGCACAATTTTAAAAGCGGTGTCTTTTTGGTGCATTTGTTTATTGTTCATGCTACCTAACCCTACACTCACACGCATATACGCCTCACGGATCTGATTTACGTACAATGTGGTGTCAACTAAAGGAAAATGCCAGCAGTACAGACATTTCACTTCACATATTCTGTGTTGATCTCATTTCTTGCCCTAAATGTCCTACAGCGTTAGCAATCCGTCCTACATTCAGTCACTGTACCACTTAGCAGCCAAGGTTACCAGAGACCGCTCCTCCGACTTGACTAGCTTTCAGGACATTTAGGATTTTACTTGAGCAAGCATGAAAAAGCAAACCAGAACCCCCAAATGACATTTTAATTGTTATTGCTCACTATATGCTATACCTTATCATTTTGAACCAGTGAACAAAAACATGAATGTGACACTTAACTCCACCCTGAGCCTTTAAATCCTTGCGTTTTAACACTCGTCATTCCTCTGCAGGTGCCCTAGTGGACATGTTTGGCGACTACAGCTACATGTTCTACATGTGTGGTTCTGTGATGCTCTGCGCCGGCCTCTTCCTCTTCGTCATGAACTACTACAACTACAGGAGGAAGGACGCTGCCCGGCGCCGTCGGGAGAACGGCACCGAGCTGGTCGAGAGGAACGTGGACACCGAGATAAAACGCGGGGACTCTCGGACTAGTGAGCACACGCAAGGAGGAGACGGACAAAAACAAATCCAGGGTGTAGATTCTGGGACACTTGGGGGCAGATCAGAAACTGAGGACATTCCAGTATAAAAAGGGACTTTTGTGGATCTCTAAGTCTCGTGACAAAAATGAGCGACGCAAATGTATAATGTACAAAAATCATCTTGTGCCTATATCTTTATGTCCGTTGTTTATTATTTTATTAAAGAATACTGAAAAATACAAGAACACTATAGATTTTTATACAATATTACGGACAATTAAACCCTACATGAATATACGTCTGGTTTCCATGTACACCTCGTTGGTTTCATGATTTCTTTACTAGCTGTTAACAATTCCTAGCTAAAGAACTGGAGAATGAATAAATGGCCAAAATATTATTTTTCCTGCCATATGAGGTCGACGAATTGTTGGCACAAAGTTGGAGGCGCCCAATCATATAGAACGTTGTATGTGGTAGCATGAAATTTTCCCTTCACTTTAACTAGAACTTTAGAAAGAAAAAAAAAGACCCAAACCAGTTCCAGCATGACAACAAACCCTGCCAATGCCAACGCCATGAAGATCTGCTTTACATGGGTAAGAGTGGAAGATCTCAAGTGGCCTGCAATAGAGCTCTGACCTCAACCCTATTAAACGCCTTTGCGATGTTTTGGAACTCACTACGAATTGCAAAAGCTCAATCCAAAATGTGCTTTGGAGGAGTGGAGGTTTTTAGAACAGCAAATGGGACCAAATGTGGAATGGGATGTTCAACAAGCACATTTATGATCCGGTGTCCACAAACTTTCCATGTAGTGTATTTTTCAGACTTCATGACTTGTTATAAGCAAGGTTTTAAACTGTACATTACAAACAAGTGTATATAGATGTCATTGTAGTTTCCTGTGGTGAGGTGTCAGAAAATAAATTTTGTACTAAATGTACTGTACTAAATGTAAAGTTAACAGTAAAAAGACAAAAAAAAAAAAACCCTGCATTGTTTATTCACTAAGAAATGAGACTAAATGATGCTTTTTGTTCTCTACCAGGTGTGTCGGTGGTTTTGTAAATCAAAATGATGAGTGTAAATGTACACTTTTCCCCTAAATGTGAAGTTTACTGTTAAAAAGGTTCAGTTCATCATACAGTTCAATCTCGGATTCATGCTTAATTTAATTGCAGGATAATGTATTTGATAAATGTAATATAAATATGAATATAAAAAGAAAGTAAATAAATAATCCGATAAAAAAGCTGATAATCTGAAATATCTATTGAATAAATTGTAAATATTTTCCAGACTATAGGGAAGTTTATCCTCTTGAAGGTTCAGGAACTCGTGCATTAAAACATTACGGTGTGTCTCATAGGATTTGATGTGTGAGATGCTCCTCTGGTGTCTCTTCTGTAGAGTACTGTGCCTGTGAAAAGCATTTCTAAGCAACAAACTAGGCAATGGAACTCACTGAAGTTTTACACTGACCAAACAAATCTATAAACGTACAGATGTTTCACTTTAGTTTCCTTCAAAAATCCTCTCTTTCAGCTGAAAAATTTTGTAAAAATTAGTTGGTGATTTCTTTCTAACCTTGGATCGAATTCATCCCAGAGCAGTTTTATAGGATTTAGGTGTGGTGACTGGGCAGGTCATTCCATGACAGGTAACACTTACAGATCTTAGACTTATGCGTAAGGACATTTTCTTGTTGAATGGTGAAGCCAGTTCTAATTATGCTGGTGATGAAGTATGGAACGGTCACCGTGTTGGTTCAGGATTCATTTCATCTGGAATAAGTCTCCAACCTTCCCTGCTCCAAAACAACTGCAAACCATTAGCATGTCCATGTTTCACTGTGGGGGTGAGGCAGTCTGATATCTCTCCTGTTCTCTCCATCTTACACAAGTTGTTCTTCTTTTATAGCCAAACATGTCACATCAGGACACATCTGTCCACTTAATTCAAGTTTTTTACATAGTTCTTTTACATAGTTTGTTGCATATAAACAAAAGGAACACGGTTGCGTTTTAAAAACCATGACACACTTTTGACAGACACGTCACTGTAGATGTACACTTTATAGAAGAAAGAAGGAATTTCTGCAGTTCATTGCAAGTTTCTTCAGATTCTTCATGATGGAGTACGGTAAAAATATGGACATGTTGCATTTTGTCTTCTTCTGTTCTCTCATTTCTTTTATTAAAGCACTGATAACGTCACGTTTTTATATTTTCTCTGCTATACTATGCGATATTTCGGACAATTTAAGCTTTTGGGAAAATATGACTGAAAACAGGAGCAACAAAATCTGTATTTGTGACATGATAACTCACTTCATCACTCTTGCTGAAAATGGGACACAGAATCAGAGTCTCTCTCTCTCTCTCTCTCTCTCTCTCTCTCTCTCTCATTCATTTTTCACTCCTTCTCTTTCCGCTCCACGTCGCATGACACAGTCCTGGGTTCTTAAAACATTTAATGCTCTCATAAATTATTGGCACCCTTCATAATAACCATCTCTGACACCAAGTGTCATTAAAACCATAGAACATATATATAAGAAATAAGAATTCACTCTTGAATGATCTGAATTCAACATCTTATAAAATAGATTTTTTAATTATATTTTATTGTTTGTCAAGCCTTATCTTTTTATTAAGGACCAAAAACATCTGAAAGCAAAATGAGTTTGTGTTGTTTTGGAAGCACATTTGACTCATCATTTACTAACTCTATTTATGACCAGAATTATCCTCCTCACAAAGGCATATTTTTCATAGTTTTCAAAACTCTTGAACCTCAAATAAATCACAGAGTCTCCACCATTTTCTACAGATTCATGAATTCTGCAATTGAGCAGGACATTTGAGGCCAATACCTGGACGCATCATCTGGGAGGTTATTGAGCCAAAAATCATCACAGAGCATTTTACAAACACAAACTCAAGATCAGGTTTGTGTTTCCAGATGTTTCTGTTCACAGACATCACAGGAAGAGAGTTGAGTGATATTTTTCATATTGTAATTTTAAAATAATTGTAATAATAATCAAGGGTGCCAATAATTCTAGAGGACACTGTGGCAACTATAAAAATCTGCTATGTTTTTTGAATTACAGACATTTTTAGTCAGTGTCATGATAAAGGTCATAATCAGGCACAGAGGCGGGATTTGAAGTCCCAACCCTGTGGCCATTAAATCCATTATAATGCAGGTGGAGATGGCTGAGAGAGGAAATGGGGGGAAAAGAAGAGAAAGATTAATTAAGAAAAAAAAGGAGTAAAATGCGAGTGTGTGTGTGTGTGTGTGAGAGAGAGAGAGAGATAGAGAGAGAGAGAGAGAAAGTAAGTGAAAGAGAGCGAATGCCTTTGTGGCCGTGTTCCATTTTCACCTGCTCGCCGGGCGGGACAGCAGGACTGATGAGGAGAGCGTTAGGGTGTCACTGGGCCACGCCCTTCAATCCCACCCTCCTTCAAAAGCACATAATAAATATACTTCATCATCATGGGCCTGGGGCGAGTGGCGTCAAACACACTCGTGCACACACACACACACACACACACACACACACACACACACACAAAGAGAGAGGGAATTAATTATAGATGTACATTAAATTACTTTCATTGCTTCCCTCACTACCCAGATGGGACACGCACACAAAGATGTGACTAATGAAGCAGTGTTTTGGTGTAACCCATAGCGCGCACACACACACACACACACACACACACACACACACACACACACATTTAAAAAAGTACTAAGAATATAGCATCAAGTGCATTGCTCTGTGTACTGATCAAATTAGCCAATTTCTGCTGAAAGATTTGAGGGTTTTGTCAACCTATTTACTTAGATTTTTAGATTAGATTCTGCCAAGCTGCAGGTTTTGATTGGGTACTGCTTAGTCCTATACACAGATCTGATTGACTCATCTATGTGACATCAGATTCTGCCTCGCCCTACACTTAGATTTCACTGTTCAGGCTTGTGATTCTATTTAATCTGCTCAACCTTTTTCTTGGATTGGATACGGTTTACATTTACAACTAATGTGTATCCTGCTTAGATCTGTTTAGATTGGAATAGACTGGATTTAATGCAGCTCTAGGGTTAGACTGGATTCCGTACTTTTGACCCGTGTTTAGATTTAGACTACTTTAATCTGAATCGTATCTAAATCTGAGCATTTTATGCGTTAGGATGTTTGGACTAAAAACTTGGAATAAATGCAGACTTACATTTTTCTATTTTTGGATTGGAATGTGCTGAGCTCTGTGCCTGGGCTGCATTCTGCTCAGGACTGTGTGAAGATTGGATATGGCTTAACTTTGGATTTTGCCTCATGAAGCTTATAAAACTTTTATGTTTTGTGAGTTTATGTTCATAATTAGGGACCTCACATTAAAGCATGTGCGCGCACACACACACACACACACACACACACACACACACACACACACACACACACACCACCTATCTCTCTGTCATAATTAATGGTGTGTAAACAGATGTTCAGTGGGGTCTGCAGGTTTTTGTGGTCAGTTTATTCTAATGGGCTACATATGGCTAAAGGCGTGAGTATGTGTGCGACTCTGTGGCAGGTGTTAAACTTCTCAGATGGCTGGACTGCATCATCAGTGTCTCTACCTCATGCTACTTTACTTCTACGTAATGACCAGGAGACTTGGCTCTCTTTCAGCAGCAGTCTTTACTGCAGACGAGCCGACACGTCAGAGCGTACTGCTTCGGCGCTGCAGTCATCAAGTCCAACCTTAAGAACTTAGCATCTTGGTTTTATACACGTTTTTTATGTGTCCCTCTGAAGGAGAACAAAACACTCAGGTGATAAGTAAAAACAAAACATGCAGAAGTAGTAGTAGTAGTAGCACGCTCTCTCAGACCACTTCATTATCATGGAAATACCAACAGGTCCACACAACTTTGGCATTCATTTAGATCATTAGTTAAATCAAGAGCAAATGGTCACCAACACAGCAGGAGACGGAGACAAGGCGATACCTTCCCCCTGGTTTCATACAAGAGCTTTAGGAGCTGGCAGACCATCCAGCTCCTAACAGCTTTTACATCATCATGTCATTTATGCTGTTACTTCATTTGTCTCCTAAAGATGTACAATGTGTGTATATATATATTTCATTATTTAAAAATGACATTCCCACAGAAGTTAACAGCTACAAAGATCTTTTTTTTATCCATTTATAGTTTCTTTTACACCACACATGCCATGTCCTCTAAAACAAGTTTGTTCCTGTTATCACTTACATCTTGTTCTAAAAACAACTAGGTGACATTTTCAACTCCATCCTCATCACAGGACACTCCAACATCTCGAGTGAAACAAACCGCTGACACGTGAAGACTCCTTTTCCAAAAAGCGTACATTTTTTAGTTTTTCGGTCTGAGACTTAATTTCTAATACATATCAGAAAACACAACAAAACCTGTAATTAGACCACTTGAATTCTTCAGATCTCCACCGTATGTCTGCTGAAGACTTATAAAGCATCCACTAAAAAAATCCCAGTGAATCATTCGAGTTGTGACTTCGAGTTACTGCCTTTATCCTATTTAATTATGGATGCAGACGTTTGCACAAGATTAACAAGATTTAAGGTTTCCAGATCACCATGATAGAATTGAATCCCAGTTTGAGAAACAGTGTACATAATAAGACACCATAATCCTTTCCCATTTTGAAAGTCTCATGTTAGCGGTTCTGGGAATTTCAGAGATTGTCGGAACGCGGAAGTCACTTTGGATTAAAGTTCATCTTCAATGTAACTGAATATATACAATATATATATATTTATTCATTCGGACTCATTTTTGCATGCGCATGGCTTGAACTGATGTTCTCATGTTCTCTACGTTTTCCTGTTCACGCATTTCCCTGAACACCTCACCACCATCTCTGGCTTTATTCTGACCACACGCCTGGGACCCAACACCTCCCTTCCTCTCACACACACACACACACACACACACACACACACACACACACACACACACTGGAGGTATCATTTGCCTCTGCACTGACTGCTCATTTTTACAGAGGAGATTATTTAGTGTAATTGGGCCTTATGCGGTAATGACCTTGCAACTTTTTTTTCCCCCCTCCCCTCCTTCTCTTCCTCACTCGCTTCTTTCCTCCCTGCAAATTGGAGAAGGGAAATCTGGTTTGACACGGGGCCCAGAAGATGTATTAGCGTGCTATGGTAACTGCCTGCCGCAATAAGGTCGCAGTGGAAGTGTGTAATTAGTGTGTGGTGGCCTTCCCTCAGGAATGGCTTTTTTATTACCTCAATACGTCATAGGAACAAATCTCAGAGAACGAGATATACACGTATAGATAATAATAATAAGAAGAAGAAGAATCGCAGCAATCACTTCTTTCTTCTTTTGGTTATAGCTGCTATTATTATTATTATCATCATTATTATTACTATAACTTCTTTTGGTGAAGTGGCAATTCCACATATTTGTAATCTGATGAATGCTGAATATTAAACCCCAGTAAAACGCATGAAATTTCACTCCCCTAAGTGAATCCCACACATTACCCGGGCTTTTTTAATAAAATCCGGCTTTGAGCCCATTTCCTGGAACAGAAATCATTACGGGTTTTTCTTTCCTGATTGACACATGAGATTTAAATATTTTTGTAATTTTTTTTTGAGGGGCAGAGGTGCAGGGAATCATGACTATATTATTGTTTAATATTAGTCATGTTTGTAGGGATTAAAAAAATAGATAGTTATGCAAATGTTCATATAAAACATCAAAAGAAAACAATAAAAAAGGTAAATTTTTTATTCTTGTGACTGGATTAATCTCTGGGCCCATTGAATAACTAAATAAGTAGTATGATATTTTTAAATATCTGTACGAGGACATGCATATCACATTATACAGTAATGTCCAAATTACAACATCATAGTGTCAGGCTACACAGTGTATTAATATCTGCACAATGGCATCATGAGACCAGGCTACATAAACACATTATAGAGTAACATCCAAACTGTCAAGCTACACAACATGTAAAAAAAAAACACCTGTACAATGTCATCATAATGTCCGGCTACACAGTCACTGAAAATATCTGCACTATGCATGTAATTATAAGCACTAATAAGCACTCGTACAAGTGTACTGCAGAACTTATTAAAATTATTGTTGTTTTTTTTTATTATTAATATTGAAGGTGATAAGCTGCGTTATAACCTCTCAGAGATCCTCGTTAATTCTGCAGGAAATATATCAGAGACGGTTTATTCAGACACTAGAGTTCAGTATTGCTCCACTGTACGGAGCGTCATGTTTTAATATGCATGACCAGACACATGACCCTGAGCCCCCGTTTGGCGCGCCAAGCAGAAGTGATGGACAACACGAGCTTTTCTTTCCGCTGACACGGAGACACGGAGACACGGAGGCGGACACAAAGACAAAGCTAAAGGAAGCCTGGTATAAGACTAGAGCAGCTGCAAAAGCGCCACTGAGCGTCTGATTATCGGTCCGATTCTCCATCACGTTCGGATTCTTCAGAAATCTAATCAGTTGGTCACTTGTGTTTGTTTGCCATGTGTCCTGGTGGACATGAATGTCAGAGTAACTGTAAGATCTCCTCGGTCATTACATGGATGCTTCAGGAGTAATTTATGATTGTGTGTGTGTAGAAAGTTGAACTAAATTGAAGTGATTTTATACTTGTGTAAGCTTTTAAAGGGCACATATTTTAAGACCACAATGTATTTTTCTTCTTATACCACAATTCTCTGGAGTTCATGTATCTAATTGGTCGGAAGGTTTAGTATATCTGTATCGAAAGCATTCGTTTATCCACCCCTTGTTTTGTACTTGTCAACATGAAAACGGTACCCGTGTAAATATTTTATTTATGTACGTCATTTTCTACTGAGTGTCAGGGCTGCGTAACGGTCAGGCTGTAAAATTACGGTTTCCACAAAGAAAGTCTTTAATGCACACCAGAATTAGGACCGTTTTTTCCAGAGACAATTACTAACATATGGTAATTAGTGTAAGAAGAATAAAACACTAAAGCACACAAAGTTGTTATAGGAAAGGAATCAGCTTTGGGGGGCTCACAGTAACACAGTAACACAGCACCATCTCACCCATGAGTCGTTGATCGTTTGTCTTGAACAGAGCAGCCCTAAGTGTAATTTCCAACAGTGTAACATGGAGCAAGCCTTCTGTTTCAGAGCGCTATTACGTGACTGTAGAAAGCAGGTTTAAATATTCAGAATTTTACAAAACATTATATAAAGGAGAAAAAAAAACATTTCACAAAATTTCCCCTAAATCCCAAGCATGCCTTGGATAGTAAGTACATGGGCCTTAACAAACCTTCTTCATATCCTACACACTTATAATCATCAGTTCTCCTGATTGAAGAACGCTTTTATATTGACTACAGCATGCTGGTTCCGGTTTGAACCCGTACACAAGAGCCCCCTTTTTGTTCCTCCAGCACGCACGTCGCACTTTTCACCAGAACGTATCGGAGCCTTCTTTGGGATTCAGGCCTTGTATCCAATTTGAAGCGTCCCCTAATGTTTTAAACGTTCGGACAGGATTGTGAGAGTCCTCGTCACAGAATGACAGGCGAACAAAAATGCTCGACACGATGGAGCGTAAATTAAAATTCTGAAAAGAGAACATGATGATGTTTCCCTCCCCCACCCCCCTCCATCGATTGGTGCACGCGTTGTTGTGGGCATTAAGGCTTGATTAGTGCTGACACGATGGCCGGGTCCCGAAAACAAAGCCGTGCGCAGTGCATATTAAATGCGGCACGCATATTAAATATAGCCAGGATCTTGAGACGAGAACGAATACTGCCTTTGGGTTCTTAAACAAAAAAAAGCTTTTTAATACATTCAAATTGTATTTGTTTGCAGTTTCCTGTGGTAAAAAAAATGAAATTGTTTTGGCTTTTAGACCTCTTTCGCCCTTTAGACCAAACATAAAGAGATAAAGATAGATGGATAGAGAGAGGGAGAGAATCTCTCACACACACACACACACACACACACACACACACACACACACACACACACAGAGTATATGATTCTCTCTCTCTATCTGTATATAAACGAGAGAGATAATTTAATTTATAAGCAGTAAGAAGCCATGTGTGCTTGAGTACATTAATTTTTTCATTTCATTGAAACTTTAATAAAGACAGGACGAATAGTTTTATCAGACTGTGATCAGATTAGTGTATTTTGAGGGAAAATGTGCACCGACTGCACTTTTGAGCTCTATTTGTTTTTAGCATTTTGTTTGCTTTTGCTCTTTCCTTTTTTTTTTTAACCTGTTCACTGCAGTGATTCTGTTCTACACACACACCAAGCTTGAGATTTTAAACCCTAGGAAATATACCCTTGTATAATCCAAAATACCATCCCGCATTGGCATGTTATTATAGAAATGATTGCGTATTAGAGCAAATGCATTTCGATAAACTGTTCCAATTCGATTCGATCTGCACTTCTGCATTCTCGCTTTTACTCAATTTAGTTGTCAGGCAATCTGAAAATGCTAAAATGTCATTTTTGTCCGTATAATAATACAAAAATGTAAAGAATGTATTACACGTTCGCCATATGTTAATAATTAAATGCACAAAATAATGTTTTAAAGAACATTTTAATTCAATGTATAAAAATGCCTAAGCCAAGCACTTAGATGAGAGATAGCAGATTGATAGCCATAACAGAACTAGAGCTCCAAAGCGGACTAAAGTGGCCGAACTCTACTTCAACTTTCTCCGACACAATAAATCACAGAGACGTGAGGATGATTTTGTTCGAAAGATACTGATACGCTCTTTTTAACAAACCAACGTTGTCTTTCATTGTATCATCAAAATCCGAGCTATCGAGCTTTAAGTCATTTCACAAGTGCAGATGATTTCATTAGTTAGAGTCTTACAGGCTGTTCATTAAACTATGTAGTCACATGACCAAGTATGCGTGTCTATAAGCGCTATTCTAGTTTGATGGTTTGGTGTTTAATTGCAACACATGGATAATTAACATATATATATATACATACAAACATTTCCACAGTCACCAAGTAAAGCAATTACACAAAACCCTAAAATGCCCCCGATCATCATTCAGTCATTCCAAGATGGCGGTTCGCTCATCTCCGTCTCACTTTCTCTCCTTCGCCCTCCTTCTCTCTCTTTTGTCAGGCACCGCGGGGAAGGCGTAAACGTTTTTGGCCATATCTGGGCTCCTTTCTCGCTTTTTCATGTCATTTTGAGGCCAGCTGCCCCTGGAGATTCGGGCTGCCTCGGGCCTGCTGGGTGTAACACACGGGCTCTGCCACGGCCCCTTATTTTAGATCTGTGGCACGGCTCGCTTCTATGTAAATCATATTAATAAATTTGCTCCAAAGTTGCTCTAAGGATTTCCACCGTCGCCAGTGGACGGCGACTGCAAAAGCGTGAATAATCCTTTTTGTTCAGCTTGGTGTGAATCCTCCTCTGTGTGTATGAGAGAAAGAGGAAGCGAGGGGAAAAAGAGAGCATGTGGTCACAGCCTGCACTTTAGTAAACCATCGTCTCATCATAAATCTGCATGTTAACTAAAACAGGCAGCTTTTTCTTCTCTCTTTTTTTTGCCTCTCTGATTATTATAATTGGTGTCAACATTTAGATGGGAAAATTGTGAGAAATGATTCAGTATGGACCTGAGGGGGGGCCAATTTACTCGCCGTGCTCAAGCGAAAACAAGTCTGTTGCTAAATGGATTTTTTCATTGAAACACCGTATTCACCTGCGTCGTCTGGAGTCGAATAAAAAACACGGATGAACTCTGGAGAGCGCGGAATTCAATAACGCTTAATTACTGCACTCAGCGTACGGAGAGCCACTGGCGATCCTTATAATCGTGTTTGGAAAGAAATCAATATTATATAATAATAAGCGCACGATATCTAGACATAATATTTTGAATGAAAAACAGACAAGGAAGACATGAAACAACCCGAAAGACAAAGCAATGATGAAGAGTCCGTGTTTAACGTTGTGGAATAACACTGTCATACGGAAGCAGATTCTTTTTAGACTATCAGTCCAAGTAGGACGGGGTCCCAATCCGCAGTGCACATCAGGACGTACGCAGAGACCTGCCTAGAGCCTAGAGACTGACCCAAGACACTGTCCTATTTATGAGAACGTTCCAGATACAAAGACGTCTATCTGTGTCAGGTGTTATACACGTTCATGCAACATCCAGCCATTACATCTCTCACAACCTCATGGAATCTCGCTCACAATCTCTCTGAGAAAGAGACAAAAAATTTAAAATAACGTCCATTTTTCTTCCATTTCAATTCGCGCAGTTTGCTTTTAACAGCCCTATTGTTTTTTTTCCATTTAAGAGCCTGGAACGTGAGAAGTGTAATCATGTTTCTTAACCGCTTCCATGCGTCAAATATTTACAAAAAGAGTTATTTCTGAAATTAAAATTAACATATTAGAGCCAGAGATGACTAAAGAACACACAATAAAAAGAAAATAAGGAAGAAAGTACAATGTGTATAAAACGTTTTCATGCATATTCTGACCATCTATATATTTGTATATATATTTAAAAAAAATATATATACTAAAAAAATAAAAAAAGTAAATAATTCCCCAAAGATAAATGTACAAATGTTATGGTTTATATATATATTTATTTTAATTTTAATAAATATAATTTTCCTGTCACAGGAGCTGCTGATGCAGTTTTACTCTGATGTCATAAACTCTGTCCTGTGTACATTGACTATTGACCGCTTTGCTTCCAGATCAAAAACTAGGACACTTCGGACTGCTGAGAAGATTACTGCTGCTTCTCTGCACAGTCTAACCATTATAGTGAGAAAACCAGCATCCAAAATCACAAGAAAAATCCCACAACCAGCTCATCAGCACCAGAACACACAATCCACCTCATGAACACTTCACACGACAATCAACAATTACGCAACTTATATTCTTGCTCTATTTATTATATTGCATCACTCTGCTATACACTCATTCCCACTTGCACATATCTATTGTAACATTTTTCATGTCGTTCAATCTGTATATTGTGTGGAAAATCTTTTATTTTATTATTTCATGTAATTTGTTGTAGCTAGAAGATTCTTTTATCCAAACAAATTCAAACATAATTTCATTCCAATCAGATTTTTGTTGGTTTTTATAAAAAATCTGTTTACAGAAAAAAACAACACATCAAATTTTTTCCAACAAAACAAAAGGGCCCAAGATTGTGAGATTTTAACGGTCAACAAAACACTAACGATAAAAATGAACATGAATGGACGCACAGGACGCACTCCTGAGACTCATTGACTGAAGTGTGGAGAACAGCACCAAATGTAAAAATTCACTTTTATCATCTTTTACCAAAGCTCGAGTTTTAAACAAACAGTTTGAAGCAGTCAACACTGAAGGAAGCAAAAAGCCGCCTAAAAACGTATTCTACTCCAACAGTGTTCAATTTATTCTTCAAAAAACATTTCTTCTTCTTTTCTTGTTCAAAGCTTTAAACATTTCCAGCAATCTGAGGGAAAAGCTCTCCCACAGCTCTTTTTGTGTTTCATTCCTGCTCATTTCTTGTCACTGAGTTTTTGTTAAGAGCATTAAAAGCTCCATAAGCAGCCATCAGGAGCTTGACCCATTCATCTTTTCACCACAATCAACATAATTAGCAATAAGTCAGGTATCTCATCACTTTGATCAATTTACACTACATGGACAAAAGTTTGTGGACACCTGAACATTTGTGTGTTCCTTCATTTCATCCAATTCATCCTATCAAACATTGAGTTTGAGTGCACAAAGGCATTGTCTTTGCTGGAACATGTTTGTGTCTCCTACAGTACTTCCAATTGAAGGGAAAAATGTCATGCTACCATTGTCCAAACACACCTTATACAATTGTGTGCCCCAAACAGTTTGTGGAAGAACTAGATTTGTCTGGAGAAGCCGGGTGTCCTAATACTTTTGTCCCACATCATACATCAAAGATTATTTACTACTTACCAGAGTTTCTGAGATGTTTCTTTGTTTATAATCCAATTTCCCCCTGATGTTCTGGCCATGTAGGTTGAGGTTCAGCTAAGACTAAAACAATCATTAGTGGCTTCCAAATCATGTGATTAAATTAGACCCACCTGTTTCCTGGTTTCCAACAAAATCAGGATCTGGACAGAATGTGTATGAAGTAATGCTTTCAAAGCACTTGCCATGTTTTCTCCAAACTCTCCAGGCTTTATAGGAGAACGCTCAAAATATTATTATTGATTTATTTAAAAATAATATTTATTTTTGATTATTTATTGATTTTGGGACACTGTATCGTGCATACGTAAAAAATTAAAAGCACAAAAAAATACAATTAAAAAAAGTTTTGGAAATAAACAGGAACTGCATAAAAATGAACTGTACAAAACAAATGAATGATGAAAAAAAAAAAGAGGAAAGATTGTGTAAGAAAATCACGTATATTTTTCACCCACACGCATGCTCACACACCGAAGATGCTGTTGTGAAGTCATAGAACAATGAAATACCTCAAAACCTTGCTGGGAAAGAAAGAGAGAAAAAGAGAGAGGTTGAGGGAGAGAGAGAGAGAGAGAGAGAGGTTAGAGAAGGTCGGTTGAGAGTGGACACTTGGCCGTGTGCCCCCTGTGCCCCTGTGAGAGAAAGTCGTCTCCTCTGCTACCCTTAAGCATGTGTGTTTACTCGAGCTGCATAATTCACAAACACATACGGCTCCCACTGTGGGAATTTACACACGTGTGTGTGTGTGTGTGTGTGTCTGCGCTCCATTACATTCTCACTATCCACTTTACTGTCCTCCTGTCACCTTTTGCTCTGACACATACATCACAGACACACACCTGGCGCCTTCGGCATGTGAGTGACATCATTTCCTGTGTGCCAAGAGGCTAAAAAACACACACACAAACACAGCATCCCCCACCTACCCCCCATGACATGCAAAAGATTAGTTTCTTCATGATACAATTTTTGCTTGAGGATGACTCAAATTATTACAAAGAGAGATGTGCACACACACACACACACACACACACACACACACACACACACACACACACACACACACACACACACACAGAGGAAAGGTGCCAGCAGCAGCGCAACACATCAGTCACACTGTTAGTGTTGTCAGATTGCTTCAGGGGAAAAAACGGAGTTGATGTGATGGGGTTACCACATCGGAGCAAGAGAGAAAGAGCAAGAATGAAAGGCTGTGTGTGTGTGTGTGTGTGTGTGTGTGTGTGTGTCTGAAAAAGACAAAGAATATGAAACTAAGCTAAAGACAAAGTGAGGTGTGTAAGACCCCATGGATGGATGGATGAATGGATGGATGGATGGATGGATGGATGGATGGATGGGCATAAAGACATAAAAAGACAAAAGCACTAGACTGATTTGAGACATTTAATACAGGCATGTAAACAGATAGAAATATCTACAAGAGAATGGATCGATTGATGAATTAATGAATGGATGGATGGATGGAACATCTATTTGTAGAGAAAACCCCCTGGCTAAGGGTTATGGTTAGCGGATTTAATTAGCTACATGAAGTTAAACAAACTTTGCATTCATCTTGTTCATGGAACCAGACACTGAGGACATTAGGTAACGCTAATATGCTGCCTAGTAAGTTTCTTTTTTTTTGTTTTAGAAGGAACCTGGAGAACCCTGAGAAAACCCACACAGACACGACGGGAGAACATCTGAAACTTGGCAGTATCCCAAGCACAGGATGGAACCCAGGAAAAAGGGAGACCCAGGTGAAGCATTGGACTAAAGAAGGATGAATACAGGCAAGCAAACAAAGCGACAATCATCATGAGAGCGTTTCATTACGCCAGATCGAGGATGAGACTGAAAGAGAGGGATCAAAAGGAGACAGAGGAAGTGTGAGCTAAAATGGAGAAACGTTGCAAAAGCTACACACTAACGGAGACTATTACGTAAACGATTCGGTTGAGCATGGGACCAAAAGCATTGTTGGGGGACAGTAGATGTGTGTAGAGAAAGTGAAGAGAAGAGGGACCGCCGGTCAGACACAGCGACATTAACCATGGCACTGTTCCTTGCTCCTCACCAGCAGAGGCACATCAAATATTCTATTAGATTATCCTCCAATTTGTGCCTGAGCTGTACCCTGCGTGCCCGCTGTGCCCGGCTGAGGAAACGTTTACTCCGCCACCATCTGTCCGCCTGGTAGGACATATTGGAAATCAAAGCAGGGGTCAGTGGAGAGCGGATCGCTGACTCCTGATGGCCCGCCAACCGTCCGGCCTTCGTGGAGAAAAAACTCAGCCGGGACATGGTTTCACCAGCGCCATATGGTGCGATTGGATGATGAGGAGAGAAAGAGATGGCAGGTAGGTGCAAATATACACACACACACACACACACACACACACACACACACACACACACACACACACAGCTGGTATGGTTACACACCTAGAGGTTGGACAAACAAACTGACACGGTTCACGGTACTGGGGGGTGCAAATAAAATACCTTCCTGTGAGAGAGACACATGGTTTCAGTGGCCTCTGTAGACTAGCACTTATCATATCATGTGGTCCTATAACACACACAGAGTTACATCACGCTCATTGTCCAATCTAATTGGTCAGAAGGTGTTGATCTTCAGATCAGAGGAGGTTATGTTTTGGGCAAGGCCAATTACGAGAGAAGGACTTTTCAGAGGAACTACAGAAACTAATGTTATCCCCAGATGTTCCACAACAATAAATAAAATCCATAACGTGCTGTTATTGAAATACAACGAACTTTGGGATGGCTTCACATCTGGCCATATTTATACTGTATTATCTGTTATTGTAGAACCCTACAATAAAGTAAAACATTTATACTGTATTATCTGTTAATGGTTCTATCTAGAACTCTACAATAAAGTAAAACATTTACAAATGAAACTCGAAGTATTCAAAGAACCCTCCAAGAGCCATCAAATTCCTACTTTCAAATAGTTCCTGCTTGCTTATTTTACTATCCTGTCAAAGAACATGGTTCTACCTGAAACACTACATGAGTGTTTTGCCCTATAAGACAGGGGTCCAACCAGAAACACATAAATATCTAATAAACCATAAAGGAACCTTTGAAGGAACCATTTTGAAAGTAGGTGTTTGGTAAACAAAAAAAGGTTTTCTTAATAATTAGGCCCTTATTTGGAACCATTTTATTTTGTTGTTAAGTTCTAGATGAAACTTTAGAGCAAAGGACGTCCTAGTAACTAGGGACGGCACTGATTCGAGCCTTGTTTCTACTGGTGCAACGGATCACAAAAAAAACCCTCACAGTTCGGATCACATTGCGGTTTTTGAATCACGTATCAGACCATTTTTCAGATCAGCAAAAAAACAAAACGTGAGCCTTCACTTCCACTCTTGTTCCATTAGCCATCCTGGACAACTGCTTCAAGCTAATACCAAGTTCATTAGCAAAGTATAACAGCTGCTATCAGAACAAACGAGGCCAAAAAACCTCCACTAGTTCCAAAAACAAGGCCACAAACAATGCTGTCACCTGCTCCCCTTCTTTCACTACGGACACATTGTTCATGTTTTTATCTATCTAATGGAAAACAATCCCCAAAATCCTCCCAGGGAATAAGAGGCTCCAAGTCCATCAAGCAGAAGGTGGGATCGAGAGAGAAAGAAACCTGATGAGGTCGGAAATTTCTTGGTCCTTAATTAAAGCTCATTCCGTGCAACGCTTCCAGTTGGTTTGGATAATTAGCCAGCGAGCGGCTCTGATGAGAAGCACTCGTGCTGCTATATTGACTGGCATATGCTGCGTCTGCCATGGGGAGCACAGGAGCAGAGCGCTGGTGGTGGAGGTGGTGGTGGTGGTGCGTGTTCTGGAATAGGGGACGTGATATAATTAGGGGGATTGGGCTCGAGGTCCGGGATTCCTGTGAAGATCGGTAGAAAAATGGACGCCAGAGGGAAGCGCTAGGTAGAATAGCGTCAGATTTCCTCTACTTAAAAAGCTCGCCGCGGGGCGATAGGACCAAAAGCGACGAGCATAATGAGGTTGTTCATTGACAATCCACTTGCTATTATTCTTTTCTTTCCGCCTCCAGTGTGAGAGGGATGGTAATTATGCCTTGAAGCGGTTAGGGGGGATTTCAGGAGATGCTAATGCTGCTAATTGTAGACAAACACATTAAACCGGGAGATCAAGTGCCTTTGTAGAGACACTGTTGGCCTTCTTCTTCTTCGTATCACACCCAATTCAGCCTAGGGTATCAGCTTTTTCAATTGCAATCCCGGTCTAAATTTTCAACACGCCGCACATCTGATATAAGCAGCGTGTCTCTGAGAGAGATTTCCATTCATTTGTTTGAAAATCGTTTGAAGACTTTACCACAGCGAAGTGAGGGTCTGCGGCGGTCCACGGCAGTGCGTTACATACAGCTGTTAATTAACTGTTATATAGTGATAGTACATAGATGTTCTGGGTCTTAAAAACAAATTCAATTATATAACGCCATATTTTGTGCCTTTGCATTGGATATATTTTTGTTTCATAAGCTTCCTAACAAACGGTGACATTTTCACAGCCAATGCCGTTCATCGCTCGGCTTCTCCCTGATGGCGGGAGGGGGACGGGGACGGCGCCACGGATGTCTTTCTCCCGGCAAATGAGGAAGCCGTTCAAATGATCCTGAATGTCGGCAGGGTGATGGAGCTGTCAGGGCGCGGGAATGAGAGAGAAACAGAGGAATGTGCAAGGATGAGCCTCTCATCAATCACCTGCAATCCGTGTGTGTGTGTTTGTGTGTGTGTGTGTGTGTGTGTGTGTGTGAGAAAGAGAGATAGAGAGAGAAAAGAGAGAGATGCAGCTCCTGAACCCTCATCAGACATGACAGGTTGACGGTGAGTGAAATGACCCCGAGCGTCTGCGATGCGGGTTCGATGAGGCCGTGTTTTGCTGGAACGTTGACAATGTTATTTCTTTCACTACTCATTTCTTTTTTTTTTTTCACCGGTCGTAACGAGGAAAGCGGCGAAAGGAGCGACGACGTCGGCACACCGGGCAGTTCGTTCCATTTTGCGTTCGCCGTCTGGAAACTGCACCGTATTTAAAATCTACTAAACAGCGGAATTAGTCGTAGCATAAAGAGATGAAGAGTCTCGCAACAATAAATAAATCAACAATGGGGAAAGATTTCCAACAAGGGCACACCCTAAACTGTGTTTTATTCCTTGTACTTTTTACATGTTCAAAAGATACGCTTCATGTTGTGCAGCTAATTCCAGCAGTCACTTCCGTTAACACTTCCTGAACATCATGCTATGGAAAACAGCTCCATATAATCAATCACACAATTTTTGAATAAATCTTTACATAGGAAGTTACTACAGATGTGATAGAAGAGTATCTTCAAGAGTGAAAGGGAAAGTTTATAGGTCTGTGGTGAGACCTGAGATGTTGTATGGTTTAGAGACAGTGGCATTGAGTAAAAGACAGGAGGTGGAGCTGGAGGTAGCAGAGCTGAAGATGTTGAGGTTTTCGTTGGGAGTGACGACGATGGACAGGATTAGAAATGAGTTTATTAGAGGGACATGTAGGACGTTTTGGAGACAAGGTGAGGGAGGTGTGATTGAGATGGTTTGGACATGTGCAGAGGAGGGACATGGGGTATATCAGTAGGAGAATGCTGAGGATGGAGCCACCAGGAAGACCAAGGAGGAGGTTTATGGATGTGGTGAGGGAAGACATGCAGGTAGTTGAGTTGAAAGAGGCAGATGTAGAGGACAGGAGGGTATGGAGACGGATGATCTGCTGTGGCGCCCCCTAATGGGAGCAGCCGAAAGAAGAAGAAGAAGATAGGAAGTTACTATTAAAACGCTAACATTACAACATATTTTTCAAATACATCAATGTAGGCGGTTACTATAGAAATGCCAACTTCACAGAACCTTTTACAAAAAAGTCTTTGTAGGCGGTTACTATAGAAATGGTAACTTCAACACCTTTTATGAGTAAGTCTCTGTAGATAGCTACTATAGAAATAAAAACAGTGCAACAGCTTAGACGATTAAGTCGTCTTGGCAGTCACACACACACACAAACACACACAGAAGAACAAGTGCATGATCATAGATCAGTGTCTGTGTGTGTGTGTGAGAGAGAGAGAGAGAGAGAGAGAGAGAGAAAAGAGAGAGTGAGAGTGTGAGAGAGAGAGACTCAAGAGATGTCAAGTACTGCATGAAAACCACAGCCACTGTGCCCCGAAGGTTAAATCTACACCAAAGTCAAGGATGAAAGCCGAGGTCCTGCAGCTTCCACTCCTTGACACAGAGCGCTAAATTTTGCAGAGAGAGGGGGAGAGAGGGAGAGAGAGGTAAAGATAGAGAGAGAAAGCGAAAGTGTATTTATTGTGAGTACAACATTTTTAATCTGAAACGAACATTCATTTTTTGTCAGATCACCCTGTTTTCTTGTCTGTTGTTCTCCAGCAGTGGCACCCAAGAAAGTCTTCCTCGCACGCTGCCTCGACTCGGTCTCCCAAGCCGTGTTTTAGATCTCCATTAAAAGGCAATAAAAAACAAGATAGGAGAAACAGCGAGTCAGACAGACAGACAGACAGACACACCCACACACACACACACACACACACACACACACACATACTGACACTGTATATTTCTCATAAATACTCTTATTTATAAATAGCTACAGTTTACACTGTGGAATGTCTTTTCATCTTATAATTCTTCAAATCAACCCTTCGCTCATGAAGATTCAATATTAGAGCGCCGACACCAATGACTCCTTCCATGAAGCTTCAAATAAACTAGTAGTAGTGACTTGGTTCTTTGAATCTCTTTCATCAAAATGAACATTTCTTTTGAGTCATTTATTTCCTTTAATCAATTTATATGGGGGTCACGTGACAAAAGGCTCGGACCGGACCAGGGGACTTGGGAGATGAAGTCAATTGTGTTTCCTGTGGAATTCACTGCAGAGCGTATATTGGAGCCACATGAAGGAAAAAAACGCACGACTCGGACTAGAAGAGTCGAGAGGTGACCTACTTGATTCCGTTTCCTGTACATTTCCTCTCTCTCTCTCGGTGGAGTTAAACTTGCTCCTGAGGCTCCAGTGACCACTGTTCCTGCCCCTCTTCCCACCGTGGATCTTCCCACTTTGTCCAGGCCTGCCTCTGGATAGTGTTTTCTTCGAATGGAGGCCAATCTGTGCAGCTTGGGACGTTTTCTCATCAACTCCTTGGGTGGGTCCATGAAATTCCGGAGTAAGAACGGGTGCTTTAAGGACGGATTGGACTGTAGTTAATGTCAACAGTCTGCTACACTGACTCAGGAATACAGTTCGCTTCTGATCATCATCACTGTACCCCACAACATCGTTTATCTGCTTCAAATGGACATTCGATGCAACCCAGATGAGGAGGGGTTCCCTCTTGAGTCTGGTTCCTCTCAAGGTTTCTTCCTTATGGCATCTTGGGGAGTTTTTCCTTGCCACAGTCGCCACCGGCTCAATCATCAGGGACAAACTTACTTATAAAGAACATATTCACTTTTAAACACCACATCATCTGTGTAAAGCTGCTTTGAGACAATGTTCATTGCTAAAAGTGCTATACAAATAAAAATGAATTAAACTGAATTAAATACATAACCTGCGGAGATTTTGCTCATGCGCGTCCAGTAGAAAATGAACCAATCACTCTTGTCGACTCGTTTTCTCACGAAAAGAACGAATCGTTGATGAACAACTCATCACTAACTGACAGAGAAACTTTACTGAATCGGTTCATGTGGTCGAACAAGCACACTGATATCGATTATATTAAGATGATGAACAGCACCAACAAGAGCAAGAACAGACAGACAGATATATATATATATACAGAGACAAGACAGGCAGACAGGCAGACAGACAGATATATACGTAGATAGACGGACAGAGAAGCTGCAGAGAGTTGACAGAGCAAATATACAGCACTACAAAAAAAAGAGAGAACCAGTAAAACAAGCGACCTGTGGTGCTTACACTTCCTTATTTTTATCTTCATTAACTTCCTGTTCCTTATGTTCCCTCGACCAGACGTTCTGACTGATCGGAGTTTTAATCAGACCCCATCCCTTGTCATCTTCAGCTGAAATTTCGTTCTCTCCGTGCCACCGTTCCCCCGGTCCCACGTCAGGTTTGGCATCTCCGTGGCCGCTGACACAATCTTAATTACTCCTGACTTATTTGAATAATTTATGCATCCTAATTAGCAACATGCTTTTTTTTTTTACCCAGCGACCGTGTCTCTTACTCTCCTCCCTCGTTCATTCCCTCAATCCCTCGCTCGTTCTGACCCTCCCTGAACATCCATTCCCATCTCACACTCCATCGGAAACACTGCAGTTATGGGAACATACGCAGGCTATAAGGATTTAGAGGTGTGTGTGTGTGTGTGTCCTGGGTGTGTCACTGTAGCAGGACTTAAGCATGCTAACGAACTGGTTTCAGCTCTGAGCCTATATACTGTAGATACTGAATGTTTGTTTGCATGTATACAGACACAAAGTAGAAAAGTGGATACGGGGAAAAAAAAAAAAAAAAAAAGAAGAAGAAAATACAAGTGAAAAAAACCAAACCCCATTCAGGAACCACACACTCTGGCTTCGCTTGCAAATTTCGAGCATACTGCTAAAGAGTGCTGAGGGAGAGCTACGGGAATTAGTGCGTCTAATTACCATGCTCAGAAGTCTCCTTCCATTAATATTTGATGGCGTGTCGGGTGTGGGGTGGAAAGGCGTGGTTTTGACGGAACGCTAAAAGAGAGAAGGCGAACACACCAAAAAAAAAAAGGGAGATGGTGTAGGACTACAGAGGAGTGGTGAAGATACACAAGCAAGCTTTGGAATACAAAAACACATCAGTTGTTTTCGGACGTCTGAACACAAGATTGGTACGTCCCACTGAGAACCTTCACACTTCTGAGATGATGTTCCACTAGATTTGGGGAGATTTTGTGGAGATTTCCTCTAATAAACTCGTTTCTAATCCTGTCCATCCTCATCACTTTTAACGAACATCTCAACATCTTCAGCTCCACCTCCTGTCTTTTACTCAACGCCACCGTCTCTAAACCAAACAAAGACACGCCTGATAAAAATGATAAGATCTAGAACACTAATAGCATGATTGTTTATTTATTTATTTAATTGCAATGTACTCTACAAAAAGTTCGTAGATGAAAAGATCTGAATTGAAACTTGTTCCAACTTTTATACTCCAATATATTAACATTCCTAGACATGTATATATTAATATCTATATACATTTATATTGTTTATGATTCACAGTTTCCTTGGTTTTTGTTAAAATCCAAAAATGATCTTAAAATGGGCAAAAACAAAATGTATGGGTCCACATACAGCAGCAAATCAAATGAATCAAAGCCTGAAAAAACACTGCTGAGAGACGAGCAGAACGATCACACACACTGGGTGTTTAAAGGCAAAGTGTATAATTGGGGGTAAAGAAGTGACAGCTGGAAATTTCCATCAAAACAAAAACTTGCTCACTAAAGCATCACAATTAATAAATAATAATAATAATAATAATAAATATTAATATTATTACTGTTAATATTGTTATTATCAAGAATAAAAAAAATACTAATTTATTATTATAAGAAGAAGAGATACAAAGATAAAAAAAATAAATAAATTAAGATCGCCCAAGGCAACAGTTACATCAGCAGTTTACAATCTGTTACTTTCAGAATTGATCTGTGAATCCACGAGGTTCATGAACATACAATATGAACAGAATTATTGGGATTATTGTTATTGTTTTGATTATTATTCATATTTGAAATCAATAAATAAATAGGAACGGCGCAGAAGCGAGCAGCACCTTGTTTGCCCTTGTAAAACATGGCACGAGACACGCGATTCTGCCTGAAACACTAATCCGTATTGATCCGATCAGGACAGCGACAGAGGAGATAAACAAACGGGCTTATTAAAGCAGAACCCATGGGCATTTATTAGCATGATAGCCCAAGTCCTAATTGGAGTCGGGTTTCCATTCCGGTGCTTATGGAGAGAGAGAGAGATTTATTCAAGCTCTGCAGTTCATATGACCTTGAATGTGTGTGCTGCTGACCTGTGAATATTGTCTGAGAACTCCACACTGCATGTATTTAGACAGTGTGTGTGTGTGTGTGTATGTGTGTGTGTGTGTGAGAGAGAGAGAGACTGAAGGCTTGAAAGGGCCTGTACACTCATTAAAAGTAAATACATATTAAGTTTAAGGAAAACAGACACAACCCACATGGGAAAAATTAATGGCTCCACAGACACCTTTTCTTCCAATTTCCCCAAAAAAAGAAAGAAGATGATGATGATGATAGAGGATAACATTCAGCACATAGTAGAGTGCATTAGCTTGCAGAATTTGAGGTTAATGAGAAAACAAGCTGGAATGAATTTCAAGCCTCGTCTCTCCTGCTTGACGCTCGGCTACAGGTGCTTCGTTAGACACCGGCGTGTATTAATGAAACGCCGGGTCGTTAAAACACTCAGGAGATGATCACTTCCTGTTTCAGGATCGCACGTTAGACAGGAGAGTTTTTCTTTATTGCGTGGCCGCATGAGCCTAATCAATAATGAGGCGGAATGAATGTATAGGGGTTTTTAGCTGGCTAGAGAGAAAAGGATTTGCGTATGTTTGGGATTTTTCCATTCGATAGACTGAAAAGGCAAGTGAGTTTTTTCCAACAATGGAGAAAATGGAAATATTCCAGAATTAAGTGCTATATTAACTATAAAAATTATCGTTTTGTATACATAATACAATACACATAAGATAGCAGCAACCAGTAAACCTACTGTATACTTTGAATATATAGTTCTCTTTGCACACCACTGTATAATCAGAGTATACAGTGGGTTAACTGGTCTGCGCTATCTTGTTATGTGTATTGTTCCACACTGTCTTATGTTGTCTGTCTGTCTGTCTGTACTGTCTGTCTGTCTGTCTGTCTGTCTGTCTGTCTGTCTGTCTGTCTGTCTGTCTGTCTGTCTGTGGTTAAGTAGCACCAGGGTTCTGGAGGAACGTTGTCTCATTTTTACTGTGTATCACTGTGTATAGCAGAAATAACAATAAAAGCCTCTTGACTTGACTGGAAAAAATAAACTCTAGCCAGGTCCATGATTATTACGGTTTGCAAAATAGTTTTTCCGAAACACGTAGGAAATTTTACATAGACAAAGAAAAAAATTACCTTTTGAAAAGTTCTATATGGTACAGCACTGAGTTAAAATTGCTGTTCTGTTACAATTAAATATCTGGATCTCCATTAAACAGCTAAAACGGAGTAGAAATAATTGATTAGCAATTAGAAAGAACACAACTAACCGCATATAGAGCAGCATGATAGGGATCAGAATGAAGGAAAACTCCCACATGTGTGTGTGTGTGTGTCAGAGAAAACCTTTCCACTGTCCCTTAATGATATGGGCGTGTAGACCGAGGCTCCTTTGCTATAATACAGGCGGCGGTAATTGGACAGCAGGACGGAGTGTCCTCACCTCAGCTGAGCCGACAGCACAACTAATCACGCTGCAATTTGCATGGAAGGCCGCACAAATCAGCCCCAATAAAGCCGTGCTGCTCTGAGAGATGAGTTTTTAATCTCTGGAAAGAGATGAGACAGTGACTCAGGCGTTCTCTTCGCTCTTCCCCTCCCCCCATTTCCTCTCTTTCTCTTCTCATCCTTGTTTTTTTTTTCCTTTCTCTCAGATTGCGATGGACCGGTAGCTAAATTTGTGAGGGCAGGACTCCTATCTCTGTCTTGAAGGCATGTCATCATGCATTCATTATTATCCCAATGAGAGAAGGAGAGAAAGAGGAGGCAGTTCAGAAAGAGAGAGAGGTATTAAAAAAAAGAAGTAGTTGTCCATGTGAATGAAACTCTTCTAAATCACAATCAAAGCGGTGACAGATATTTTAGCAGGAGGGAATTATCTCCTTAGCGGTCTCCTGGTGAAGGCGCCAAGACTTATTCGAGTCTTATTACCCCTGAGTGACCCACGTAATAGAGAATTTTTCGAAGTGGAAGTGTTTGAAATATCTAGCAGGGGGGTAACTAATGAGAGAGTTTAGAGGAGGCGGACGACCCGGGATGTATACGAGACGCACGGAAACGGCGACGCCGCTGCAGGGTTATGACAACCTAAATGTCTTCTCTACGGAAGCGCTGAAGGCAAATCGAGCGCAGTCGCATCGCTTTACTGAGGTGCAGCATGACTCCAGGCGTACCGCGAAGGTAGAGTCAGGAGTTAGCAAGCTTACGGTTACAATCAAAACCGCATTTGCGTTATAACGTTGAAATCACGGACGGCGCAAGGTCATTAAAGTAAATCGCAAAAAAAGGTTTCATCCCATTTTACGTTGTAAACCCCCCCTTATCCAGAAAGATGTTACCCTAGATTTTGGAGGGTGTTGGTAGAGTTTTAGCTGACGTCTAGACGACTGGGTCAGAGCATCTCCAAAACTGCAGCTCTTGTGGGATGTTCCCATCAGTGGTCAGTGTCTATCAAAAGTGCTCCAAGGAAGGAACAGTGGCGAACCGGCGACAGGGTCACAGGCAACCCGAGACTCACTGATTGATGTAGGGAGCGAAAGCTGGACCGTGTGGTCCGATCCAACAGACGAGCTCCTGTAGCTGAAGAAGTTTATGGTGTTAATGGTTCATGGGGTCATAATGTTAAGCCTGATCGGTGTATGTGGCTACTGATATGGAAGGAATCTCCTGGATTTTTATACTTGCGTTCCATTTGGAACAAATTACTTTTATGAACTATGACTTTATATATGACAATTTTATTAGAAAAATATCACTTGGCCAAACACACACACACGTGCGCACAGGTGCTCTATATTCCATTGGTGTTCTCTTCTAAAGAGGCTGAGATCACAGCCGCGGATGCCAAAATCCATCACTTTCCTCATCATTGGGCCACGTGTCCCATCTGCAGCCTCCATCTTCTCCTTCACCAATCCACTCCAAAACAAGCCACCGGTTCTCTCGGCCCTTGGGGGGCTCCAGTCAAACTCACTTTGATCCCAATGGCGCGTGACAACTCTGAGGCTCGGCGCAGTCACCTTGGGCTCTAGGGCAAGAGGGTAAAAAGATTACACGAGCTTGCATGCGTGGCAAGCAAAAGTGGCGGGAAAGTCACCTTCCTCTCTCTGGATTAGTGACTGAACCACTGAACGTGTGTGTGTGTGTGTGTGTGTTTTTTTGTAAAATGCCAGATTGTAGTTACTCAGCTTGGTACTCATTCGCATCACCAGATCCTGTTCGTTAATCTTCTTTAATGGCTTCTTAGGCAGGTGTGTATGGTTTTTTCAGTCCTACAGGCAGTGATGATGTTATTTGGACGTCTTTTAAAAAGAAATGTCAACTTTTCAACTGAATACACTGCACATGAAAACAGGATAATCCCATAATGCAAAAAAAAGAAAAGAAAAGAGGGGAACATGTAAAGTTCCAAGAAATGGGAAAGTAAGAAAAACGCAAAGATAAAGAGAAACACATGAACACTATAAGGATATATGTGATGTGATGATATGTGAACTCAAAAAACATGGACGTGCTGCTCGTTGTGCTCAGAATTGGGGAAATTTGGATTCTATACTGTTATCAGGTACTTAGTACTTTTTAATTCTATACAGTTATCAGGTATTTTAGTCCACCATGACCACCTACTTCTGTTGTTTTGACTCTGTTCTTTTTGTGCAACCCCCTGGTGTGATTGTCCAGCGATGCCAGGAACGTTGACTTCACCTTCACATGGTTGAGTTCTGCAATGAAGACCTGAAGACAATCATGAAAGAACCTGAAGACAATCATGAAAGAAACCAAAAATCAAAAGAGCAAGAACCAAATAAAGCAGATCAAATGATTAAGACATTCCTTTTACTGGTACCTTAAAACGAAAGATTGTTTACCTGTTTAAAACAGCCCTGGGGTTCTTTGTTTAATAGTTGACACCAGTGATTGGTCTTGCAGAATTGCCTTTCTTCTAAAGGAGCATGTGCACTCCATCTTGGAGTTTAAAAGTGTCCATCTTCTATTTGACTTTTCCACTTCCTCCTTCTTTGATGATGCTTCTTTTTCCAAACCAACAGGATGATCAGGATTAAAGGTTTTGTTCAGATCTTCGGGGTCTCTTTATGGTTCCTCTAGATAAACCTTGTTTTAGACTGAAAACGAATTTTACATGCTTTTCATCCAGTGTTCGATCCCGGGGCTTTAAGACGTGGATGTTTTTCTACCAAAGCACATGTCATCTTATCTATTATTCATTTTCATGTCTCTTGAAACAATTAGGGTTGTACTAAGATCTTCATTGGCTTTCTGATGCCTTCACATCATATGAGAAAATAGGTACTGGAATCTTATTTGGCCATTGATCTCAATGGAGACGGAGAAGGAGAACAAACTAAATGGTACAATGAGGTTGAGGATTGATCAGACCTCATGCTGTAGAATAAAATCAGACTAATCAGCTGAGTGGTAGTTTTGTCTTCTAAAAGATCAGTAATGTCATGTAAAGTACAAAGTTCATTGTTGAAATCAAGTTCTTCATATTGGAGACAAATCCATTTTTTACCGGCAGATTTTCACAGAGAATAGTGGAGAGTTCCGTCAAAATACAATGGCATGGGTATAGAGATGCTGCAGGGGTGAAGCAATGACTCAAAGCAGGGAATCCGTTTCAACAAAGTACATTTTTCTTAGCTGGCACCATTAGCCATTACACCGACCAGTCATAACTCTATGGCCACCGATTATGACCACATGTCTAATGTCGTATTTGTCCCATTTTTGCTGCCAAACCAGTCGTGACCCATCGCGCATTACAGCATGAACTTCTTCAGCAATCTGAGCTACAGGAGCTCATCTGTTGGACCGGACCACACGGACCAGCCTTCGCTCCCCACGTGCATCAGCGATCCTTCGCCACCCATGACCCTGTCGCCGGTTCACCACTGTTCCCACGAGCTGCAGCCGTCTAGACGTCACAATTTGTCAAACTCGCTCAAATCCTTACGCTCATCGATCTTTCCTACTTCCAACATCAGGAAGACAAAATGGACTAGACTTCCAAATATGGGTGGATATGATCTCACTTCAAAGCAAATAAATCAAAGTAAGCCAACAATCAGACTCTGCATGAGGTTGTTCTGAGGCTACGACTGTGTGTTTTAAATCGTCTTGTAGGCATCGGGTTCGAGAATATAAGTGCTTGTTTATAATAAATAGATAAAGTTAATGGGTTCAGGTTAATACCAAGAGGGAAAGTGTGGAAAAGTTCCTCAAGGCATCACATCCTACAGAGAGGCTGAATAGTGGAATGACAAGAATACACCTGGGAGCATTTGAGCATTTGGGGATGTGTGTGTGTGTGTGTGTGTGTGTGTGTGTGTGTGTGGTGTGTGTGTGCGCGCGCATCATCCTTACACCTGCTGTGCACTGTGCCAGGATGCATTACTCTCTCATTATTGGGCTTTTTTACAAAGAACGGCTCCTGTTTTCATTAGAGCGGCTTCTGCAGAGGTCGTCTGCGCAACGAGCGTTTAATTAGCGTTCAGTCATCAGCTGCTTTTATGTGGGGAGGCGAAAAAAGAGCTCAAGGGCCTCACAAACACATCACTGTCAGAGACCTGGCGCAGAGGAGAGAGTCGATCCAACAAAAGAGAACAATCAGATATTCGAGGAGACACGCCACGCGCCTCTGCTGCTCCCGCTTTTAATTAATGGAGGAGCAATAAGCGGTTGCGTGTTGGGGAGATTAATGCAGATGCGTACACACACACACACACACACACACACACACACACACACCACACACACACACACATCGAATAGATAGGTTTAAGTCCCTGCTACTAAAAACTAGACAATAACAGTGTTCGAATGTTCTCGATTCTATAACGTCAAAAAATGTGTAAAATAGTAACATGAAATGCGTCAGGACGTGCAACTCATTCAAAACATGCAATCCGGCCAAAACCACAAGGACCAGGAGAGTATGCAGGAGAGAGACCAAAAAGATGCAACAAATTTGACAGTTTAAAGCTCTGACACTGAAGACTCCTTCCAGAAATGTTCGGAGGAAAATATTTAAAGAAAATCGTTTTTAAAGCAAAGTCCATGCTTCAGCTGTCACAATAAAATTATACCATATTAGAACAAACACAATAATTTATATATTTATTTATATATACACATACATACATACAGTGGTGTGAAAAAGTGTTTGCCCCTTCCTGATTTCTTAGTTTTTTGCACTTTAATGTTTCAGATTAAACTAATTTAAATATTAGTAAAAGATAAGTGAACACAACATGCAGATTTCCAGTTCACACCACTTTTGTTTGGATCATTGCTGTTTGGTTCTACACCTTGACTGCAGTCTACCTGTGGAAAAGTTTATTGATTGGACATGATTTGGAAAGAAACACACCTCTCTACAGAACGATGCAGATCAGAGCACAAACCAAGCGATGAGGTCCAAGGAACTGCCTGCAGAGCTCAGAGACAGGATTGTTGCAAGGCACAGATCTGGGAGAGGCTACAAAAAAAATGCTGCTGCACTGAGGATTCCCAAACAGCATAGTGGCCTCAATAATTATCAAATAGAAGAAGTGTGGCACGACCAGGACTCTTTCAAGGGCTGGTCGCCAGGCCAAACTGAGCAATCGGCGATGAGGGACTTGTTAAGAGAGGTAACCAAGAACCTGATGGCCACTCTGACTGAGCTTCAGAGATTCTGTGTATGGATGAGATAAATTTACAGAAGGACAACCATCACTAAAGCCCTCCACCGATCTGGGCTTTAAGAAGTTATGGTCAGATTAACCTCCACTCTCAATGAATATGCTGTCTTATAAATAACCGTAACCATAGTAACAGAGATCGTTACATACAGACATCTCTCTTTATTAGGTACAATAATAATTCAGTCAAATAAAAGTTTCCAGATGACACTTTTTCATCTCTGTGTATGATTTAGAGCAGCAGTATTCTTGAGCTAATGACTGGTACAAAAAACTAACAAAAATAAAGCAGCACTTTTATCTTTTTAGTCAAATCCTGCACTGCAAACTCCAATCACGGCTTTAAATCAACCATGCTGGTAAGTGAAACAACAAAATTGGAGACACAATTGTACAGGATGCATTAGCATAAAAATTTCCCTTCACTTAAACTAGGAGACCCAAATCTGTTTCAGCATGACAATGCCCCTGTGCACAAAGCAAACTCCATGAAGATATGCTTTAAATGGGTTGGAGAGGAAAATCTTGAGTGACCTGCTATAGAGCTCCGATCTCATCCCTACTAAACACCTTTGGCATGAATGTGAACGCTGACTGGACCCCAGGCCTCCTCACCTACATCAGTACCTGCCTTTACTAACACCCTTGTGGCTGAATAAACACAAATCTCAACAAGCGCACTCTAAAATGTAGTGGACCATCATAACAGGTTCAAAAAAGCACATACCGTACTAATGACCAGGTGTCGACATTTACACTTCCTGTCCAACTACGATTACTTGTCTTCAAACAAGTAAATAGCACAAATCCAGAGCACTATACCCACCGTCCACCTTCACACACACACACATTTATATTCCGTCACACACCGCGTTCTGAAATTACACAATGTCAGGACAAGAGCAGATTTAAACAAGGCTGAAACTTCGCCATCTAATCCATCAGCACAGCACTGTCTGACACTCGACCAAGGGCATGAAATAAGCAATTATTGACCCATCTTTCCCATTTACACTCGCACCGACCTGCACGTCACCTCCAGTCTCCAAGGGGGGCGAGGGGGAGATGTGGGGTAGTCAGAAAGGAAAACCCCCAATCAGTGGGGGAAAAGAAGAGAGAGAGTGAGAGAGAGAGAGAGAGAGAGAGAGAGTTGGAGAGACAAACAGAAAGAGAAAAGGGAGAGTGGGAGAAACACAGGATTGTGAAATTGAGATGAATTGGATTCTTGACTATTGACGAGGTCAATTCCTTGCTACGTATTACTTACCCCCATATAAACGTGATGCGTGGACACGACGTACTCTTTAGTACTTTATACTCAATGAAGTTTATCATCGAGATAGCAGTGCTATCGAACTAATGTTGCTAACTGGTGCTATTCTGACCGTGTGTGTTACCACGTCTGCGGTCTCATCACAGCTGACAAGTTAGAACAAAGATCAAACGTGAAATTCTGCGTGTAACTGCGCAAATCTGCCACAGAGACATTTAACATGCGGCGACGCTGCAACGAATCGGCGTCATCACCATTCGGTAACTTGTGCATGATGATCGGCGGTGCATTAACAATCCACATGATCCCAATTCTGCACCCTTTAACCCTCTTCGGAAATTTTACGATCCGCCTCAAAGTTTGGCATATCGACACCATCGCGGAGATCCGGCGCGAATCGCAGAAGGTGCTTCGAAAAGAAGACTTCCAGGACATATTCCAGAAGTGGCAGGAACGCTGGGAGCACTGTTTGGCTGTGCAAGGGGACTATTTCGAAAGTGATCGTGTGTAAACGTAGATAAATAAAGCACTCTCTTATAAACAGAGCAGGTCTCGAAACTTTTTAATACTACCTCGTATAGAACATTTATGAAAAGACTCTCTAGTGTCAGCATTTTGTAGCAGATCAAAGACGAAAGTCTCCATAAAATTATAACTAATATTCATTTATGCAGAAAATTTGTGGCAGAAAAGGTGTTTATTTACCTTCAATAGAAGGAGTCTCCAGAATCAGCTTTGTAATTATGTCTACCACCAGGAAAAATCTTCAGGATGGACAAGTTTCAGTTTCGAGCTTAATCTCATGCTGCTTTTTTTTTTTTTTTACTTAGACAGACAGACAGACAGACTGTGACTGTGTGCTCTGTTGCAGTGACCAGGGAGGGAATAAAAAACAAGAAATAAGAGCTTTGGAGAGAGAAATAGAGGCGAGCAGAGCTGAGCATGTGTGTTAACAGGTAGCAGTTTAGTGCATTGAAAAGTAGGGGTTAAACACGGCATAAATGCAAAATGTAAACGCCGAGTGTAAATGCGGAGTGAAAACAGGGAGTGTAAATGTGAAGTGTAAACGCTGAGTGTAAACGTGACATAAATGCAAAACGTTAATCCTGAGTGTAAATGTGGAATGTGAAAAATGGAGTGTAAACAGTGAGTGAAAACGGGGAGTGTAAACACTGAGTGTAAACATGGAGAGTGTAAACGTGGGGGGGGTGTAAACATGGAGAGTGTAAACGTGGGGAGTGTAAACGTGGGGGGGTGTAAACATGGGGAGTGTAAACATGGAGAGTGTAAACGTGGGGGGTGTAAACATGGGGGGTGTAAACATGGAGAGTGTAAACATGGGGAGTGTAAACGTGGGGGGTGTAAACATGGGGGGTGTAAACATGGGGGGTGTAAACATGGAGAGTGTAAACATGGAGAGTGTAAACATGGGGAGTGTAAACGTGGGGGGTGTAAACATGGGGGGTGTAAACATGGAGAGTGTAAACGTGGGGGGTGTAAACGTGGGGGGTGTAAACATGGGGGGTGTAAACATGGAGAGTGTAAACATGGAGAGTGTAAACATGGGGAGTGTAAACGTGGGGGGGTGTAAACATGGGGAGTGTAAACGTGGGGAGTGTAAACATGGGGAGTGTAAACATGGGGAGTGTAAACATGGAGAGTGTAAACATGGGGAGTGTAAACGTGGGGGGTGTAAACATGGAGAGTGTAAACATGGGGAGTGTAAACGTGGGGGGTGTAAACATGGGGGGTGTAAACATGGAGTGTAAACGCTGAGTGCAAACTCCAAAAGAAAAAAAAAGCACAAAAGAGGATAGCTTGATAGATAGATATGGTGATTGTTGCTAGACTGTAGTAGAATAGGAATAAAACCCTTGGGAGGTGGTCACTGTGGGGAAATAACTTTGAGAACTAACAATCACTCAGCTGAACATCTGGAACAATCCAGATGTTCCAGATGTTTTTATTTATTCCTTTAAATGGTTCTTGATGTCGAACCCTAATGCTTTTATCAGGCTCTTTACTTTTAACATATGAATATATAAACTGCAGCTTCGTGCTCGATCCTGTGTCTACTGCTGATTCAGCCAATATCCAGCTTCTAATCCTGAATAAGAGGGGGACAAAATATGAAAGAGAGAGAGAGGGGGAAAGACAGCAGATCTGTTGCTCAGGGCACCTGATCCAGTCGAGATGTCCTCACAGATCACCAGACAGATAATCCATCAAAGTGTGACAGGGATGAATTTCAGCAAACTGGTCGTAGTGTATCTCTTTTTCTGTCTCTTACACACACACACACACACACACACACGAGTTACACACTGCCGTGATCATTAACACACAGCGCCTGCTATTAAGACGTGCTTCTCCGATGACACTCGGTTGTCAGTCATTAATCTGAGATGTCAGAGCTTCCAGCGTTGGCATGGTGGTCTGAGGTTTCCTCCAGAGAGACAAACCCCATGAAGCTCTTCACCGTTCAGCAGGAACAAAAAAAACTTTTATGAACAAGGAATAAATATGTTTAGGTGAGATTTTATTGCATTGAGAGAAACAAATTTCAAACAGAAATCAATTCACAAAATCATGCTGATGATATTAATGATTACCAAAAAACGGCTCTTTCATTAAATGGTACATTACAATAAAGTCACAGGTTCAAATGGTCTGGACGAGAGGCACGAGGGAAAAGGAGTAACACTGCTGAAGTAAAGAGCCAAACGAGGAAGTAGAATGAAGAGAAAGAAAAGAAAGAGAAAAGTAATAAAGGAAGAGTACAGGGGGAAAAGAAGAGAAGCAAATGGATGGGAGGGGAAGTGAAAAGGGATGGAAGGCAAAAGAAAAGAAAGGAAGACAAGGGAGGGAAAGAGGGAAAGGAAGTGAAAGGAAGGTAAAAGAAAAAAAAAGGAAAGAATGGCAGACTAAGGAAGAGAAGAGAAGGAATACAAAAAAAGTGAAAGGAAAAGAAAGGAATGAAATAGAAGTGAAACAAAGTTAAATGAAGAGAAAGGAAAGTAATGGAAGTGAAAGAGGAAGTGAACGCAAAAGCAGTGTTTGTCTTCATCACTCACACAGCAGTTTTCCGTATGGCAGAGAGAATTAAAGATGTATTTATCATATCTTATATAAGGCCATAAAGACGTGTATTTCCACAGAGACTCATCACCTTCCAAACTTCAGAAGATCCTACTCGATCCTGCTCCTGCACAATAATAACGTTTTTTTCCTGCTTTTAAAATTTTTAAAAAAATTTTTTTTTATTCAAATAAAAAAATAAGGTTGAAATGATTTTGCAAAAATTACACAATTTGGTCAAATTCAATTCCATTGCAATCTAAGGAATAGATGATGAACTCATGACACAGTACTTGTAATAAAATATCTAGCAAATGCAGAGATTATGGTGCATAAGTCCACACTGCAAAAAAGCTTTTGAAATCAATAGCAGGATTTTCACAGCGAGAGCGATGAGCACCGGAGAGCGTGACGATCGCACGCAGCAAGATAACGCGCCGGGCGATATCGCTACATCGTGCGAAAGCAGCACAAGATTAGCCACGTTTTCCCTCAACGCAGAACGGCAAATAAATGAAAACGAGTTCCAGTGATAAGGGGCGCGTTAAATAAATGAGCGAATGAATCATATAAGCCAGACCTACACTGTACAAGACGAGTTCAGTCTCAAACATGGACTGTTTTTTTTTAATTTTTTTAAAATAATAATAATATTAGAATATAATAGAAATAATATGGAGTTTAGAATCTAATGCACGAGTTTGATCTGTAGGAGGAGCTAAGTGTTTGAATGACAGACAAGTTTGGTGTAAAAAACTGGTTTGACTTAGCATGTGTATGTATATGTGTGTGTGTGTGTGTGTGTATTATTTCTTGGCGATTGCAGCCACTGCTTTCTTTGCTGCGTCGTCCAGGTCGTTGGCTGCGGTGATGGGAAGCCCGCTCTCAGACAGGATCCTCTTAGCCTCCTGCACGTTTGTTCCTAGAAACACACACACACTAATCATTTCACTAAAATCAAACACACAGTCTTATATTGCTCACTCTCTCTCTCTCTTATAGACACACCATACATTTTTATTTTTATGGGGACATTTGGTCTTATAATGACTCACACACACATACGGTCCTCACAAAATCTCTAATTGTGGGGACATTTGGTTTAAACAGCGTTATACAGATTGACACGTATGCACAAACACACACAAACACTCGACTCTTTCCAAACCCTGTATTTCAGGGCCGATTTCAGAGGAGGACCCACGCTAAACCCTGTTCTCGCCCCGCCCCAGAAGCGCAGCGGTGTTGAAAATGGAGCGGTGCCGCACCGCTGGCAGAAGAAGTGACGAGGATGGCTCGTTCCATTGGCTGAAAGTCAGAGGTCGTGTTTTCTCTGGGTGAAAGTCAGAGGTCTTGTTCCATATCTGCCCCAGCTGCCGAGGGCCCTTGTGAGCGTGCTCGGCACGATTCTGATCAGGCGGTCTTCCAGGACGGACCTTTTGCCCTCAGGGTCCTACACATGGATTATAACCTGACAGCACCGCTCCCCGCGGTGCTCACCCTGACACGATATACAGAGTCACAGCTTCTACCCTAAAACCCTTCAGAGAAGAGTACAGAACTGAGAGAGAGAGAGAGAGAGAGAGAGAGAGAGAGAGAGAGAGAGAGAGGAGGACTAGAGTGGGATAAGAAGGGTGAGAGAGTGGAGGAGTAAGAGAGAAGAGAGTGAGAGGAAAAGAGGAAGAGATATTGTGGGGAGCAGGAAAGAAAGAAAGAGAGAGAGATAGAGAAAGCAAGGAATAGTGTTAGAGAAAAGAGAGAGAGAACAAAAAGGAAAACATTTTAAAGGATGTGTTTTTGTGCTTTTTTATTTTTCATCTATGTGATAAAGTGTTCTGCTGTTGCCGGTGTGTGTGTGTGTGTGTGTGAGTGTGTGAGTGAGTGTGTGTGTGCACACATGCGATGTGGGAGTGAGGTGAGCAGCTGGCGATTACGTTCTGATTTCACAGGTGAGAGTGCAGCTTTAGGGAGGATAGAACATGAAAACTGTTGAAAGCAGGTTTGTTGTTTGTTTTTTCACTAAACTATACAAAAGCCCAAATGTCCCCACAATACAGAAACACAGAATGTGAGTGTACCTTTAGTGCCTTGTGAGGACCAAAAGCTCCACAGTAATAAGAATCCATGATCAAAGTGTTTGTGTTCAGATTTTGTTTTTTTGCCCTTTATGACCAGTGATCTTGCTAGTGCTAAAAACACACACCATGCATGTGTGCAAATATGGGTCTCTAAAAATCCGCAGCTCTTTGTTGGAACCCGGGGTCACTGACAAAAGTACAAAGGCACTCCCCAGTGTGTGTGTGTGTGTGTGTGTGTGTGTGTGTGTGGTGTGTGTGTGTGTGTGTGTGTGTGTGTGTGTGTCTTCATCTTCTCAGGTGTAGGTTTCAACTCTTTATAAATATGAGATATTCAGCAATCCCTTACTTAAAGTTCTGTGTGTGTGTGTGTGTGTGTGTGTGTGTGTGTATAAAAGTTCACTTAATGAGGACCAAAGAAAGCTCTATCGTGCTTTCCATTTTTATGAAAATCTTATTAAGTCCCCACAGTGATAGAAATGTCGAACGTGTGTGTGTGTGTGTGTGTGTGGTCTTTTTTTTTCCCTGCAGTATAATTATGATGGTATCTGCTCTCTAATCAATAGCAGTTTCAGAAGGAATTCAATTACAGCACCACTTAACTACTGATATTTCACCGCCTTTGTCCGCTCACATAACGACTCATTTCTAACACGTCTCGCGCACCGGCCAGCACCAAACAATCAATCGGATAATTTCATTAGCGGGGGAACAGGGCGAACCGGGGCGAGTGCGCTCCGTATCGCGTGTCTGCTGCTTGCCGTCTCTAACCGACAGTGTGAGGAGACACAGAGGACGTTTCAAAACACACACCCAAACGTCGGGGAAAGGGGGGGGGGGGGGGGGGGGGGGCGCTGAGAGAAGTAATGTTTTACGTCAAGAAAGCTTCAACCGCGTCTCGCACTGTTTTTATCCGTGTCTCCTTACTCGAATCACAAGAGCGTCAAAAACCAAATACTCTTTCGTCATAACCCCCACCCCATGTACAAGCGACGTGTGTTCAACGGTCTTACTCTAAAGCTCATGCACATAGTGGATCATGCTCGAATCTCACCACTAGGTGCTGCCAGAGACCTTCTCTACTTTCACATCAACGCAAAATCCACCCAAAAAACAAACAAAAACAAACACAACAAAAAAATTCAATATACAAAAATCTAAACATGGGAAATATCTACAATTGATTAATTATTAAAGCTGTTCATCAACTAATCAGATTCGAAATAGTCGTTTAACTTTCAAGCTCATTAAGTAATTCAATGTAAAAACCGAGCATTAGTCTAATACAATTAGACATTATTATAATTAATTATTCTATTATTCTATGTAATAACTATTAATCGTCAGTTTTTTATTCACAATTGAAAAACCAAAATGTGTATTATGACGTCTTCATTTTATTTTTAGCAGAAAAAGGACATTTTCTCTATTCATTTGCTTGAATCCGTTTGTTAAAAATTTAGAATATTTCACATTTTGAGCAAATAAAAAAAAAAAAAAACCCTAATAAAATTGTATAGAATTTTTTATTCGAAAAGGAATGAAGGCGACGTACACAAATTGCTTCCAATGAAATACTTTTCGCTGCACGTTTAGCAATTCTTGATAGACTGATAGCTAATATAATGTTTTTAATTTCACTTCATCTTTCTATTATTCAGCTTTGCACCATGCCAGAGGTTTTTATTAAACATTTTATTAATAAATAAAATGGACGGAAGGTTTTTTGACACCACCCGACTAACGAGTCTAAGATTCGTGATGAAATGAAGTCCTGAAGCATTATTCAAAATGCTGTTCAGCTTGATGTACTTGGTAATTAGATGGTTTGAGTCGTGTACGGTTTGAGCTGCGCTGACAATAGCCGAGGAATGTTCTGGTTCACCACCAAGAACTTGTACATCAGAAAAACCTCAAACATGAACACTCAGCAGGACAGGAATACACATTGGGGGTGGCCAGCTGCGTGATGTTTCTTGCTACGGCTAATATTAGTGCTTGGCGTTCTTGTTTTCCTCCCGGAATAAAAGTAAATAAACTGAACGGCAGGGCTGGTGTTAGGTTTCCCTTCCCAGAAGCTGCGGGGGGTGTGAGGTCTCAGCCAGTGGAACTGAAAAAGCAAACAATGACACAATGATATTCAGGTAGGTATTGAGATATGCGTGTCAAGTACACCTTCGACAGGCACAAGCTGCAAACAGATGCAAAGATCAAGACACGGACAAGCGAAACAGGTTGTGTGATGTCTCGGGTAGAAATCAATGGACAACTAATGCAGCTAAACTCAGACTGAGGAACCATTTTATCGTACTCTGTCAGCCATGATCAGAGCCCACACTGAGAGACAGGCATGGCTATCGATCTTTACACACACAAAAAAACCCCATCAACCATCTTTTATTAACCAAATCATTTTTTGAACTCAAATCGTCCGTTATTGGTTCGGTTTGAAGTGTACCGCTGAGGTACCCCGTGCAGGCTCGACCCCATGGACAATCCAATACTCAGTTGGAAATGCAATTGGAAACTGAAGTAAACTACTTCCACACTTCCAGGTTCATCTATATTTGATTGGTTTTTGATTCAGTGCATTATCAAGATTTACTTGAAAAGGCAGTTTCAAAGATGTTTGTTAAAACAACTGTTGATATGAATCACACTAAGATCGTCTCCTGATCTCATCCGTCAAGATTCTTCAACCGCAAGCCCAAGAACCCTAGGGGTCTGCTAATTAAGGTTGCATTTTGTGTCCAAAAAAAAAAAATCAATCATCAAAGATAAAATATTTCATGTGAAAAATATAATTACATTAAAGCTAAAACTTTATGTAAATGTAGAATAATCCACCTGACAGATTTGCTGTTCTTTCCGTTACTATTATAATAAAGACGACTGTGAACCACTAAATAAATTGTGACTTTTAATTGCAAAACATATTCTATTATTGCATGAATACATTGTTCTATTATGTTACATTTGTTGGCGCATACAATTTTGGAGTTTTTTTGTTCTTTGATTTCCAATGAACGATATTTCCTACGGTGTTTGGATATTCCTGGATACATGGCCGCCTGGACCAAAGTTCCCAGGGTACCATATTAGAGTGTCTGAGATTTCCAGAGGACAGTATTCCCAGACTGAAATCTCATGGGAATCAACATACAACCCTATGCACTCTTGTTAGTTAATGTTTTCTAGACAACACTACTCCCCAAGTGCACCTTTAATCCCTGTGTAGTGTAAATCCTTTATACCCTGAACTTATCAGTAACCTCTACGCTGCATAGACCCGCATCATTTTATTTATTTTTTTATTTGGATTTGAAAATATACCCAGGTTTTGAGCTCAGAGAAGATATGACCCTCGGGACGCTAATGCAGCTCTGTTGACGGCGACGCAACAAGCTAAGAAAAACAAGCTATCTAACAGCTCGTGTTTAAATGTCAAATATTGAGTTGATCAGGCTCGCTGCAAGCGAAGTCAGAACTAATCTTCCTCTGGCTCCCGCTCTCTACGGAGGCAGAGGGTCTCTCGGCAAGCTAATGCGCTAGCATGCAGCATGACTCGGCTGTTTTTGTGCCAATTACACTAACAACCAGCCGGAAGCAGGCGGAGTCCTGAGCCTTTCGCTAGCACCTTAGCATTAGCATACCCCGGTCAGAGGTCACAAATAAGCGGCTATCGGCTTCGTTCTTTTCGACAGCGCTAACGACAACGTTGCAGTGTGTCGCGCATGCTAATATGTCCCTTGCGTGCTACTCTTGCGTGCGGGTGAAAGGTTGGGGAGTCCAGAGTCAGCCCCTGTGAGAAGTTTCTGCTGCTTATAATGAGCCGTGATGAACACATTATAATGTGAGGACACAGGGTTTTTCGGCAAGAGCTAACCCTTGGCTGGCCGACGACAGGAAACCGGTCCTGTGAAGCGAATTATAAATCATAGCTCAGAATCAAACTGGGGACCAGGCAGCTGTGAGGCATCAACAAGACCTGTTGTCCCAACATGCATCCAGTTTAATCCAATAGATCTATCTATCTATCTATCTATCTATCTGTCTGTCTATGTCTGTCTGTCTGTCTGTCTGTCTGTCTCATAAAAACAGTCTAAAATGCACCATAAAAAAAGACTGCACCGTTTTTTCTTTCATTTTATTATTCTTATTCTTATGTACTACACTTACC
>JBCEWE010000938.1:0-46099 GCA_039877035.1 Silurus lanzhouensis | reverse complement strand
TTGCTTTCGTGACTTTGCGGGCAGAAAGAGTGAGAGAAAAGCAGGATGATGAATATCTGTCTAAAAGACCAGAGACAATATACTATTATTCTCCAAAAGAAAAAAAGACAGAAAGACAGAAAGAAAGAAAGAAAGAAAGAAAGAAAGAAAAAAGGAAAGAAAGAAAGAAAGAAAGAAAGAAAGAAAGAAAGAAAGAAAGAAAGAAAGAAAGAAAGAATGAAAAAAAGAAAAAAAGAGAAAGAAAGACAAAAGGAAGGAAAGACAGAAGAAAGACTTATGGAAGGAAAGACAGAAGGAAAGAAAGAAAGAAAGAAAGAAAGAAAGAAAGAAAGAAAGAAAGAAAGAAAGAAAGAAAGAAAGAAAGAAAGACAAAAGGAAGGAAAGACAGAAGAAAGAAAAGAAGATGTAAGGAAGGAAAGCTGGAGGAAAGACATATGGAAGGAAAGACAGAAGGAAGGAAAGACAGAAGAAAGACGGAAGAAAGAAAAGAAGATGGAGGGAAGGAAAGACTGAAGGAAGGAAAGATGGAAGATAGATGGTAGGAAGGAAAGACAAAACAAGAGAGAAGAAAGGAAAGACTGAAGAAAGGAAGGAAGGAAGGAAGGATCTATTCTCCAGTTTATGATAAAAATAGAATAATAGAAATATAACGTTTCCTTTTTCCTCCCAGAAACTAACGGGGTGTAAAATGTTTCAGGTCTCAGTGAGATGAATATCACGTTCCTTCTGCACTTCTGTTCAGAAACATTTCACTTTTTAATTTCAGCAACTTTCCTCAGAAGCGCAGCAGTAAACCTGAGTCCCGGCCGTCCGGCCCGCAGCGACACCGGGTTTACAGCCGCCTGGAGAAAAAATAACAGATCAGATAAATCTCTGGACCTGCCGTGTCCCGGGGACGACAAGATACCATAAAAACCCTGCAACGACGTGGAGATTTACGATGCTGCTCTGAGACGACGTGAAGAAACGACTGATTAAATCACTGCCTGCTTCAGACACGTGAAATCATCACACTGTGGCTGAAACTAACCAGTAAATACAACATACATGGAAAATCTTGTGAGAAGACGTCTGAACCACACGTACACGGGTATTCCTGAAAACGTGTTTCAGCCGTGACGACTCTCAGGAGGAAGACATGGAGAGTTTACTGATGGGACTGGAGTGGAGATATATTTGGTATTCGTGAACTACAGTAAGAAGGTTAGAGGTTTTTAAGTAAGAGCCATTCTTCTGGGAAGATGTTTCACTGGATTTTGTGGAGAAGACACAAGGGTGTTAGTTCCTCAGGTACTGATGTAGGTGAGGTGAGGAGCACATGGTTCACACGTCCTTCACTCTAGTAGAAGTGCAGATTCTGATGTTTTAAAAGTTGAAGTTCTGACTGCATTTATTCACTCAAGTTCAGACCGGTTTTAGTGTCACGCTGTAACTGAACCTTACATCATATTCATATATTATTAATACCAAATCATTTAAAATGTTCTCTAATGAATGTATCCAAAAAAAGCTGCTCAATCACGAGAAACAGGTTGATGGTCTGAAAACGGTCTAAAAAATATTGACGTCACCAATTAGATTTAAAGTTTGGAGTCTGGTGTGAAAATGTACGAAAAATTGTCCAAATAATAAAAAGTGAAGTAAAATATTGATTCTAGAAAAATCTACTTAAATACAGTAACGAAGTATTTGTGCCTCATTACTTCCCTCTTCTGGTGAGGAGGTCTGGGGTGCAGGCAGCATTCACATTTATTCAAGTTCAATAGGGTTGGAGCTCTACAGCAGATCTTCCACAACTTCCAACCCATGGAACGCAGATCTGCATGGAGCTGGATTAGTGCACAGCGGTATAGTCATGATGGAACAGGTTTGGATCTCCTAGTTCAAGTGGAGGCAAAATTCCATGCATCCAAAGACGTGTAGGAAATTAAAAAGGAACGTTCACGTCGCTACTTTTTATAGTGTTGCATCATGGATGAACTACATCACCTTGTGTTTGAGAACATCATCTAAATATTACCAGAACCAGATAAGAACATTAACTGTAAATGCGTGTTTTGAATTTTTACCACCTTTAGATTTCCAGGTTGGTCCTGCATTGACCTTCGGAACTCTTCAGATTGATCTTCATATCTCTCCAATATAGAGAATGCCTCAACACACTGCTGTCTCTAGCAACAGCAGATGGGGTTTTCTCTTTCTTACTTGAATTTCAGTTTTTTATGCGGATTGCGCCACCTGGTGACATGTCATGTCATTACACACGTCTAAGAAAAATACAAACACACGTCATCATTTACACCAGTGGTTCTCAGAGTGTGGGGAGCGCGCCTCTAGTGGGGAATAAAGACATTACAGGTTAGAGGGGGATTTATTTAACTTTTGTTTTGTGTCCTTCATTAATCTTTATTGATGATTTTTTTTTTATTAAAAATAAATTTCATACACTTGAAGCAACCACAAACGAATTTTTAGTCCATGCATGCAAATAAAACATCAGTTTAGAAACCTAATGAAACTACACTTTAATTTTCTCTATATTTGAACTTGCTATTTATTGTTATTTATTTAGAACGTGATATTTCAATAAATGTACATTTTTAAGTATTTTATTAACATTTTTTGGGGGGTGATGGAGGACAGGTGGGCCTTGAAAATCCACCCCCTAAAAATGAGGAATGGAGAAAACCAGTTTGAGAACCACTGATTTACACCAAAACATTGAGTTGAATTAACTGATTATTGGTCTGAATTTTATTGTCATTTTTAAACATGTGCTGAACATCATCACCATGAATCAGATATCACTCTTTATTTATTGCGTGTTGTATTCATTTAGGACTGAGCCCGTTCTAAATGTGAACCTTTGACGCAAAATTAGCCACTTTGCTAGTGACAGCGAGTCCGCCATGTTGGTATGGGCAGATCTTCATTATCCAGAGCGAGTGTGTGGAGTCAATGGAGAGATAAAATCATCTGTAACTCGCACACAGAAAAATCAAGGTACAGGAATGTACCTGCACGAGTAGAAATGCTCACCAGGTAGAGCAGCACACCTCTAAACACTGGTACATCCGTGTTCCTGTTTGTACCTCTAAAAGAACAGTTATTGTACCTTTGTATCCTGGTATGGTTTTTAATTACATCCTGATATTTTTTCATAGCATTTCCCTGATGTTCTGCTGAACTGATTTGAGTGTGTACAGCTGTTCTTCATGCTAAGGGTGGATTTTTCAATGAGAATAAACTGGAACCTGTAGATATTTATACATTTGTTTGTTCAAAGAAATTCTTCTTAAATTACAGAGTTTGTTCCATAGAAACAGAATGAACTGATGCTCTTCTTCTGGATCGACTTCTCTTCATCTGGAAAACACTCGCTGCAGCTGAGGATGTTCTCCACATGAAACAGCCTGGAGATCCATAAAGTTCCTGTGGAATGTTATATTCGGGAACCATGAAGTTAGAATTGGAGTGTAATTAGTATAAAGTCTGCTATAATTCCTCAGGACTACAATCACCATGAACAATTTTACCCACGAGTCTCCATCTGTGAACACGTGATAACCAACTATGCTGGAACTGTAATGAATGGACATTCAGTGATGAGGATGAAGATGAGGATGAGGATGAGTTCCTGTTTGAGTCTGGTTGCTCTCAACTGTTTATCTAATGAAGTCTCAGGGAGGTTTTTTTTCTCACCACTGTCACTTCTGGCTCAGTGAATGGTGGAGATAAAATTTATATTATAGATCAAACTGTACAGTGTCTTTAATGTTTATGTAAAAATAACCATTTCTAATGACCCGCTTCTTTCTCTCTCTCTCTCTCTCTCTCTCTCTCTCTCTCTCTCTCTCTCTCTCTCCTACTCACTCTCTCTCTCCCTCTCTCTCTCTCTCTCTCTCTCTCTCCTACTCACTCTCTCTCTCCCTCTCTCTCTCTCTCTCTCTCTCTCTTTCTCTCTCTCTCTCTTTCTCAATAGCTTCCTGAGGTACCAGAGATTCTGTTCCCTTTCTTCTCTGAAGACCTGCCTGATATATCCTGATGCCGTTCTTCTGCCCTTTCTTTATTTGGAAACCACCTGCTGCAGCTGAGGATTTTCTCCACACAAAACTCCATGAAGATCTACAGTGGGGGAAATAATTACTTGATCCTTCCTGATTTTACAAAGAAATTAACAGAATTTTTTATAATTGGTTTATTTTAACAAAGAGACAGACTATTGAAAAATCCATTAATTAAAAGCACTAAAAAGGTTTAAAATTAATTTGTATTTGATGGAGTGAAATAAATATTTGTTCCTGTACCAACCAGCAAGAATTCTGACTCCCACACACCCAAATTATTCCTGTACCTCTAAGAAGGTTCTCATGATGTGTATAAAAGGAGGAAAAGAGGAAGACCAAGGAGGAGGTTTATGGATGTGGTGAGAGAAGACATGCAGGTAGTTGGTGTGAAAGAAGTAGAAGGAGGACAGGGGGGTGAGGAGACGGATGATCCATTGTGGCGACCCCTAATGGGAGCAGCCGAAAGAAGAAGAAGAAGAAGAAGAAGAAGAAGAAGAAGAAGAAGAAGAAGAAGAAGAAGAGTTATCTGTATGGGAGTCTGTTTCTGCCACATTAAAAATTTTGCCTAATTCCGAGGTTTTTTTCTCGCAATTGCGACTTTATTTTTTGCCAATCGGGCAGCGTCTACCTCTCTGTAGTGCCAGAAAGATTTACACATTGAAAATTAAATCGGCTACAATCAATAGATCGATTTGTGAAACAATGGTTAAAATCATAGAGGACTCTTTTAGGCGTGGTTTCACTAACCGTGAGATCTTGATGTTACTGGAAGAATTGCATGGTATCAAACTAAGCCCCTGATCCCTGGAGTGAACTCTATCTAACAGTCAGCTCTGGAGGAGATGGAACAAGACAAGGCAGATCAGAATCGGGTTTATTGGTCAAGTGTGTTGACTGACACAAGGAATTTGGTTCCAGCTGTTAGTGAAGATGGAGGAGAGGAGGCCTCGTTCATACACCAACAGCTTCAAACTTTAAAATAAAGTCGGAATTGTGAGGAAAAGAAAAGGTGGATTTTCGAGAAAAAAAAAGACAGAATTACGAGGAATAAAATCACAATTGAGATAAATAAAGTGGAAATTAGGCAAACTTTGTATTTTACGTGGCTGAAACAGGCTCCAATATATCTGTGTGCAGCTGCTTTGGGACAATTTCCATTGATAGAAGAGCTCTACAAATCGTATAGAATCGAATCGTATGGAATCGAATTGACGCCCAGTGCACCATGACACGGTGTAGCCCTTTCCAAGATGGCGGCACGGCGTGACGCTCCGAAGTGACCCACTTCCGGGTAGAACGCGTTGCAAGCCGGGATGCGCTCTCGGCGGATTTTATTCCACCACCGCCGCCCCCCTCTTCCCCCCTGGTAGCCGAATCAAGATGGCGGAGGATGTTGTGTACAGGCACCGGAGTTGAGGCGCGCGAGCGGAATTCGGGACTGCGGGAGATCGGTGATGTTGAGCGGCGGGATTTTATTGACCCCGAACAGAGCATTTACAGAGGTAGACGTGTTCACAACGGGGCATTTTTCATCTAAATAACTTAATATAAATATAAATATATATATTTGTATACACATTTTATTATTTGCGCGCGCACGAGGAGGCGCTGGAGAGGAGGGGGAGGAGGGGCGGCTAGCTAATGTGTCAGCTAATCGGTCTGTTTCTTTGCTAATATACTGAGAAGGTTTAAGTAAAAGATAAATATATAAAGGTTTAGGAACGCGGTTTCTGGTTTTATTCGGCGTAAATACCGCAATAAAGCGCGAGATCGCGTTGAGATTCCGTGACTCGGAAGTACAGGCTGCGGTGGTGTTTTTTTTTTTAAGCTAGCTAACACCTGATATGCTAGCTCGCTAGCTGGGTTGTTGTACGAACTAGCCGAATCGCGCCGGCTATTATTGTCGCTTTTCCCCGGTTTGAAGGTGCTGACAGCTTCAGCCCGAGGTGTGGGACTGCTTTCTCCCTCAAGAGGAACAACCCCGGGGTTTGTACTTCATCCCCCGCCTGGTTCTGTGAAGGTTTGCTGTTTCGGTGTGTTTGCTGGAGGTGTTTGTGCACAGTCATACCCCCGTGTCCTCCATGGGAATCAGCTTACACTCTGTACACAAACACACACACACACACACACACACACACATTCTCCATTGCGACACCGATGATATATGGTGCGTGTGTTTTGTTTTCCTACACACATCTGGTGTCATTGCGGTTTGTCCCCCTTTTTATCATTTAACACACGCATAAGTTTTCTCACACACACACACACACACACACACACAGACTTGCATGTTCAGCAGTTTGTTACTTCCTGTTCTCGGTCAGGTTATAGCAGCTATAAACGTCCGGTTTCTCACACACACTGTTCTGTCACACAAAAATTTGCTCAGTGGCCTGTTATGTGCAGTGTTGATGGAGTTAGTGGTCAGTGATTGTCTTTGAAACCAGCGTTGATCAGGGATTGGTTATCAAGGGCAGCGTTGATCAGAGATTGTTTGGTGAGGCCAGCGTTAATCAGGGATCGGTTCTCGAGGTCAGCGTTGATCAGGGATTGGTTAGTAAAGGCAGCGACGACCAGGGATTGGTTATTGAGGGCAGCGTTGATCAGGGATTGGTTATTGAGGGCAGCGTTGATGAGGGATTGGTTATCAAGGGCAGCGTTGATCAGGGATTGTTTAGTAAGGCCAGTGTTGATCAGGGATCGGTTCTCGAGGGCAGTGTTGAACGGGGATTGGTTAGTAAAGGCAGCGGCGACCAGGGATTGGTTATCGAGGGCAGCGGCGACCGGGGATTGGTTATCATGGGCAGCGGCGACAAGGGATTGGTTATCGAAGGCAGCGGCGACCGGGGATTGGTTATCGAGGGCAGCGGCGACCGGGGATTGGTTATCGAGGGCAGTGTCGACCGGGGATTGGTTATCGACTGGGGATTGGTTATCGAGGGCAGCGGCGACCGGGGATTGGTTATCGAGGGCAGCGGCGACCGGGGATTGGTTATCGAGGGCAGTGTCGACCGGGGATTGGTTATCGACTGGGGATTGGTTATCGAGGGCAGCGGCGACCGGGGATTGGTTATCGAGGGCAGCGGCGACTGGGGATTGGTTATCGAGGGCAGCGGCGACTGGGGATTGGTTATCGAGGGCAGCGTCGATCGGGGATTGGTTATAGAGGGCAGTGTCGACCGGGGATTGGTTATCGACCGGGGATTGGTTATCGAGGGCAGTGTCGACCGGGGATTGGTTATAGAGGGCAGTGTCGACCGGGGATTGGTTATAGAGGGCAGTGTCGACCGGGGATTGGTTATCGAGGGCAGCGTCGATCGGGGATTGGTTATAGAGGGCAGTGTCGACCGGGGATTGGTTATCGAGGGCAGTGTCGACCGGGGATTGGTTATCGACCGGGGATTGGTTATCGAGGGCAGTGTCGACCGGGGATTGGTTATCGAGGGCAGTGTCGACCGGGGATTGGTTATCGAGGGCAGTGTCGACCGGGGATTGGTTATCGACCGGGGATTGGTTATCGAGGGCAGTGTCGACCGGGGATTGGTTATCGACCGGGGATTGGTTATCGAGGGCAGTGTCGACCGGGTATTGGTTATCGACCGGGGATTGGTTATCGAGGGCAGTGTCGACCGGGGATTGGTTATCGAGGGCAGTGTCGACGGGGATTGGTTATCGAGGGCAGTGTCGACCGGGGATTGGTTATCGACCGGGGGTTGGTTATCGAGGGCAGTGTCGACCGGGTATTGGTTATCGACCGGGGATTGGTTATCGAGGGCAGTGTCGACCGGGGATTGGTTATCGAGGGCAGTGTCGACCGGGGATTGGTTATCGAGGGCAGTGTCGACCGGGTATTGGTTATCGACCGGGGATTGGTTATCGAGGGCAGTGTCGACCGGGGATTGGTTATAGAGGGCAGTGTCGACCGGGGATTGGTTATCGAGGGCAGCGTCTATCGGGGATTGGTTATAGAGGGCAGTGTCGACCGGGGATTGGTTATCGACCGGGGATTGGTTATCGACCGGGGATTGGTTATCGAGGGCAGTGTCGACCGGGGATTGGTTATCGACCGGGGATTGGTTATCGACCGGGAATTGGTTATCGAGGGCAGTGTCGACCGGGGATTGGTTATCGAGGGCAGCGGCGACCGGGGATTGGTTATCGACCGGGGATTGGTTATCGAGGGCAGTGTCGATCTGTATTAACAATAAATGTTTACAAAGCAGTTTTGAATGGTTGCTATAGAAACAATGTGTTAATAAGCGCATTGCTGTAAATCTGTTCTGATGTCAGATTTTATGCAGTTACTTTTTCCCTATTGTATCCTCATTGATCCTCATAGTCGCCATGGTGATTTCGCAAAATTTGTTTTGATTCAACGTGGAATGGTGGTGCATGTAATATGTGTATTTGGTATACGTTTAGATCCAGCACAAGTCAGTGATTAAGGTTTCTGATTGAAAAGTCACAGTTCAGACACACAACACTTCCCCAGCTGGGTCTTTTCACCCTGCATAGATGCATAAATGTTGAATATCATCAGATGGAACTTTTACAATCATTTAGGAAAAGTTATTAGTCGGTGGAAACAATGTTTATCAGAGATTTTGGTCGGTGAGAATTTGAGGTCGACCGATTTTACAGAGTGAATTTTACAGATACTGATAGAACGGTTGAATCGTACTTGCTGAAAACCGATTAATCAAATGATGGTTTTTAAAATGAATACTGAAAAATAACACTTCATGTTAAATAGTACTGAACTTTTGTGTGTGTGTGTGTGTGTGTGTGTGTGTGTGTGTGTGTGTGTGTGTGTGTGTGTGTGTGTGTGTGTATAACTTCAAATAAACAGCATGTGGCATCTGTGATTGGCCTCTAGGGGCCGCTCTTGTGGTATTTAACACAACCCGGAATTACTATTGGTATAATGGCCAATAGCTGATAGTTCCAACTATCGGTGCCAATTTATATGCGAAACTGATTATTAATTAGTCGGCCTTTATGGAGAACAGTGTTGATCAGGGATTGGTCAGTAATTGGTCATTGAGAATGTTGATCATGGACTGATGAGAACACTGTTGCTAAGTGATTGGTTTTGGGGGACACTGTTGATCAGGATTGGTCATTAAGAGCAATATTGGTCATGAATTGACCAGGAAAAACATTCTCAATCATAGATTGATCAGTGGTTAGTCATTGAGTATTAGAATCAGGTTTATTGGCCAAGTGTGTTGACACACACACAGAATTTGGTTCCAGCTGTTAGTGACTTTCTAAAGTAGAGACATAAATAACAAGACTGTATATTTATCCTGTAGACGAGACTATGAGATTATACAGGCAATACACATACTATATACATGCAGGAAAATATTGGTCAGGGATTGTTCTCTGGGAGCAATGCTGATCGGGGATTGGTCATTGAGAGCAATGTTGGTCAATGACTTACAAGAAGAAATTGTTGATAAATTATAAAATGGTGGTGGGTTTCAGCTAGAAAGCAGGGCAGGGGTGCAGCGGGCGCTAACTTTCAAACACTACAATTTGGGTTGAAAATGCATTTATTTTATGTGGAAATATGTCCGTTACTGCCATTCATAGAGATCAACGGACCGATCACGTGTAGACCAGATCCGAAGTTATTTTTGTAAACATTTGATCTGTTATTCGTCCGTACCACTGTGAGCCAATCAAACAAGGCGTTCATGCGGTTTATTTCACACCAAACGTGACTTCAGAATAAAAAGTGTGCTTTTTGGCTCAGTTCTAACTCGTCTTCTCGTCATCAACAGGATTGTTTCCTGACCACGTTTTGTTTCCTCTAGAGTTCAGAGAAGGAGTCCGGCTTTGGAAACTTTAAGCAAGTCTAATGTAAGTATCTGCTCAAACATCTACTTTATTACCAATCGTTCTTTCCAGAGCTAAAGCTGGACACGTGGAGCATGTTGAATGGTATTTTCTGTCAGTGAGGTACGGTGAAGCGAAAAGGCAGTATTTCCTGTCTTTCTACATGGCATCAGGAGCAAATAATGCATGCAGCATGAAATATTTATTGCAGAAGTAGTCCGTTCGCATGGCGTATAAAGAGCATCTGTTAGAGTAATTGTTCTCGACGTAAAGACTCACTTTGGTGGTCACCTCGACGCTTAAGCTTCTTGAAGTCCTGAAGTGACGTATGCGGCCTGATTGCACCGTACAGACTCTCCGATTCGAACCGTACTAATACACCGCTGTCCGGTGTGCGTGTGTGTGCTACAGGAAGCGAGCGGCTGCAAAACATCTAATCGAGCGCTACTACCACCAGTTAACCGAGGGCTGTGGAAATGAGGCCTGCACGAATGAGGCTTGTGGCTCCTCCCCGGGTTTCCGGCGCATGGATAACAATGCAGCGGCCCTCAAGGCCCTGGAGCTGTATAAAAATAACGCCAAACTGTGTGATCCCCATCCCTCAAAAAAAGGCGCCAGCTCGGCTTTCCCGGAGAACAGTGCCAAAGGAGCTCACAACTTTTCGGCTTGCAGCAACGGGAAGATGAACCACAAAGACCTGCCTCCCGCCAGGGAAGACTTTAGAGGTAAAGCGTAGGACCTCTTTTTTGGGTAGGTGTTTTGTTTTTGTTTTGTCGTGGTTGTCATGGGTTTTCTGTAACATTTCAGATTTAAATTACTTGACGGAGGAGAAGGTGTATGAAATCCTGGCCATCTGCGGCGAGACGGAGGATTACTCCCCTCTGATCCGTGTGATCGGGAGGGTTTTCTCAAACGCAGAGAGTCTGGTGCAGAGTTTTCGCAAAGCCAAGCAGCACACCAAGGAGGAGCTGAAGTCGCTGCAGGCCAAAGACGAGGACAAAGATGAGGACGAGAAAGAGGCTGCCGCAGCTTGTGCCGCTACCGCCATGGAAGTAGACTCGGATGTGGCGTCCTCGAGCGAAGGAGCGTCCGGAGACGACGCCCGGAAGCCCGTGGAGGTGTCTGTGGACATTGAGGCGGTGCGGAGAGTTTACGATAGGCTGCTTTCCAACGAGAAGGTGGAAGCCGCCTTCCTGAACGCCCTGGTGTATCTGTCGCCTAATGTGGAGTGCGACCTCACCTACCACAACACCTACACCGCCAATCATGACTACCTCAACGTGTTTATAATCGTGATGGAGAACAGCAACCTGCACAGCCCTGAGTACCTGGAGATGGCGCTGCCGCAGTTCTGCAAGGCCATGAGCAAGCTGCCCCTCCCTGCTCTGGCCAAGCTGGCACGACTGTGGGCACAGCACGGCACGGAGCACATCCGGCGTCTCCTCGAGACCTTCCAGCAGCTCATCACGTACACCGTGATCAGCAACGAGTTCAACAGCGACAACCTAGTCAACGAAGATGACGGGGTCGTGGCGGCCACCAGGTGCCTCAAGGTGGTCTACTACGCCAACATCCTGGGGGGCGACCTGGACATGGGGCACAGCGAGGATGAAGACGACGAACCGGTAGCGGAATCGAGTGAACTCACGCTACAGGAGCTATTGGGCGAGGACCGTCGCGCCAAGAAAGGCCCTCGCGTAGACCCTCTGGAAACGGAGCTCGGCGTACGTGTCTCGGACTGCCGCAGCCCGCTCATCCCTTTTGACGAGTTCATCAACGAGCCTCTCAACGACGTGCTGGAAATGGACAAAGACTACACCTTCTTCAAGGTGGAGACGGAAAGCAAGTTTTCCTTTATGACCTGCCCGTTCATCTTGAACGCCGTCACCAAGAACCTGGGCCTCTACTACGACAACCGCATCCGTATGTACAGCGAGCGCAGGATCACAGCGCTCTACAGCCTGGTGCAGGGACAGCAGCTCAACCCCTACCTGCGTCTCAAAGTGCGCAGAGACCACGTCATCGACGACGCGCTCGTCAGGGTGAGTCCCACGCACGCTAGCTAATGAGCACATACACCAATAATCTGCATCAAAATGGTCAAAATGCATTTACAGGTGCTTAATATTTGTGTTTGATTTCAGCTGGAGATGATCGCCATGGAGAACCCGGCCGATCTGAAGAAACAGCTGTACGTGGAGTTTGAAGGAGAACAGGGTGTTGATGAAGGAGGAGTTTCCAAAGAGTTCTTTCAGCTCGTAGTAGAGGAAATTTTCAATCCAGATATAGGTACTAATCAACTAAGGCCTGTTTGTTTCTCGACTGTACAGTGGAGGTTTTCTGATAGCCAATACTGATACTTTTACCGATACTGAATTTGCCAATACCGTTTTTAAAATGGATACTGGATAAAAAACAAACATAACACTCCCTTTAAAATATTACTGAACTTTATTACAAGAAAAAAAACCCAGTAAATATGAATATATAAATTATATTAATACTGTGGAAAGTATGAAATGCATTCAAACTAAAAAAAAGAGATGAACACTTCAAATAAATAAATGTTACATCCAAAATGAATAAAAACAGTTCTTAATAATAAACAGCATGTAGTATCAGTGATTTGCATCTAGAGGCAGCTCTTGTACCGTATAACGCAGCCAGGAAAAACTATCGGTATGGATTTTTGCTGATAGTTCCAGCAAATCAATTATCAGTGCCAGTTAATCACCAAAACCGATAAATCAGTCGACCTCTATGGTAGAGTATGATTACTAATTAAATGTCAGTCCATTAGTTCTTGTGTATATTTATGTGGTCGTACCTCATGCGTGTTCTGTCCCTGTTCTCTGCAGGCATGTTCACCTACGACGAAAGCACAAAGCTCTTCTGGTTTAATCCCTCGTCGCTCGAGAACGAAGGCCAGTTCACATTGATCGGGATCGTCCTGGGCCTGGCCATCTACAATAACTGCATCCTGGACGTTCATTTCCCCATGGTGGTGTACAGGAAGCTCATGGGGAAGAAAGGAACTTTCCGGGACCTCGCAGATTCCCATCCGGTAACGCTGACTCGAAACAAAACGAGGGATTAGTATGGCTGAAGATAAAGTGTATAGATAGACTGAGACTGTGTGTAGTGGATGGACTGGCTGAGACTGTGTGTGTGGACTGGCTGAGACTCTGTGTGTGGACTGGCTGAGACTCTGTGTGTGGACTGGCTGAGACTCTGTGTGTAGACTGGCTGAGACTCTGTGTGTGGACTGGCTGAGACTCTGTGTGTGGACTGGCTGAGACTCTGTGTGTAGACTGGCTGAGACTCTGTGTGGACTGGCTGAGACTCTGTGTGTAGACTGGCTAAAACTCTGTGTGTAGTGGATAGACTGGCTGAGACTGTGTGTAGTGGATAGACTGGCTGAGACTCTGCGTGTAGTGCATAGACTGGCTGAGACTCTGTGTGTGGACTGGCTGAGACTCTGCGTGTAGTGGATAGACTGGCTGAGACTCTGTGTGTAGACTAGCTGAGACTCTGTGTGTAGACTAGCTGAGACTCTGTGTGTAGACTGGCTAAAACTCTGCGTAGTGGATAGACTGGCTGAGACTCTGTGTATAGTGGGTAGACTGGCTGAGACTCTGTGTATAGTGGGTAGACTGGCTGAGACTCTGTGTATAGTGGGTAGACTGGCTGAGACTCTGTGTATAGTGGGTAGACTGGCTGAGACTCTGTGTATAGTGGGTAGACTGGCTGAGACTCTGTGTATAGTGGGTAGGCTGGCTGAGACTCTGTGTATAGTGGGTAGGCTGGCTGAGACTCTGTGTATAGTGGGTAGGCTGGCTGAGACTCTGTGTATAGTGGGTAGGCTGGCTGAGACTCTATGTATAGTGGGTAGACTGGCTGAGACTCTGTGTATAGTGGGTAGACTGGCTAAGACTCTGTGTATAGTGGGTAGACTGGCTGAGACTCTGTGTGTAGTGGGTAGACTGGCTGAGGCTCTGTGTGTAGTGGGTAGACTGGCTGAGACTCTGTGTGTAGTGGGTAGACTGGCTGAGACTCTGTGTGTAGTGAATAGACTGGCTGAGACTCTGTGTATAGTGGGTAGACTGGCTGAGACTCTGTGTATAGTGAATAGACTGGCTGAGACTCTGTGTATAGTGGGTAGACTGGCTGAGACTCTGTGTATAGTGGGTAGACTGGCTGAGACTCTGTGTATAGTGAATAGACTGGCTGAGACTCTGTGTATAGTGGGTAGACTGGCTGAGACTCTGTGTATAGTGGGTAGACTGGCTGAGACTCTGTGTATAGTGAATAGACTGGCTGAGACTCTGTGTATAGTGGGTAGACTGGCTGAGACTCTGTGTATAGTGGGTAGACTGGCTGAGACTCTGTGTATAGTGGGTAGACTGGCTGAGACTCTGTGTATAGTGGGTAGACTGGCTGAGACTCTGTGTATAGTGGGTAGACTGGCTGAGACTCTGTGTATAGTGGGTAGACTGGCTGAGACTCTGTGTATAGTGGGTAGACTGGCTGAGACTCTGTGTGTAGTGAATAGACTGGCTGAGACTTTTCTAGACTGACCAGTCACAGTCCAGGTCTAGGGATCCCAGATAGCAAAAATATAAAGTGGATTTTTTTTTGTTTTTGTTTGTTTTTCACACTTCTGTTTATTATTATTGTCTTTTACATTGCTAGCTACAAATCATATACGTCATTATTCTTTAAAATAATAAAATAAATAAATACCCTGATTGGTTTATGGCTATTTTGTGACAAGCTGAGTCCATAGAAGCACTAAAAGCTTAAAGACGACATGAGCGCCATAGGTTTTGTTTTTATTTATTTATTTATTTATTTATTTATTTATTTATTTATTTATTTATTTATTCTTTTTAAGCATGATTGTTGTGCTTCAAATATTTTACACAAGCGAACCAGGTCTGGGATAATCTAAACGTTCTTCTGCTTTGATCAGGTTCTTCATCAGAGTCTGAAGGAACTGCTGGAGTATGAAGGCAATGTGGAGGAGGACATGATGATCACCTTCCAGATCTCGCAGACCGACCTGTTCGGGAATCCTCTCATGTACGACTTGAGGGACGGTGGAGACAAAATTCCCGTCACTGGCGATAACAGGAAGGTCCGTCGTTTAGCGTCTCCTTAATGGGTGAATGAAGCGCAGGTTCTATTTGACTCACAGTTTTTATTTTTTTTCCTCTTCTATTGTGTCTGCGCAGGAATTTGTAGAACTTTATGCCGAATACATGCTGAACAAAAGTGTGGAGAAACAGTTCAAGGCCTTCAGAAGAGGCTTCCACATGGTCACTAACGAGTCTCCACTGAAGTATCTGTTCCGGCCGGAGGAAATCGAGCTGCTGATATGTGGCAGCAGGGTGAGCGAGCGCCGTACATGGTTACAGTCACGTGATCCGACTCGAGCCCTGTTTGGGTAACACCCCCCTCCCCGGGGTCTGTTTATTTCCCTTTCAGAATCTCGACTTTCAAGCGCTGGAAGAGACCACAGAATACGACGGCGGTTACAACAGAGACTGTCGCATCATTAAGTACGTCATATCACCGCTCTCCTCAGTCACCGTGAACTGGCTTAGGTTTTACCAGGGTTTCCGTGGGTCCTAAAAAATCTAAAAATTTGAAAATCCAAATTTTAGGCATTCAAATGTCTTAAATTCACTGTTTTATGTTTTAAATAATTTAAAACATGTCTTAATTTTTCAATGTCCATGTGACCTGACTTTAAATCGGCCAATCGGCTGTCTGTTACTGGAGCGAATTTCTCGGATCGTACCACAGACGTCACAAGGGTTTTATTTTCCAGCGATGGGGAAGTGCAAGTTTAGCGATACTCAACCTGAAAAATAAATGACTTTAGGGTTTGGTTTAGTTGCGTATTTGTGTGTGTTTTTGAGAGTGGTCTTAGATTTCTTAAAAAGGTCTCACATTTGACTTGGTGAAACCTGCAGAAACTCTATTTACACACTTACACACTAAACCTCATGCGGTTTATTGAGTCAGTTCATACAAGTCATTTAAATGCTGCATCACGTGCTGATCGCTTCTGCAGCCGTTTTGATCAATTTGGTTATAACTTTAACGTGTACTATTGATGCAGCATTATATCCACAATATACCAGAATCATTAAATGTATTCTAACTTTGACACGTGATTAATCAGACAGCCTTATAGCTGTGAATTAGACACAAGAGATTCCAGGAAACTGATTGTAAAACACTCGACTCTGAATATGCAGAACCTTCCCTATGTAATTATATACACAAAACGTTTGGACTTGAAGCTGATTACGGTATGATTAGCTTGCTAACAACCGATCAGGTGGATTCAACATGTTTTGGGTTTGTTTTGTTTTTTAGACGCTCCCTTATTTACAATTCTCCGCCCCCTTCCTTTACACTGGTCTGTAGAATGTGACTGACAGGAACACTGAAGCCACGACTTTTGTATTTCATTATATTTTATGTATCAACTAAGAAAAACGTGACCGTTGCACATGTTAAGTCACAGAATTGAAAATAAACACTACAGTTTCTGGTATAACGCACCACAAATACAATCTGTGTACTTTGACATTCCGCGTTCCTCTGTCGTACACCGGCTATGCTAACGATCGCCTGGTGTTTGACCGCAGGGACTTCTGGGAGACGGTGCACTCGTTCGGACAGGAGCAGAAGAGGTTGTTTTTGCAGTTCACTACAGGAACAGACAGAGCGCCGGTGGGGGGCCTGGGCAAGCTGAAGATGATCATCGCTAAGAACGGCCCTGACTCGGACAGGTAAAGACTGGATCTAAAGATCTTCTGCGTAGCGTCACAGTGATGATGAGGTGTGGGCAACTCTGGGGGTTTATAAATAGATGGTGGAGCCTCACTTCCTCTGGCTCCTCCTTCTATTCTCAGCAGGGGTGTGGTCGAGGGTGTGGTTTGTGAGTGGAGGGTCGAGCCTGGGGAAATTACTCTGCCCCACATTCACAAACCCCTGCCTGATCACCTCCTTGCTGCCACACAAACACCCTCATCATCAGTGGGACATTTAGAGTAAAAGCTTCACGAGGTGGTATCAAAACGTTTCCAGACTCGCTCTATTTACAAGAAAGTACTTTTATTTATCTACGTTTACACACGACGACCTACAAAATAGGGTGAAGTCCTCGAGAGCCAGAATAGGCGAGTAGAGTGAGAGCGCCATGTTTTCCCGCGAGAAACCCGCACATGAGGAGGAGCTCGGTGACTGAGTGCGCAGCTTCCCATGTACACAGAACCATTTATTTTGGTGTATGGTGGCCGGTGCTCCTTGTGACTCCGTGTGTTACCAAACTAGTCTCGAAACTTTTTGATACCATATTCATACGTTAATAATGTAAGAAAACGTCAAGCTCGGATAAACACAACCCCCCCCCCATTCCCTGAAAGTAAACCGCGTTTGTCTTGTTTGTGAAATGCTCTCAGGTTACCGACGTCTCACACGTGCTTTAACGTGCTGCTCCTCCCCGAATACGCCACCAAGGAGAAACTTAAAGAGAGACTCCTCAAAGCCATCACTTACGCCAAAGGCTTCGGCATGCTCTGAGGCGACCGGAGCGGCGGCAACGACGGCGGCGGGAAAAGAAAACTCAAAAAAAAAAAGCGTGGAACTTTTTTCACTGGTTTGTCCAAAACAAAACAAAACAAAACAAACAAAAAAAAAACGGTGAAATCGGTGACTACAAACAACAATATCAAGTTTTCAGTGTAAGGATTGTAAAATGGGCTAAAAGGGGAAAAAGTTGTGGTGACCGAGTGCCTGTGCCTAACTAAAGTAGATAAAACCACACTGGACTCGTCTCTCTCTCTCGCTCTCTCTCTCTCTCTCTTGCTCTCTCTCTCTCTCTCTCTCTCTCTCTCTCTCTCTCTCTCTCTCTCTCTTGCTCGCTCTCTCTCTCTCTCTCTCTCTCTTGCTCGCTCTCTCGCGCTCTCTCTCGCTCCCTCGCTCGCTCTCTCTCTCTCTCTCTCTTGCTCTCTCTCTCGCTCTCTCTCTCGCGCTCTCTCTCTCTCGGGGTTCTTCTCCATATAAGTGTTAATTTTTCCCTTTTTTTGTATGCACTGAGATATAGCACTATTTATTTTAAGGGATTTAAAAAAAATCAAGAAAGAATGCCTGTTTTTGTTTGTTTTTGTTTTTTCCCCCCCATTTATCCAGCGCACTTGTTCGAGGTTCGAGGTTCTGCAGACCTCTAGGACATTAAAGAAATCTGAAACAGAACAAAAAGGGATGGTGAGGAACAGGAGAAAGAGGAGAACTGATTGCCGATGGCTTTCGTCTAAACTCCGGTCGAACTGTGAAAGTGCACTTAATTAATATTCAGAATGTCTTGTTCACGGTTTTTTTTTTTTTTTTTTGGTTATTTGGGGGAACGTGTGTGTGTGTGTGTGTGTCGTCTCGGCCTCTCGTCACGCTTTCGCAGGTCTTCCCGGGTCACTTCTCATGTACCATCAAGCTCATCCTTATTGTTTGTTCTAAAAAAAATATATTTTTTAAAAGGTACAGAACGGTTTCCAGAACCTTCTCAGCAGGTATTTATTAGAGGAGAAGCAGTTGTTTGTGCTGCTTGCTTATGACCAGTGTTTGACTTGTATTTGGCTGTAGAGTCTGCTGGAGGAGCGTGTGTGTGTGTGTGTGCGTGTGTGTGTGTGTGTGAGTGAGAGAGAGAGAGTGACAGACACGGTCAGGTGATTGGACGGCCTAACGAAAGAGATATGTTCTCATTTTAAACCCCCCCCCCCCCCACGTCTTTTAAACAAATGAAATCCCAGATATCTCCCGGATTATTATTTTTATTAATGGCATCATTCAGTTTGTCTCCATCTGATCTGATTTTTGGCACTTTTTTGTTTTTTTGTTTTTTTGGTTTCCATCATCACGACGTGCCAAACGTGTTACCCAGCTGAAGATCCGCTTTAGTGATTCCCCGGTTCCATAAATAATAATAAAAATAAAAAAAATGTTTACTTTGCTGTCTTTTTTTTTTGTTTGTTTTTTTTTCTTCCCTCTATCTTCCTCGGAAAAACTATGAAAAAGGTGTTTGTGGTTTGTTCCACTGCTGAGGCCCTTACAATAAAAAACTTGATATTGAGAATGAAAGCATTTAAATTGATTGTTTCGTGTTATTCTTAAATAAATGTAAAAAAAAAAAAAATGGATTAAAAAAGTGTGTGTGTGTGTGTGTGTGTGTGAGAGATCGTCTTGATGGTCTTTTTCAGTTCTATGCAAATGACGTCTGATGCCATAAAGGGACTAATCCAATCTGGAAGGTCTGATTGTGGGGGTGAGATGTTCTTCAGTTCCTCACCCACCTTTAGAAATCTATACGATGTACATTAAGTTTAGAGGCATTATAGTGCCTCTAGTGCAGGTGCATATAGCTTCGTCTTCGGACATTAGATTTTAAATCAGATGGTTGTGAGTTCAAATTCTCAGGTTCATGGACTTCCATTAATCTGAGGTGGCTTCAGTGCACCTTTGGGATGGGGTTAGAGTTAAAACAGAAGATTTGTTCTAAATCTTGGGATGTGTTCATGTCCATGCAGGTCTATATAAAACAGCAGTGTTTTATATAGACCTGCAGTTCGGGCTTTATCCGCTAGGTGGCGGTGATGTTTTAATAGTTAAAGGCTCTTATGACCTGAGGAGCACTTTTGGGATGGGTTAGAGTTAAAGATGGATTAGGCCCTGAACCTTCAGCCAATCATGTACTGCGTTCGTTTTCGATGGACCTCCGAAACACCGTGTGGAATCCAGGCCATGAATCTTCTGAGCTCTAAAATATAAAACAGCGGGTATTTATTCATGCTGAATGCCGTAAAAGTAAACGTACGAGCTGCAGTTCAGACACTTTCCAATAGGTGGCGATGTGTCAATATTGTACCTCAGTAACCTGAGCTGGATTATCAACACCTGCACTACTGTAAATACTATTTTACACTACTGCAAAAGTATTGGGACTTTAACCAGCATGACAATGTCCCTGTGCACAAAGCCATTTCTATGAATCTGCTTTCCCTGAGTTGGAGTGGAAGATCTCCTGCTCCAACCTTATTGAACAGGCTGAAAGTGAACTCTGACTGCACTCCAGACCTTCTCACCTACATCACTACCTTGCAGCTGAATGAGCATAAATGTAATCATGGATTGTAAGTATGACTGACTAATGTTCTTTAATGTTCTCCAACATAGATGATGTTATGAGCACTGGTCCTTACGCTGATAGAAGTATTTTCCAAGATGGCATCAAGAAATAATTTGATCTGCTTCAAAGAATGATTCTACAGGAAGATTAAAAGATGTAATTCTAACAGCACATCAAGAACAAAGATGATAAATATACAGTAGGGAATGAACTCTACTTCTGAACTTTGACCTTTTCGAACACAGTTATGAGTTTTTAACAGCCTGTTAAATTACACAGAAATAGTTATTTAAATTTGTACACAATGTGGCGCTTTTGATAAATGACCAATAATAGAACATGGCGGTTTATCACGATGATGGTCACAAGAACGACTAAATTTTATTTGATTGTGATTGGCTGGAAGGAGTTCAGGTGTGAATAGTGGATTGTGATTGGCTGGAAGGAGTTCAGGTGTGAATAGTGGATTGTGATTGGCTGGAAGGAGTTCAGGTGTGAATAGTGGATTGTGATTGGCTGGAAGGAGTTCAGGTGTGAATAGTGGATTGTGATTGGCTGGAAGGAGTTCAGGTGTGAATAGTGGATTGTGATTGGCTGGAAGGAGTTCAGGTGTGAATAGTGGATTGTGATTGGCTGGAAGGAGTTCAGGTGTGAATAGTGGATTGTGATTGGCTGGAAGGAGTTCAGGTGTGAATAGTGGATTGTGATTGGCTGGAAGGAGTTCAGGTGTGAATAGTGGATTGTGATTGGCTGGAAGGAGTTCAGGTGTGAGTAGTGGATTGTGATTGGCTGAAAGGAGTTCAGGTGTGAGTAGTGGATTGTGATTGGCTGGAAGGAGTTCAGGTGTGGATTGTGATTGGCTGGAAGGAGTTCAGGTGTGGATTGTGATTGGTTGGAAGGATTTCAGGTGTGAATAGTGGGTTGTGATTGGCTGGAAGAAGTTTAGGTGTGAGTTCAGAGCGTTGAACACGCAGGTTGTCTGCGTTTGTCAGTTGAATGTAAATGAATGTTCTGCTTATAAACACCTGTAACCATAGTAACATCCAGGTCCAGGTCCATCCAGAGTGAGACGGCGATTGTACACGTTTCCTAATGATGTCACTGAGCTCCATGGAGGAGTTTTGCGTGTTTTGGAACTTCTATGGTGAACACGGAGAGTTTCATCAACAGTTCGAGGCACAAAATGAATTTGGAGAAGAACATTGAGAACAGAGAGAAAAACAGCACCAGGAGGAAACTCCAACAGCTTCATTATTAGTTGTATCTCTCACCTGTCACTCACTTTGATAAAATATTTGATTGACACAAAAGCGTAAATTCTGAACTGGACGTTTCTATGCACCATCAGGCCTCATATCCACACTTTCTCCATTGAAAAGAATGAGAAAGATCTCAAAGGTCTCATTCTATTGTTTATTTCACTTCAACAATCAATAAAAAACACAAACCTTACAAATGTCCTTCCTCTTTTTTTTTCAACTTTTCTCTCACTTGCTGCACTAAAATCTGAAGACAGAAAAATATTCCAGTCAGTTTATTTCTCCTAAGAAGGCATGAAGAAGAAACACCTGAAATTCTTTTGTAGAAGGTCTTTTCTTTCTTTGAAATCTTATGATTATAAATGTATTTTTTTTTTGCCTCCTAATTCTGGATTAGTTTATTATTTTGCCCACGTTTATAACTAGGGGACGACTAATTTTACAGATGGATTTTACCGATACCGATATCTAGGTTGGATCGTACTCGCCGATAACCGATTAATCAACCAATAGTTTTTAAAATAGAAACAGACATAACACTCCATGTAAAATAGTGCTGAACTTTATTATAAAAAACTCAAATAAAAAACAGTACTGAATCATTAAACTACAGAAGCGCATTGCCTTCACAAAGAGAAAAAAATCACAGAGGATTTAATAATTAGGACTTAGTATCTCATAATTATAATTTAAAATCTCATAATTCTGACTTAGTATCACATAATTACGACTTCTCATAATTATGACTTATCTCATAATTACGACTTATCCCATAATTACGACTTATCTCATAATTACGACTTAGTATCCCATAATTACAACTTAGTATCTCATAATTACGACTTATCTCATAATTACGACTTATCTCATAATTAGGACTTAGTATCCCATAATTACAACTTAGTATCTCATAATTACAACTTATCTCATATTTATTACTTATTATCTCATAATTAAGACTTCGTATCTCATAATTACAACTTATCTCGTAATTATGACTTAGTATCTTATAATTACGACTTAGTATCTCATAATTACGACTTATCGTAATTATGATTTAGTATCTCATAATTGACTTAGTATCTCATAATTATGTCTTAGTACCTCATAATTACGACTTATCTCGTAATTATGACTTATCTCATAATTATGACTTAGTATCTCAATTACGACTTAGTATCTCATAATTATGACTTAGTATCTCATAATTACGACTTCTCATAATTACGACTTAGTATCTCATAATTACGAATTTATGAGATAAAGTCGTAATTATGAGATAAGTCGTAATTATGAGATACTAAGTCGTAATTATGAGAAGTCGTAATTACGAGATACTAAGTCGTAATTACGACTTATCTCGTAATTACGACTTTATCTCATAATTACGACTTATCTCGTAATTATGACTTAGTATCTCATAATTACGACTTAGCATCTCATAATTACGACTTATCTCGTAATTACGACTTAGTATCTCATAATTACGACTTATCTCGTAATTATGACTTAGTATCTCATAATTACGACTTATCTCGTAATTATGACTTAGTATCTCATAATTACGACTTATCTAGTAATTATGACTTAGTATCTCATAATTACGACTTATCTCGTAATTACGACTTAGTATCTCATAATTACGACTTAGTATCTAATAATTATGAGATAAGTTGGGGCAGTCTGTGGCAGGCGAGAATTTTAATGCGTAACACCAGATCTGATGTTACTGCATTCTTTGCTCTGAAGTGCCTCATTGTGCAACCATGGAGATGTTGAGCAGGCCTCATATGGTTTATCTTGATGACTGTAGATGTTAGTGTTAAGATGGTTCTCACACTGGTTCTCTAAACACATTGCTGTTATCTGTTCAGTGTCTATAGGATCTTTACGATGTGAGTATGTGAGGTCTACAGGAAGGCTTTATCTGGACTCACACATCTCCGGTTATTATTGTCTTCTTACCCAATCAGGAACAGTTTTAGCTCAGGTTTGTTCCAGTGTGTGTAGATGTACATGTCTGTTATCTGCATTAAACTAAAGAAGAACATATGCACCATACTGTGTGCTGTGTGATTCTTCCCTGATCAGAAAAGACACCACGGGCATCGTAGATCACATGGAAAACATCTCCAAGAATGAAGTTTTGTTTGGTCATAATAAAAATCTTAACATTATATTAGTTTAATGAGCGACTGGACATTTTCTCACTGACCTGCTCCTCCTGATAATTCATTTAGTTACGAAAAGTCTTGCTTAAGTTAACAGATACAGGGCAATAACTATTATTATTATTATTATTATTATTATATTTGAACATTGACTACCAATATGTGTTACACATTCTGACTGTCCACTTGATAAGTTTGTTTTATCAAATGGACAATTTATCAATTTGTTTCATTCTATGAAACTGAGCTAAATTAAATAAATAGGAATATATTCTTGAATAAATATAATTATATAATTAATAAAGTATAAAAAAAATAATATAGAGCTTTCCAGTGCAGTGCGCAGTCTCACAAGTAAAAACAAACAGCACGTAGCTTCAGTGATTCGCCTCTAGAGGCCGCTCTCGTAATGACACCAGACCGGAAGCCGGAAAAACTATCGGTATGGATTTTTGTAAGTAGTCGATGGTTCCAGCGATCAACTATCAGTGCCTCGACCTCCATTAATAACTCAAGGACATTTAAGTTTAAAAGCCAAATTTTATTATCAAATACACATATGATACGAGTAAAACATATATTTAAATTAAATGTTCAAAATATGTCTCTGGCATTGTTTAGAGGGCCATACCAAATGTGGGGGCATAGGGGCCAAAGTTTGGGGACCCCTGGTGATGAATGTAGTGCTGTACAATGCGGAAACCAGTTTATCTTTAAAGCTCTAAATGTCATTCTGTACATGTAAATATGTAAATATATAACATTTAGAAATGTTACCAAAATGTACCAACAAATCATCAATCTATTTGTTTTTTTTCTCCTCCTCCTTTTTGTCGGCCACCACCTCGGAAAGATCTTCCTCCCTCAGCGTCTTTACTTTGTTCTCCATGTTGGTGAGCCTCTGCTTGATCCTGCTCTGGTAGGACGTGTACTCTGCTACCAGTCTGGCCAACTTAGTGGTCATTATTTCAAGGTTGCTCTCCAATTGTAAAATCTTCTCCTCCAGATCTTTGGGGTCGGCTCCGGCGCTGGCCGCCGCTTCATCCAGGAGATTATCCTTCCTCAGGATGGCCTTCCCTTTCTCCTCCAGTGCCTTTTTGGCTTCAGGGTACTCGGTCAGCGCCTCCATGAGGTCATCTTTGGAGAGGGCGAAGAGGTCGGAGTAGCCCACGCTGCGGATGTTTGCGGTTCTCCTGTTTCCGGCTTTGCTGCCTTTGATACCAAGGATGCTGATTTCTCCAAAATAGGCTCCGTCGCTGAGGACCACGAACTGCGTGACTCCGTCGTCGGCCACCACGGCGAGCTTCCCTTCTTTGATGATGTACATCTCACGTCCGATGTCGCCCTTCTTGCAAATGTAATCTCCAGGGCTGAAGACTTGAGGCTGAAGCTTCAGGACCAGCTCGATAAGCAGCCCGGCTTCACAGTCCTGAAAGATCCGTACCTTCTTTAGCGTGTCCAGGTGGACGTTAATGGCGATCTCAGCTTTGAGCTTGTCTGGAAGGTTCTTCAGTACCTCCTTCTCGTCGCAGGTTTTCTTCTCCGTCCAGAGGTAATCAAACCACTTGATGACTCTGGCCTCGAGATCTTTGCTGACCTTCCGGAACTGCATGTACTGCTTGATGGAGTCGATCTTGGCCTGGAAGTCGGCACGTGACGCGTTCATGTTGGAGATCATCGCGCCCACATTACCGACAATGGTAGCGAAGATTAACACACCGATGAGGAAGTCGGTGACAACAAACAGGTACTCGACGTCTCTAACAGGGGGTGGAGTTTCTCCAATGGTGGTGAGGGTGAGTGTAGACCAGTACAGGCAGTAGATGTATTTCCTGGACAGACGCCCGTATTCCGGATGGCTGATGTTCGGATACACCCAGGTGTCTGTCCCGAAGCCGATGGTTTTAGAAATTGCGAAGAAGATGCAGGCGTTCCAGTGGATGATGATGAGGATGTAAAGTACGAGGTTGCTGATACGGAAGATGTTCGGGTAGTTCGTTCTCGTCTCGGTCCGATCGAAGAACTCGAAGAGACGTGCCATTTTGAAGAGGCGGTTGAAGCGTAGCTCGGGGTTGTTGTATCCCACCTTGATCATGAAAATATCGGTGGGGAGCATGGAGAAGATGTCGTATTTAAACTGCGCCTTTTTTCTGTAATTCTCCATCAACTTCTTTGTGTCTTTCACCAGAAGTCCTTGTTCTAAGAAACCTATAAATCACGCAAGAATTTAGTTACGTAATCAAAAGAAATCCTTCCGGATCGTATTTATTTTCTCTTCACCTGTTCTCGATCTCACGAAGGTGTCCGTGTAGTAGATCAAATCCGACGTGTAATCCAGGATCATCCACAGCGTCGTGTACGAGTCCTGGAGCTCGTTAAAGCACGATCTTTAGAAATAAGGATCATGTAAGAACTCATTTCCTTTTACTGTTTAATTACGTGTCATTTATATCATATGAAGAGCCATTTTTAAGTTCAGACCTTGTGATGAGCATCATCAGGTTGTAGAACACTGGTCCTGCTATTACTGTCAGCCAGTGATAATACAGGTCTGTGGACGGATCCACGATAAACGAGTTTTTCCTTAAAAAAAAACTATTTGTTCATTCATTCATCCGTTCATTTATTCTATGGTCCTATAAATTCATTTGAATGATTCATGATTAAAATCACAAAAAAAACATCATAGACATTTAAAGCACAATTTATATGTAGCCACAAAAAACGTACAGTCCAAAACAAATGTCTAAATGTGAACGACTGCTCGTGAGCACGGTGTGTGTGTGTGTGTGTGTGTGTGTGTGTGTGTGTATATGTGTTAAACCATCCTTCAGCTACCACAGGCACACACTACGCACGAGGGGGCCATTACTTTTGCCCTCACTGAACAGCGAGTCCATGCTATTGAACATGTGAGTGAATTTCACGATGGTCATTAATCCATTTGCTGCTCAACAGTGAAAAAGTTCACGTCACTGCGTCTAATATATAAATATCACTAATGTGAACGTCTGTCTGTCTGTCTGTCTGTCTATTTTTCTTTCTTTCTTTCATACTTTTATACTTTTTGTTCACTTTTTCTTTAATGCATTCTTTCTTTCTTTCTTTCTTTCTTTCTTTCTTTCTTTCTTTTTTCTTCCTTTACTTTTTCTTTCTTTCATACTTTTATACTCTTAGTTAATTCTTTCTTTTATTGTTCAATCTTTTATTTCATCTTTCTTTCTTTCTTTTCCTTCTTTCTTTCTTTTCATCATTCTTTCTTTCTTTCTTTCTTTCTTTCTTTCTTTTTTCCTTTTTTTCTTTTTCTTTCTTTTCCTTCTTTCTTTCTTTTCATCTTTCTTTCTTTCTTTCTTTCTTTCTTTTTTTCTTTCTTTACTTTTTTTTTCTTTCATACTTTTATACTCTTAGTTAATTCTTTCTTTAATTGTTCAATCTTTCATTTCATCTTTCTTTCTTTCTTTCTTTCTTTCTTTCTTTCTCTCTTCCTTTTTTTCTTTCTTTCTTTCTTTCTTTCTTTTTTTCATCTTTCTTTCATTTCTTTCTTTCTTTTCTTTGTTCCTTTCTTTCTTTCTTTCTTTCTTTTTTTCTTTCTTTACTTTTTTTTTCTTTCATACTTTTATACTCTTAGTTAATTCTTTCTTTTATTGTTCAATCTTTTATTTCATCTTTCTTTCTTTCTTTTCCTTCTTTCTTTCTTTTCATCATTCTTTCTTTCTTTCTTTCTTTCTTTCTTTTTTCCTTTTTTTCTTTCTTTCTTTCTTTTCCTTCTTTCTTTCTTTTCATCTTTCATTCTTTCTTTCTTTCTTTCTTCCTTTTCATCTTTCTTTCTTTCATTTCTTTCTTTCTTTTCTTTCTTTCTTTCTTTCTTTCTTTCTTTCTTTCTTTCTTTCTTTCTTTCTTTCATTCAAGTTTTGTCTGTCTTTCTTTTTGTCACTCATTCATTGATTTTTCTTTCTTTTCAGTGCTAAAAAAAGTTTTTTTAGAGAAAGTTCCAAAATTTACCTGCTGCCTGCTGCATACTTACTGAGGCTCCTCTGTCTTTTTATCATCTTTCTTATTCTCCTTGTTTTCATCCTTTTTCTCTTCTTTCTTCTCCCCATCCTTTTTCTCTTCATTTTTCTGTCCGTCCTTTTTCTCCTCCACTTTTTTCTCATCTTTCTTTGTTTCCTCTTTTTTGCTAAAAGTTACATTTATTTGCATTTTATTCAGTTAAATAAAAAAAAGTGTTTTCTGCTACCTAAAGAGCTAAAGACCAGCACTAGGGGGCAGCACTAGCACTCTCTATGTACAGTGGGGCTGTGTTCATAATAATAATAATAATAAATAGTCTGAACTTTAATATTATATATATAAATATTATTATTGATTTTATTCCACATTAAATGGTTATTAATATTATTAATGATAAATTATTTAATAAATAAATTAATTTGTTATATGATTATTATAATAATAATAATAATATTTGATATTTATAATTATATTATTATTACAATTATTGATTGTTAAATATTACTAATAATGATTTAATTATCACTAAGATGTTTGGTATTTTTATTTTTGGGAAAAACTTATTTTTATCTGAACCTAAATATAAAATTTTGCTAATATTAATATTAATAGAAACATTTTCCCAGAAGAGTGGAGCTTATTCCAACAGCAAATGGAGACTAAATATGGAATGGGATGTTCAGAAGGTGACAGATACTGATCTTATGGTCAGCTGTCCACCAACTTTTGTCCGTATTGAACTAAAAGGAGTGATTTGGTTTGGAAGTTGAACCTGTTTGTAGGTGAAGAGTGTAGGAGTGTAGAGAGAAAACAGCCCCAGGAGGGAAATAAATACATCGTAAATATGAGTATGTGAATTGTAGGAGTCACTGCACGTGTATGCTGCAGGAGAAGATCTACTGCTAAAACGCCTATAAATAATGGATGCTAAACAGCTATAAACAGTGAATACTTACTCGTCTGTGCTGTTGCAGTTGTTCGTATTGTAAAGTGCGAGTTGCCACTGACTTCAGAGGAAAGAACCGTTCAGTGTTATGAATTAATTGGAATAAATATTAAAGCTACGACTAATAACCTCCTGAACCCTGTTATAAAGGCTAACTGTGGACCATGCTGATCATCTTGAAGCCTCTCAGGTCATGTGACTTCCCACCAGACCTGTATATACAGTTATTCAAACCTACGGAGACGGCGGTGACTTACTTCCTGTTGTGAGGCCGCTCAGGGTGTTCTAATGAGGACCGGGCGATGCTGCCGCGGCTGGAGAGATCTTTAAGCTCAGGACCTCGGAATCTCTCCAGGAAGGAGTCGGGGCGCTCGGCCTCATTCTGCAGTCTGTGAGACGCCCAGTTCCTCAGCATGAACAGGAGGTGGGAGAGCCTGGAACAGCAGGACAGGTCAGACTCCAGGTTCACACAGGGCAGTATGAAGTGAGACCAGGGGACTTTTAAAATCTCATCATGATCAAATATAGTAACGATACAGGCTGGCGTAGGGGAAAGGGGACATTTTGGAGCTGGGAGTCGGTGATCCTGAGGTTTGAAAACCAGAGTGAACTCGTTTTGAACCCCTCAACATTAGTTATGATGGTTTTATAAGAACAGTGATAATGTGACTAGAGACAAAAAGAATTCCGGCGTCTTTATTTGTTAAGACGTTATGATCGTGTCTTGTTCTCATTTTGAAGAAACGGGTTCAGCTTTAAAAAAGGAATCCCCAGGTGGTGTTGAAGGGCAGGACACCAGAGAACATCGAGCCACAACACGCATCATCTCTGTGTCGAGCTGTTTTTCGAAATCAGGCTCCCATGTTGTGATCACGTGAGCAGACGGGACACGACCGTGACGTCCTAACCGGTAATGATGCAGAAGTTCCCTTTCGTGCAGCAACCATCACCGTTCTTATCAAAGGCTTTAGAACGACTCCACTGCTCCATTATAACTACTGCAAAGGTTTCAAACGAGTTCTCACTGATTCCACACAATCACTGATGCCCGAGTGTCACCCACTCCTAGCTCCATAATTTTCCGTTTTCACCACCCTGTAATGTGCCTGTAAAGTCGGTCATTTCTACACATTTTCATAGGTTGTTTATCTGATCTGATCTCACACATGTCTTCTTATAACTGATTTAACACACTGCTTAACAAAAGTAAAAGTCATTATTGAATATACAGTATTAGTTGCAGATGGATGTGTGTGTGTGTGTGTGTGTGTGTGTGTGTGTGTGTGTGTGTGTGTGTGTGTGTGAGTGTGAGACCTGGCCATGGCTCCTGCTCCTGTAAAGGAGCTCCTGCGAGACTCCTGGAGCTGACTGGACATAACCCCGTTCATGTCGGAGATGGTGTCCTCGCATATTGAGTGTCTCCTCAAAGTACAGAAGAACAAACAAAAAAACACTTCACCAGAAACCTCACAACCAATCAGCTTACAAAACACTGAAGAGCCTATCTATCTATCTATCTATCTATCTATCTATCTATCTATCTCTCTCTCTCTCTCTCTCTCTCTCTCTCTCTCTCTCTCTCTCTCTCTCTCTCTTTTTCTTTAAATCCTAATTAGAAATGATAGTAGGTATTTTCAGCTTCTATAACATCAGTATATTGTTATATTGTATATTGAGTGTTGTATGGTTTTTGAGAGACACGTGAATTTTCCTTTTGTTTTTATTCATTAAACTCGATCATGTAACATTAATAACTGCCATCAAAACCTCGGGCAAAAACAATTTTTTTTTGGATGAAATTCTTGTAGCCAAGTCATGTTTCACTTCACACCTTTTTATTTATATCTGGAGAACACACTAATTTATTATATACATGTAGGTCAAATGGTTAAAGGAACCAACATGCAACCATTCTGTACTTTAACACCATGCACTTCCGTCTGGACTGCGGCTCGTTGGAACCGACTTCACAATACAAGAAGACGATGAGCCGAAGCGACAAATACATCCAATTTAAAGAGTAAACAGACGTCTGGAGTGATATCTATCATGGAACCACCTGCCCAGTCACCACACCTCAATCCTACTGAACTGCTCTGAGATGATCGAGAAACCTCCAACTAGTGGTTGGACTATCTTTAGAGAGTTTTACAAGAGACACAGCAAAGAATTTCAGCTGAATGTGTGGAGAAACAAAGTGTGTGTGAAGCTGTTCTTCATGCTAATGGAGGATTTTTCACTAAGAATAAAGTTGAACATCTGGACATTTATAGATTTGTTTGGTCAAAATGAATCTTCAAAACTTTACATGAAAATGCATGTGTCTCTCAAACACCAAAAAAACACACGGTGTTTCCACACTTTTCACCGCCAGTGTCACTAGATTAGACATTAGCTTAGATTTGACTGCAGATGTTGCTCTGAGGAAAATATCTGAACCAATCGTTTTGAATTTACAAAATTTATTTTTACACTAAATAAAAAAAACTCTGTTGGATACGTCTGTTGGATGAGCAGAAAACCATCTTTACTTGACCTGTACATGCTCCTGCCGTTAAATTAAATGTCTACATGTAAGCAGGAACTCAAAAAGTTGGTAAAGCAAAATAAACAGTGAAAATCACAGACACGTCCAAACCTGTGGTCGCCATTTTCCATTTGGTCCAGTTCTTCGTTTGAGGCCTGGACTGAGAGCCGGTGATGAGACGGATACGAGCGCTCAGTGCAGATCTTCGCCATTCTTCTTCTTTTTAGTGTAAATCCAGCTACGACATTCAATTACAACACTGACAAACAACACACCACAGATTAGAGTGTGATTCTACAATCATTTTAAATCGCTGTATATAAGCTGTTACTACAAAAACTGTAACGTCTACACAGCTCACTATAATGTCTACACATCTAACTGTAACATCTACACCTCTAACTGTAACATCACCTCTCACTGTAACATCTACATCTCTTACTGTAACGTCTACACACCTCACTGTAACACCAACACTTTTTACTGTAACGTCTACACACCTCACTGTAACATCAACACCTCTCACTGTAACATCTACATGTTTAACTGTAACGTCTTCACATCTCACTGTAACATTAACACCTCTCACTGTAAAATCAATACATCTCACTGTAACATCTACACACCTCACTGTAATGCATACACATCTCACTGTCACATTAACACCTCTCACTGTAAAATCAACACATCTCACTGTAACATCTACACACCTCCCTGTAATGCATATACATCTCACTGTAACATTAACACCTCTCACTGTAATATCAACACCTCACACTGTAACATATACACACCTCACTGTAACACCAACACTTTTTACTGTAACGTCTACACACCTCACTGTAAAATCAACACATCTCACTGTAACATCAACACCTCTCCCTGTAATATCAACACCTCACACTGTAACATATACACACCTCACTGTAACACCAACACTTTTTACTGTAACGTCTACACACCTCACTGTAAAATCAACACATCTCACTGTAACATATACACACCTCACTGTAACACCAACACTTTTTACTGTAACGTCTACACACCTCACTGTAAAATCAACACCTCACACTGTAACATATACACACCTCACTGTAACACCAACACTTTTTACTGTAACGTCTACACACCTCACTGTAAAATCAACACATCTCACTGTAACATCAACACCTCTCCCTGTAATATCAACACCTCACACTGTAACATATACACACCTCACTGTAACACCAACACTTTTTACTGTAATGTCTACACACCTCACTGTAACATCAACACCTCTCACTGCAACATCTACACACCTAACTGTAATGCATACACATCTCACTGTAACATCTACACCTCTCACTGTAACATCTACATCTCTTACTGTAACGTCTACACATCTCACTGTAACATCAACACCTCTCACTGTAAAATCAACATACCTAACTGTAACGTCTACACACCTCACTGTAACACCAACACTTCTCACTGTAACATCAACACCTCTCACTGTAACATCAACACCACTCACTGTAATGCATACACATCTCACTGTAACATCTACACCTCTCACTGTAACATTTACATCTCTTACTGTAACGTCTACACATCTCACTGTAACATTAACACCTCTCACTGTAAAATCAACACATCTCACTGTAACGTCTACACACCTCACTGTAACGCATACACACCTCACTGTAACGCATACACTTTTTACTGTAACATCTACATCTCTTACTGTAACATCTACACATCTCACTGTAACATCTACACCTCTCACTTTAACATTTACATCTCTTACTGTAACGTCTACACATCTCACTGTAACATTAACACCTCTCACTGTAAAATCAACACATCTCACTGTAACGTCTACACACCTCACTGTAACGCATACACACCTCACTGTAACACATACACTTTTTACTGTAACATCTACATCTCTTACTGTAACATCTACACATCTCACTGTAACATCAACAGCTCTCACTGTAACGTTTACACATCTCACTGTAATGCCTACACCGCTCAATGTAATATCTACACATCTCACTGTAGGGTCTACACCTCTCACTGTAATGTCTACACATCTCACTGTAAAGCCTACACATCTCACTGTAATGCCTACACATTTCACTGTAATGTCTACACATCTTACTGTAACATCTAAACATCTCACTGTAACATCTACATGTCTAACTATAATGCCCACACATCTAAATGTAAGGTCTACACCTCTCACTGTAACACCTGCACATCTCACTGTAACACCTACACATCTCACTGTAACATCTAAACATCTCACTGTAATGCCTACACATCTCACTGTAATGCCTACACATCTCACTGTAATACCTACACTTCTCACTGTAACACCTACACTTCTCACTGTAACACCTACACATCTCACTGTAAGGTCTACACCTCTCACTGTAATGTCTACACATTTCAGTATATTGTGTAGGTCTCAGTATATTGGCTATGCATCTTACCATAACGTTTACACATCTCACTATAAAGACTACACGTCTCAGAATAATGACTATTGAGACTTAATATATCACCTACTTGTCTCAGTATAACAGTGATCTGTCTCCCTAAAGCTTTAGATGTCTCACTACATCACCTACATGTCTCTCAGTATTGTCTTCACATACCAGTCTCAGTATAACACCTACGTCTCCACATCTACAAATATCAAACTATATCGTCTATACGTCTCAGTACAATGTCTACACATTTCTCTTTATTGTCTACTCATCTCACGATAATGTTTATGTGTCTCTCTAACAGCTTAACATCTCACTTCAATCTCTACGTTTCTCACTGTAACACCTACAACAACAACTTTCTTTCGGCTTTTTCGATTAGGGGTCGCCACAGTGGATCATCCGTATTCATGATCCGCATGTTCGATTTGGCACGTTTTTGCGCTGGATGCCCTTCCTAATGCAACCCTGCCCATTTATCCAGGCTTGGGACCATGTCTCACTATATCATCTGGATCTCACTATAATGGTCACTGCAGCCAAAACCACTGAAAAACCATGTAAAATGATAGCATGCTCTTCTGAATGCTCTCATTACCTGTCTCTCTCACACCACAGACGTAGACTAGTTTCTGAAGCTCACAATGAGCAGGCAGAAGGCAGTAAGAAGTCTTGGATTAACGTGGATGAGACAGAGGGAGTCAGTGAAGAGAACATGACTGAGAACAGGCACATTCCTGATTATCATCATCTTTTCTCTGCTTGTGTTCTATATGGTGGATCTTCAGCCTGCATACAGTGGGGCAAAAAAGTATTTAGTCAGCCACCAATTGTGCAGGTTCTCCCACTTAAAAAGATGAGAGAGGCCTGTAATTTTCATCATCGGTACACTTCAACTCTGAGAGACAAAATTAGAAAAAGAAATCCAGAAAATCACATTGTCTGATTTTTAAAGAATTTATTTGCAAATTATGGTGGAAAATAAGTATTTGGTCACCTACAAAAAAAGCAAGATTTCTGTCTCTCACAGACCTGTAACTTCTTTAAGAGGCTCCTCTGTCCTGTATTAATGGCACCTGTTTGAACTTGTTATCAGTGTAAAAGACACCTGTCCACAACCTCAAACAGTCAGACTCCAAACTCCACTATGGCCAAGACCAAAGAGCTGTCAAAGGACACCAGAAAAAAAATTGTAGACCTGCACCAGGCTGGAAGACTGAATCTACAGTAGGTAAGCAGCTTGGTGTGAAAAAATCAACTGTGGGAGCAATTATTAGTAAATGGAAGACATTCAAGACCACTGATAATCTCTTTCGATCTGGGGCTCCACGCAAGATCTCACCCTGTGGGGTCAAATGGATCACAAGAACAGTGAGCAAAAATCCCAGAACCACACGGGGGGACCTGGTGAATGGCCTGCAGAGAGCTGGGACCAAAGTAACAAAGGCTACCATCAGTAACACACTACGCCGCCAGGAACTCAAATCCTGCAGTGCCAGACGTGTCCCCCTGCTTAAGACAGTACATGTCCGGGCCCATCTGAAGTTTGCTAGAGAGCATTTTGATGATCCAGAAAAGGATTGGAAGAATGTCATATGGTCAGATGAAACCAAAATAGAACTTGTAGTGTTTGGAGGAGATAGAATGCTTCCAAAGAACACCATACCTACTGTGAAGCATGGGGGTGGAAACATCATGCTTTGAGGCTGTTTTTCTGAAAAGGGACCAGGACGACTGATCCGTGTAAAGTAAAGAATGAATGGGGCCATGTATTGTGAGATTTTGAGTGAAATCCTCCTTCCATCAGCAAGGGCATTGAAGATGAAACGTGTCTGGGTCTTTCAGAATGACAATGATCCCAAACACACCATCCGGCCAACGAAGGAGTGGCTTCATAAGAAGCATTTCAAGGTCCTGGAGTGGCCTAGAATGTCTCCAGATCTCAACCCCATAGAAAATCTTTGGAGGGAGTTGAAAATCCGTGTTGCCCAGCGACAGCTCCAAAACATCACTGCTCTAGAGGAGATCTGCATGGAGGAATGGGTCAAATTACCAGCAACAGTGTGTAAAAACCTTGTGAAGACTCACAGAAAACGTTTGATCTCTGACATTGACAAAAAATGGAATATAACAAAAAGTATTGAGATCAACTTTTGTTATTGACCAAAGATTTTCACCTCAATTTGCAAATAAATTCTTTAAAAATCAGACAATGTGATTTTCTGGATTTCTTTTGTTCTCATTTTGTCTTCTCAGAGAAGTGTACCGATGATGAATATTAAAGGCCTCTTTCATTTTTTTAAGTGGGAGAACCTGCACAATTGGTGGCTGACTAAATACTTTTGTGCCCCACTGTACATTCATTAGAGAACATCTGAAATTATTTTATATTAATATATTATTATGATGTGAGGTTCAGTTACAGCGTGACACTAAAACAGGTAGTAATAATCACTACTTTTTACTGAAGAACATCTCAGAGCTTAAACTTCTTTACTTTCACTTGAGTGAAAAGGTGCAGTCAGAACTTCAACTTTCACCAAGTATCTACTGAGTGAAGGCTGAGTGTACTTTTGCCATTGCTAACACACACACACACACACACACACACACACACACACACACACACACACACACACACACACACACACCTCTGTTTCTTGTTCCACCTTATGAGTGGTATTATTTATGTTCTGGATTCTGTTTCTCAGGGTCTTGCTTTTGTTGTTCATGGTCGCTGTCATTAGTGCTCCAGGTTAAGTTTCTATTTCCTTGTCTGCCTTTTTCTTTTTCTTTTTTCATCTTTTGTCTGCATTTTCCACATTTACACTCTCAATGAACATCTGCGCTCGCATCCACCTTTGTCTCATCTCGTGACCATTTTGAAGACAACAGTTGAAAAAAGCTCGAACAATCCAGCAAGAAATCACAATATCCTGCTATTCTAAACATAATCTGATCATCTGCTCATACACCAGACCTGGAAACATCATCATCTGTAATCATCAACTCATAAACTGCTAACAGACATAAACAATGTGACTGTTTACTGAGAAATAACACACACACACACACACACACACACACACACACACACACACACACACACACTCACTAATAGTGTAGTACAACCAAGAGTGTACTGAGTTTTATAAATATGTGGTCATAGGACGTCTTTGAATGCAATGTCATAAAATTTTCCCTTAACTCCATGAACATCTGCTTTACATGGGTTAGGATGGAAGATCTCCTGCTATAGAGCTCCAACACAAAATCACAATCTTATGGTCAGGTGTCCACAATAGTGTACAATGATCAGAGAGAAGATTAAAGCCAGTGGAAAGTGAAGTCATTAAAGAGTCACTTGTAGGGGTTGAATTTATTATGCATTGAGTGAACAATCGGTTCTTGAATGTGATGTGATGGAAGGAAGGAAGAAAAAATGTTCAAAAAAAAAAAGATCAAAATCTTGATGTCTGGGTCTCAGCAGATCTCAGGAGGTCTTGAGGGGGTTTATCCCGGTGCTCCAAATGAAAGAGAGCCAGTAAACTGATGATCCGTTTGGTCTAATCTTACAGAAGATCTCCTGTAGCACAAACTGCAAAAAAATGTGTTGCCTGTTATGAAAGGAGGCAGAACATAGAGCATCACTGCTGGAGTGGTCAGAGAGCCCATGCTGACCCTGTACCACCCACAGCTCCTACAATAGGCACATGAGCATAAGAACCATGGAGCGGTGGAAGAAGGTGGCCTGCTTTGGAGTTTATATGGATGGTACATATAATAATTTCCCAAACAATTCTAATCTATAGAGTCCACCTTGGGACTAACAGGACTTAATGGATCTTCTGTTGACGTCTTGGTGCCAATTACCACAGCCCACCTTTGGAGGTCTTGTAAAGTCCAGGCCTTGATGAATCACAGCTGTTTTGGTGGAACATGGAGGAATGATACAATATCAGGCTGGTGGTTTTAATGTTATGTCTGATCTGTGTGATGTCTGAAATAAAAGATTTTATATATTTTTTAATATCTGAGTCTGTGAATTTATAGACAGGTTTAAAACTATGATTTCTGTTTCAGAAAAGAGTTTGTTCTTTGCCGTGAAACCGACATGCAGGTATGTCATTCCTGCAGCCTGTATCCTCAGGTAAACTGGGCAAATCTCATTAAGCAGTTTACAGCACGTAATCGTCCTTGTGCATGAACTGAATTAGTGCTCAGTACATCAGACTGTTACGTTCTGACTTATTCACTCATACAAACTTTATAATACAGAGCAGACTTCAGCACACACACACACACACACACACACACACTCACACACACACACACACACACACACACACACACACACACACACACACACACACACACACACACACACTCAGTACATCAGACTGTTACATTCTGACTTATTCACTCATACAAACTTTATAATACAGAGCAGACTTCAGCACACACACACACACACACACACACTCACACACACACACACACACACACACACACACACACACACACACACACACACACTCAGTACATCAGACTGTTACGTTCTGACTTATTCACTCATACAAACTTTATAATACAGAGCAGACTTCAGCACACACACACACACACACACACACACACACACACACACACACACACACTCAGTACATCAGACTGTTACGTTCTGACTTATTCACTCATACAAACTCTAGAATACAGAGCAGACTTCAGCACACACACACACACACACACACACACACACACACACACACACACACACACACACACACTCAGTACATCAGACTGTTACGTTCTGACTTATTCACTCATACAAACTCTATAATACAGAGCAGACTTCAGCACACACACACACACACACACACACACACACACTCAGTACATCAGACTGTTACGTTCTGACTTATTCACTCATACAAACTCTATAATACAGAGCAGACTTCAGCATACACACACACACACACACACACACACACACACACACACACACACACACACACACACACACAGTACATCAGACTGTTACGTTCTGACTTATTCACTCATACAAACTCTATAATACAGAGCAGACTTCAGCACACACACACACACACACACACACACACACACACACACACTCAGTACATCAGACTGTTACGTTCTGACTTATTCACTCATACAAACTCTATAATACAGAGCAGACTTCAGCACACACACTCACACACACACACTCACACACACACACACACACACACACACACACACACACACACTCAGTACATCAGACTGTTACGTTCTGACTTATTCACTCATACAAACTCTATAATACAGAGCAGACTTCAGCACACACACACACACACACACACACACACACACACACACACACTCAGTACATCAGACTGTTACGTTCTGACTTATTCACTCATACAAACTCTAGAATACAGTACAGACTTTAGCACATACACACACACACACACACACACACACACACACACACACTCACACACACACACACACACTCACACACATTCAGTACATCAGACTGTTACGTTCTGACTTATTCACTTATACAAACTTTATAATACAGAGCAGACTTCAGCACACACACACACACACACACACACACACACACACACACACACACACACACACTCAGTACATCAGACTGTTACGTTCTGAATTATTCACTCATACAAACTCTAGAATACAGTACAGACTTTAGCACATACACACACACACACACACACACACACACACACACACACACACACTCACACACACACACTCACACACATTCAGTACATCAGACTGTTAAATTCTGACTTATTCACTCATACAAACTCTATAATACAGAGCAGACTTCAGCACACACACATACACACACACACACACACACACACACACACACTGACATACTTTATACATACATACATTTGGGCAAGAACGTATCAGTGGAGAGCCGTCAGGACCAGCAAGCTCTTCTCTGCTATTAAATTATTCCCGATATTATATTCTCTTCATTTTAAAGTGTTTCTCTTGGGTGTGATGCGTCTTGAAGCAGCGCCACCGAGTGTTCAGTTCAGTTAGAGTTTCTATGCAATCAGATTTCAGTCGTAACACAACGCTGGGGTCAAAGGGAACCGTGAACACTACAGGCATCCTACTGAGTCAAATCCATGTTGCTTGAATTTATTGCTTTAACCAATCAGATTACGCCTTGTTCACTCCGAGGCCTCCTTAAAAGCATACAAACACGTCGGCATTTTCAAATCCTTTGGACGGTCAGAAAGCGACACTAGTCAGAGCTCACAACCTGCATCTTTAGCGAACTGCATATAATTGTAATTATAATGTGCACTTTATTGCACGTGGCGAATTCCACCTGGTACACTGAAACTGGTGGTCCATGATACAAGAAAGTTTGAAGACTGGTTGGGGTCATTTATACATCAACATCAAATATAAATCAGTAAATAAATGAACAAGCCGAATCATTTGACCGTAACAAACTAAATGATTTGTGTATGAATTAAAGAAGGGCTCCTCAAATAACGGGCACGTGATTGTTTGGTACCGGGCACATGGATCGTTTGGTACTGGACACGTGGTTCATTTGGTACCGGGCACATGGATCGTTTGGTATCGGGCACATGGACCGTTTGGTACCGGACACGTGGTTCATTTGGTACCGGGCACATGATCGTTTGGTACTGGACACATGGTTCATTTGGTACCGGGCACATGGATCGTTTGGTACCGGGCACATGGAACGTTTGGTACCGGACACGTGGTTCATTTGGTACCGGGAACATGATCGTTTGGTACCGGACACGTGGTTCATTTGGTACCGGGAACATGATCGTTTGGTACCGGACACGTGGTTCATTTGGTACCGGGCACATGGATCGTTTGGTACCGGGGACATGGATCGTTTAGTACCGGGCACATAGATCGTTTGGTACCGTGCACATGATCGTTTGGTACCGGACACGTGGTTCATTTGGTACCGGGAACATGATCGTTTGGTACCGGACACGTGGTTCATTTGGTACCGGGCACATGGATCGTTTGGTACCGGGCACATGGATCGTTTGGTACCAGACACGTGGTTCTTTTGGTACTGGGCACATGATCGTTTGGTACCGGGCACATGATCGTTTGGTACCGGGCTGCACAGTAGGAATTTAAACTTAAATTTATTATACTTCCATATTTTTTACTTTGGCTTTTTTCACCTCTGACAGTTTCCTGCACATGTTTCAGCTGCGATTTAATTATGCATCGATAAATGAAGAACACAAACCAGTCCTACAAAATAAAATCAGAAAGATTAAAGACCAGATGATGAGACAGCAGAAGACTGGAAGTCTGTCAGCAAAAAGAGCGCTCCATTACAAGAACATAGCAAGAGTCCAGTTTAAATGATGGGTTTCATCACAACAGATGTTCCTCCTGAATCCCAGTGCTCAGTGCTCAGTGCTCAGGGCGCGCGCTGATTCTGCGTTAGATTTGCGTTATATATAATAATAATCATTAGTAATATAGTATGCACGTTATTGTGGTCAATAATGTGCATGAATTCCCCACCACACACACACACACACACACACACACACACACACAATCTGGTTCCTGGTGGAAAAGGTCGGGGATTGGGGAGTAATTTAGTCGAATTTTCATTAAACCGAATTAAATAAAATTAATATAACATATGAACTAATGGCCAATTTGTACCTAATTACAAAAAAATAATCGATTCTACAGTGAAAAATATTTTTACACACACACACACACACACACACACACACACACACACACACACACCCACGCACGCACGCACACAAACAAACAAACATAAATTCTGAAACTCAGAACTCACTTTTTATTTCCCAGAATAGAACTAGGTGAAGTTTCCTCATGAACACCAGCTGATCTCCTGCTTGACCTCACACAGTCCTGTACCGATAAATAAACTCCAGTCTGAGGCCATCATCCGCTTCTTCTCCTGTTAGTAAACACTATATCTGCACTCCAATCTTCTTATTTCCCCATGAATCCATCACCGAGGCAGAGCTCCTCCTGACTGACAGCGCAACAGTGATAGACAAGAGGGTGGAGCCAAGCGATAATTTATGAAGGGGCGGGGCCAGTGGGGCGCCTTGTACGCCTTGAAGGGGCGTGGTCAATAGAGCTGTCTCATTAATATGCATGAGTTATGCACTCATAACTGGTGGTAAATTGGATTTTTGCGGAATTATATTGTTTATACATAACATGTATTGACTTTCATGAAATTATACACGTAGAACTACATAATCATCATGTGGATGGTTTCTATTCTTATCTACACCTGCAGTAAACAGAAGTTTGATGTTAATCTCCTTAGCGGTTCTATTTGCTCCTCACTGCACACGCTCAGAACTCAACAACCTCCCACGTGAAATTTCCCACATTTCCTAACAGTAAAGTGACCCAGAGCATGCACATGGAGTGAAACATCAAGACATTTTATGGGAAGTGTTTTAAAAAAAAAAACACAATTCCAACACAAGATCTCTACAGATATAAACACACCTGTCGCCTGCTCCTGAAGGAAGCCAGAAGTTTTTAGAAAATATACCTACACACTTAGTTTGGGATGAAGTTCTAAAAATGTATTCAAAAGTTGGATTAAGAGCGAATCAGAGGGAAAGAAAACCCAAAGAGGCTGAAGTAGAAACTGAGTGTGGTGCTACCATGACCATCATGCTCACAGTAGAGATAGTTTCCTGAACATTCTCATAAAATCCACATTTTTATGACAAAATCTCAAAATATTTCATATTCATCCTAGTTTTCATTGTATCCTATTATTTGCTTTTATGTTTCTCCTGAATCTTTTATTTCCCCCAAATGAAATAAACCCCAGAATCCTGGAGCTCCTACAGAGGCAGATGGCTGAGGTTAGAGAGAATTAAAGGAGCATTCTAAATAACACTGCGGCTAAACGTCAGGCTAAACAGAAAGAGCCTATCTTTCGATAGGCTAATAAACATCTGTGTGTTGTGCTGTTGTAGCAAAATAATCAGTGAGTATATTAAAATAAATGTTGTAGAAGTTACACCTCTGACTGTTGCACAATGCTCGCACTGGAGACTCCTTCCATAGAAATAGCTGTGAATGAGCCGTTGCTATGGAAATGATAACGTGCTTTAAAGCGAACGGAGAAATGGAGAAACCCTGTCATGGTTCCTCTTTGATGGTGACTCCAGCTCTGTGCAGCAGGTGCAAATGCGTAATGTAGGTCCATGAAGAAGCATTAGAGGTGCTCAAAGCTAATCCCAGATAAGCCAAGCAGCTCTGCAGATTGCCTAGAGGATTTCTCCGGACTCTCCACGGGTGGAGGCGGAGAGTAATTCTGATTCCAGGCAGGTCACACCACCAACTGTGACATGTTTATTCCAGTGAAGCTCTAATCACCACAAAAGTGCTGCTTCACCAGAAATGCTGTCTGAGAAAACTCTGGTGGCTGTACTTCAGATAATTACAGGACGCAAGGACTGAAAGAGCTAAAGCCTCTACACTCTCTATACTCTCAGTGCTGGAAGAAGTGCACAAAGCATGTAGTTGAGATAAAGTAGATTCACTCTGTAAAATGTGACTCCAGTAAAGTAAAAGTGTCTCTTTAAACGTTCACTTGAGTAAAAGTACAAATGTTTTTTTCCTTCAAATGTACTTAAGTATCCAAAGTACTGATTTATTATAACTCTAATGTTCCTGTTATCATTTTTATCACAAGATTCTTTACTTAATCACATCAGTTTATGTGTAAAGACTCGAATGTGACTCTCAGCACACTGATCTATTAATAGAATGATATTAATGACTCAAACACTGATTAATGACTGATTGATTTCTATTACAATCATCATGAACACAAAACCTTTTTTATAACTACTTTAATAAAATGTGTAAACGAGATCACGTGTGTTATACACTACACTACACTATACTATATTATATTATATTATATTATGCTACACTATACTATACAGTGCCCTCCACAATTATTGGCACCCCTGTTTAAGATGTGGTCGTGGACTTCTAAAAATTCTCCTTTTTTTTTAAAACAACATAGAACCCAAATGCAAAAAAAGAGAAAAATCCAACCTTTTACTTAAGTACATTACTTTGGTGGTAAAAAATCACACATTTAGAAAAAAAAAAAAACTTGAAATCATGTGTGCCACAATTATTGGCACCCCTGATGTTAATACTTTGTACAACCTCCTTTTGCCAACAAGACAGCACTTAATCTCCTCCTATAACATTTCACAAGATTGGAGAACACAGAGAGAGGGATTTTTGACCATTCTTCTTTGCACAATCTTTCTAGATTATCCAGTGTCCTGGTCCTCTCTTATGCACTCTTCTCTTTAGCTCGCCCCACAGGTTTTCGATTGGGTTGAGGTCTGGGGACTGAGATGGCCATGGGAGGACCTTGAGTTTGTGACTGCTGAACCACTTTTGTGTAGATTTTGCCACATGTTTTGGATCATTATCCTGCTGAAAGACCCAATGACGACTCATCTTCAGCTTTCTGGCAGAGGCCATCAGGTTTTTATTTAAAATATCCTGGTACTTCAAAGCGTTCATAATGCCATGCACCCTAACAAGGTTCCCAGGGCCTTTGGAAGAGAAACAGGCCCACAGCATCACAGATCCTCCACCATACTTCACGGTGGGCACGAGGTGCTTTTCGGCATACTCATCTTTTGTTTTACGCCAGACCCACTTAGAGTGTTTGTTGCCAAAAAGCTCAATCTTAGTCTCATCTGACCAAAGCACACGATCCCAGTTGAAGTCCCAGTACCGCTTAGCAAACTCCAGACGTTTACGTTTGTGAGTGTTAGTGAGAAAAGGCTTTTTCCTTGCATGCCTCCCAAACAGCTTGTTGGCATGTCTGATGGTTGTTTTGGAGACTCTGTGACCCCAAGATGCCACTCTTTGATGCAATTCTGTGACAGTGAGCTTGGGAAATTTTTTTACTTCTCTTACCATCCTCCTCACTGTGCGTTGTGGCAAGATAAACTTGGGGCCTCTTCCAGCCTTGTTTGTTACTGTTCCAGTTGTTTTAAACTTCTTAATGATTCCTCTGACTGTAGATACCGGCAAGTTAAGGCGAGTGGCTATTTTCTTGTAGCCATTGCCTGACTTATGAAGGTCGACACACATCTGCCTTACTTGAATGGTGTGTTCTCTTGTCTTTGCCATGTTGACAAATGGGTAAGAGAATTAGGCCTCTGTGTCACGTCATATTTATACCCCAGGGAAACAGGAAATCATGAATTACTAATTAAAAGTCCCTAGATACCCTGACCAACCTTAGCAACTACAGAAAAATATATAAAAAAAAAAAAACATTTTTCAGAGGAAATGTTAGGGGTGCCAATAATTGTGGGACACATGATTTCAAGTTTTTTTTTTTTTACCACCAAAGTTATGTACTTAAATGAAAGGTTGGATTTTTCTCTTTTTTTGCATTTGGGTTCTATGTTGTTTTAAAAAAAAGGAGAATTTTTAGAAGTCCACGACCACATCTTAAACAGGGGTGCCAATAATTGTGGAGGGCACTGTACTATATTATATTATACTATACTACACTATACTATACTATACTATACTATACTATACTATATTATATTATACTACACTACACTATACTATACTATACTACACTATACTACACTACACTACACTATACTATATTATATTATACTACACTACACTATACTATACTATACTACACTACACTATACTATACTATACTATACTATACTATATTATATTATACTATACTACACTACACTATACTATATTATATTATACTACACTACACTATACTATACTATACTATACTACACTATACTATACTATATTATATTATACTATACTACACTATACTATACTAACTATACTATATTATATTATACTATACTACACTATACTATATTATATTATACTACATAACTATATTCTATACTACATATACTATATTATATATACTACTACACTATACATACTATACTACCTATACTATATTATATTATACTATACTACACTATACTATACTATACTACACTATACTATATTATATTATACTATACTACACTATACTATATTATATTATACTACACTACACTACACTATACTATATTATATTATACTACACTACACTATACTATACTATATTATATTATACTACACTACACTATACTATACTATACTACGCTATACTATATTATATTATACTATACTACACTATACTATACTATACTACACTATACTATATTATATTATACTATACTACACTATACTATACTACACTATACTATATTATACTATACTACACTATACTATACTACACTATACTATATTATATTATACTACACTACACTATACTATACTATACGATACTACACTATACTATACTACTCTACACTATACTATATTATATTATACTACACTACACTATACTATATTATATTATACTACACTACACTATACTATACTATACTACACTATACTATATTATATTATACTATACTACACTATACTATATTATATTATCTACG
>JBCEWE010000951.1:40000-46254 GCA_039877035.1 Silurus lanzhouensis | reverse complement strand
TAATGGTGTACAGGTGAGTATAATGGGTATAATGGTGTACAGTGTTGTATAGTGTATAATGGTGTGCAGGTGAGTATAGTGGTGTATAATGGTGTACAGGTGTATAATGGTGTATAATGGTGTACAGTGTGTATAGTGGTGTATAATGTTTGCAGGGTGAGTATATGTGTATAATGGTGTACAGGTTGTATATGTGTATAATGGTGTCAGGTGTATAGTGTATAATGTGTGCAGGTGAGTATAGTGGTGTATAATGGTGTACAGGTGTTGTGTATAATGGTGTATATGTTGTACAGGTGGTATAGTGGTGTATAATGGTGTACAGGTGAGTATAGTGTGTATAGTGGTGTTAATGTGTACAGGTGAGTATAATGGTGTATAATGGGTACAGGTGAGTATAGTGGTGTATAATGGTGTACAGGTGAGTATAGTGGTGTATAATGTGCAGGTGAGTATAGTGGTATAATGGTGCAGGTGTGGTTGAGTATATGGTGTATAATGTTGTACAGGTGTGTATAGTGGTGTATAATGGTGTACAGGTGAGTATAGTGGTGTATAATGGTGTACAGTGTGTATAATGGTGTATAATGGTCTACAGGTGAGTATAGTGGTGTATAATGGTGTACAGGTAAATATAATGGTGTACAGGTGAGTATAGTGGTGTATAATGGTGTACAGGTGAGTATAGTGGTGTATAATGGTGTACAGGTAAATATAATGGTGTACAGGTGAGTATAGTGGTGTATAATGGGTACAGGTGAGTATAGTGGTGTATAATGTTGTGCAGGTGAGTATAGTGGTGTATAATGGTGTACAGGTGAGTATATGGTGTATAATGGTGTACAGTGAGTATAGTGGTGTATAATGGTGTACAGGTGAGTATAGTGGTGTATAATGGTGTACAGGTGAGTATAGTGGTGTATAATGGTGTACAGGTGAGTATAGTGGTGTATAATGGTGTACAGGTGTGTATAATGGTGTATAATGGTCTACAGGTGAGTATAGTGGTCTAAAATGGTGTACAGGTGAGTATAGTGGTGTATAATAGTGTGCAGGTGAGTATAGTGGTGTATAATGGTGTACAGGTGAGTATAGTGGTGTATAATGGTGTACAGGTGAGTATAGTGGTGTATAATGGTGTACAGGTGAGTATAATGGTGTATAATGTTGTGCAGGTGAGTATAGTGGTGTATAATGGTGTACAGGTGAGTATAATGGTGTATAATGGTGTACAGGTGAGTATAATGGTGTATAATGGTGTGCAGGTGAGTATAATGGTGTATAATGGTGTACAGGTGTGTATAGTGGTGTATAATGGTGTACAGGTGTGTATAGTGGTGTATAATGGTGTACAGGTGTGTATAATTGTGAATAATGGTGTACCAGTGTGTATAGTGGTGTATAATGTTGTGCAGGTGAGTATAGTGGTGTATAATGGTGTACAGGTGTGTATAATGGTGTATAATGGTGTACCAGTGTGTATAGTGGTGTATAATGTTGTGCAGGTGAGTATAGTGGTGTATAATGGTGTACAGGTGAGTATAGTGGTGTATAATGGTGTATAATGGTGTACAGGTGAGTATAGTGGTGTATAATGGTGTACAGGTGAGTATAGTGGTGTATAGTGGTGTATAATGGTGTACAGGTGAGTATAATGGTGTATAATGGTGTACAGGTGAGTATAGTGGTGTATAATGGTGTACAGGTGAGTATAGTGGTGTATAATAGTGTGCAGGTGAGTATAGTGGTGTATAATAGTGTGCAGGTGAGTATAATGGTGTATAATGTTGTACAGGTGTGTATAGTGGTGTATAATGGTGTACAGGTGAGTATAGTGGTGTATAATGGTGTACAGGTGTGTATAATGGTGTATAATGGTCTACAGGTGAGTATAGTGGTCTATAATGGTGTACAGGTGAGTATAGTGGTGTATAATGGTGTACAGGTGAGTATAGTGGTGTATAATGGTGTACAGGTGAGTATAGTGGTGTATAATGGTGTACAGGTGAGTATAGTGGTGTATAATAGTGTGCAGGTGAGTATAGTGGTGTATAATGGTGTACAGGTGAGTATAGTGGTGTATAATGGTGTACAGGTGAGTATAGTGGTGTATAATGTTGTGCAGGTGAGTATAGTGGTGTATAATGGTGTACAGGTGAGTATAATGGTGTATAATGGTGTACAGGTGAGTATAATGGTGTATAATGGTGTGCAGGTGAGTATAATGGTGTATAATGGTGTACAGGTGTGTATAGTGGTGTATAATGGTGTACAGGTGTGTATAGTGGTGTATAATGGTGTACAGGTGTGTATAATTGTGTATAATGGTGTACCAGTGTGTATAGTGGTGTATAATGTTGTGCAGGTGAGTATAGTGGTGTATAATGGTGTACAGGTGTGTATAATGGTGTATAATGGTGTACCAGTGTGTATAGTGGTGTATAATGTTGTGCAGGTGAGTATAGTGGTGTATAATGGTGTACAGGTGAGTATAGTGGTGTATAATGGTGTATAATGGTGTACAGGTGAGTATAGTGGTGTATAATGGTGTACAGGTGAGTATAGTGGTGTATAGTGGTGTATAATGGTGTACAGGTGAGTATAATGGTGTATAATGGTGTACAGGTGAGTATAGTGGTGTATAATGGTGTACAGGTGAGTATAGTGGTGTATAATAGTGTGCAGGTGAGTATAGTGGTGTATAATAGTGTGCAGGTGAGTATAATGGTGTATAATGTTGTACAGGTGTGTATAGTGGTGTATAATGGTGTACAGGTGAGTATAGTGGTGTATAATGGTGTACAGGTGTGTATAATGGTGTATAATGGTCTACAGGTGAGTATAGTGGTGTATAATGGTGTACAGGTAAATATAATGGTGTACAGGTGAGTATAGTGGTGTATAATGGTGTACAGGTGAGTATAGTGGTGTATAATGGTGTACAGGTAAATATAATGGTGTACAGGTGAGTATAGTGGTGTATAATGGTGTACAGGTGAGTATAGTGGTGTATAATGTTGTGCAGGTGAGTATAGTGGTGTATAATGGTGTACAGGTGAGTATAATGGTGTATAATGGTGTACAGGTGAGTATAGTGGTGTATAATGGTGTACAGGTGAGTATAGTGGTGTATAATGGTGTACAGGTGAGTATAGTGGTGTATAATGGTGTACAGGTGAGTATAGTGGTGTATAATGGTGTACAGGTGAGTATAATGGTGTATAATGGTGTACAGGACTTGGAGAACTTCTAAATAATTAAACATTTTTTCTTAAGGCTTTTAAGATTTTTTTTATCACATTTTTTGCAATTTATATTTATTGACTCAAATTTGTAAATTTTTTGGGTCATTAATTTTTTATTATTATATTACATTTTCTTTAATAACATTTTATTTTAATTTTTTTGTGTGTGTCATTGTGACATCACAGTTCCAGATTTTTCTAAATCATTTAAAAAACATTTCTTTTATTATTTTTTTTCCTCAGTCTTTGACATCATGTTTTATTAGTTTAGTATATTTATTTATTTTAATATTTTGAGGCGTTATCACATTTCAGACTTTTATTTACATTTTTTTAATGACAGAATTATTTATGACAGTTTTTGTGGCATTTCCCCTTTTAATGCTTTAAATTCATGCTAATTTCAGTCTAACTTTTTGTTTGAGTTGAAAACATTACATTCAATTTTTATTATTTGAATATAATTTCTTTGTCATTATCACACTGTAGATGTTCTTTTTTCTCGAGTCATTATGACATCACAGATCAAGGACAGTATTTACACTGCGTTGATTCTCTTCCTCCTAATGACATCACACGGCTGGGAGCGGAGCGCTATGCTACGCTAAGCTAAGCGATTAGCTCCCACTTGATTTTTAACTTCCTTTTTTTTTCCACACTCGCGCTTCTCTCATTGACTCTAATGACCTCGGGGCCTTGGTTCTGCTTCTCTTCTCAAATCACTTCTCTTTCGCACCTTTCGCTCCCTCCTTCCTTATACCTCTCCACACACACACACACACACACACACACACACACACACACACACACACACACACACACACACACACACACTTTGTCTGCCATTTCTTTCCTCTTTCACTCCACCAGTCTTTAACCCTACTCCCTTCTCTCCTCACTTGTCTCATTCTCTCCCTCACACTCCCTCTCCCTCTTTCCTTTTTTATCATTAATTATTAGTCACTCTTTCTCTGTGGAGCCAAGCTGATGACAGCTAATTAAGTATTGGTTGGTGCCAAGTTTTCTCTCTCTCTCTCTCTCTCTCTCTCTCTCTCTCTCTCTCTCTCTCGCTCTCGCTCTCGCTCTCCCTCTCTCTCCCTCTCTCTCTCTCTCTCTCTCTCTCTCTCTCTCTCTCTCTCGCTTGCTCTTTCTCTCTCACACGCTCTCTCCTTTTACCCCATTTACCCCTCCTACTCTTTGTCTCTATTTCTTCCTCTCTTATTCTTTCATTTTATTTCTCACATTGTTTTTCTTTCTCCCTCTTGCTCTTTGTTTAAGATGAACAGATCCCCCCCTCCTCCCCCGTGCTCAATTATGTCTTTTAATACACTCGTTCGCAGCTGTAGGCGTTGTCAGAGAATTTTATATCAGCTCCCATTAACAGCTGTGTGTGTGTGTGTGTGTGTGTGTGTGTGTGTGTGTGTGTGTGTGTGTGTGTGTGTCATGCTATCATACTGATTTGTCACGCTAACAATACAAATCTGTTTGTCATCTGAAATCCAGCCACGTGTTTGTCTGCTTCACGTAAACGTCATGAGATTCTGGACGATCTGTGGAGGCGGAGCTTAAACTGGTTCACTGATCATATAAGTGTAAAAAATATCATTCGTTACATTAGAATTACAGTGTGTAGTGTTCAGAACAAACCTCACACACACACACACACACACACACACGAACCACACAACACACACACACACACACGCACACAAACCACACAACACACACAATACAATCATAATAACACAACACACAATACATAACAATAATAATAACACACACAATTCATAATGATTTGCTGATATTTATTGTGATGAGATGATGTGATGAGATGATGATGGTGAGGAGATGATGGAATGTGATGAGATGTTGATGGTGATGAGATGATGTAATGGTTATGTTGATGGTGAAGAGATGATGGGATGTGATGAGATGTTGATGGTGAGGAGATGATGGGATGGGATTAGATGTTTATGGTGATAAGATGATGTAATGGTTATGTTGATGGTGAAGAGATGATGGGATGGGATGTGATGAGATGTTGATGGTGAGGAGATGATGGAATGTGATGAGATTTAGATGGTGATGAGATGATGTAATGGTTATGTTGATGGTAAGGAGATGATGGGATGGAATGTGATGAGATTTAGATGGTGATGAGATGATGTAATGGTTATGTTGATGGTGAAGAGATGATGGGATGGGATGTGATGAGATGTTGATGGTGAGGAGATGATGGGATGGGATGAGATGTTTATTGTGATGAGATGATGTAATGGTTATGTTGATGGTGAAGAGATGATGGGATGGGATGTGATGAGATGTTGATGGTGAGGAGATGATGGAATGTGATGAGATTTAGATGGTGATGAGATGATGTAATGGTTATGTTGATGGTAAGGAGATGATGGGATGGGATGTGAGGAGATGTTGATGGTGAGGAGATGATGGGATGGGATGAGATGTTTATTGTGATGAGATGATGTAATGGTTATGTTGATGGTAAGGAGATGATGGATGGGATGGGATGAGATGTTGATGGTAAGGAGATGATGGAATGTGATGAGATGTTGATGGTGAGGAGATGATGGGATGGGATTAGATGTTTATGGTGATAAGATGATGTAATGGTTATGTTGATGGTGAAGAGATGATGGGATGGGATGTGATGAGATGTTGATGGTGAGGAGATGATGGAATGTGATGAGATGTTGATGGTGAGATGATGTGATTTGAGGCTGAGATGGTGATTTGCCGATGTCATGTTGATGGTAATGCGATGGTGAACAGATAACGTGGGTTGATGTGATGTGAATTGATGATGTTAAGATGATGTGATTTTAATTTGATGCTGTGGTTTTGATGTGATGACGTGATGACATAATTTTGATGTGATGATGGGATGATGTGGTTATGATGTGGTCATGATGGGATGGCATGATGATGGGATGATGTGGTTATGATGTGGTCATGATGGGATGACGTGGTTTTAATGTGGTTATGATGTGA
>JBCEWE010000951.1:12500-37500 GCA_039877035.1 Silurus lanzhouensis | reverse complement strand
GTGTGTGTAGTCGTATCTTGCTGTGATGTGTTTGCTGTTGGGACATGTTTAACATGCCCAGAGGCATTCAATTCCCCTTTAACCACAAACACACACACACACACACACACACACACACACACACAAACACACACACAGAGTTAGGTCTCTGAGCTCCTTCTAATAACCTCTGGGGTTGAATGGTTGATTAGGAAACACTTTGTGTGTGTTGTTTTGGAGTTGTAATGTGATTATTCTGAACTCTGTATGGAATCTCGTGGGTTCTCCACAGGTTGTGTAGAAGTTCCTCCTGGTTCCTGTGATGAGGATGGAGTGGAGCTCCTTATCAACTCTTTATCTAACTGGGATTACCAGACGTATATGATATTTAGATGTGGGTGTGCACCTGATGTGGGTAATAACCTGGTGTGTGAGATTACCACATGTGTGATTACCGTATTACTGTGATTACCAGATGTGTGAGATTACCAGATGTGTGTGATTACCGTATTTCTGTGATTACCAGATGTGTGTGATAACTGGATGTGTGTGATTACCAGATGTGTGTGATTACCGTATTTCTGTGATTACCAGATGTGTGTGATAACTGGATGTGTGTGATTACCAGATGTGTGCGATTACCAGATGTGTGTAATAACTGGATGTGTGTGATTACCAGATGTGTGTAATAACTGGATGTGTGTAATTACCAGATGTGTGTGATTACCACATGTGTGTGATTACCGTATTTCTGTGATTACCAGATGTGTGTAATAACTGGATGTGTGTAATTACCAGATGTGTGTGATTACCACATGTGTGTGATTACCGTATTTCTGTGATTACCAGATGTGTGTGATAACTGGATGTGTGTGATAACTGGATGTGTGTAATAACTGGATGTGTGTGATTACCAGATGTGTGTAATAACTGAATGTGTGTGATTACCAGATGTGTGTGATAACTGGATGTGTGTGATAACTGGATGTGTGTAATAACTGGATGTGTGTGATTACCAGATGTGTGTAATAACTGAATGTGTGTGATTACCAGATGTGTGTGATTACCACATGTGTGTGATTACCGTATTTCTGTGATTACCAGATGTGTGTGATAACTGGATGTGTGTGATAACTGGATGTGTGTAATAACTGGATGTGTGTGATTACCAGATGTGTGTAATAACTGAATGTGTGTGATTACCAGATGTGTGTGATTACCAGATGTGTGTAATAACTGGATGTGTGTGATTACCAGATGTGTGTAATAACTGGATGTGTGTAATTACCAGATGTGTGTGATTACCACATGTGTGTGATTACCGTATTTCTGTGATTACCAGATGTGTGTGATTACCGTATTTCTGTGATTACCAGATGTGTGTGACTACCGTATTTCTGTGATTACCAGATGTGTATAATAACTGGATGTGTGTGATTACCAGATGTGGGAGGGAGGGAGGGAGAGAGAGATAAAATGAGTGTTGTAACTGAACGACCTTTCAGAAGCAGATAGTGTTGGTTAGTTGTTGGTTGTTCATTGTTGGTGGTTTTTTGTTGTTATTGGTTTGTAGGTTGTTTTATTTGGTTGTTATTTGGTTGGTTGTTGGAAGGCAGTTGTTTGTTGGTTAGTTGGTTGGATGGTGGTCAATTGGTTGGTTGTTTGTTGTTGGTTGTAGTTGGTTGTTGGATGGTGTTTTTTGGTTGTTGTTTGGTTGTTTGATGTAACTGTGTTCTCCATTTCTCAGATAAAGAGCGTCTTAATTAATATTTATAATCACACATTTTGTCTGTTAGAAAACTAAATATATCATCATGCTTCATATTATTCATGCTGTATTATAAATATATATTCATTACATTTATATGAAATGTAGTTTCATATAATATGTGTGTGTGTGTGTGTGTGTGTGTGTGTGTGTGTGTGTGTGTGTGTGAGAACAACATCTGAACTATTCACTGAACATGGGTTTAACATGCGCTTGTGATACTAATGACCCAGATCTGTGTGTGTGTTCTGAAGCCTCGAGTGGTGGTGTTTCTGTGCTCCTGTGGAGTGAAGCTTCTGAAAGTTTACAGACCAGAATGGAAAAACCACATTTATTTCTTAAGCGAGAACCACACACGCACACACGCACACACACACTCGCACGCACGCACATACACACACGCACACACACACACTTGCGCACACACGCACGCGCACACACGCACACACACATACATTCGCACGCGCACACACGCACACACACATACATTCGCACGCACACATACGCACACACACACACATACGCACACACACAAACACATATATACGCACACACATATACACACGCACGCACACACATACACACACATACATACGCACGCACACATGCGCGCACACACGCGTGCACACACACACATACACACACACGCGTGCACACACAAACACATATATACGCACACACGCACGCACACACACGCACACACACATACGCACACACACACATACATACGCACGCACACATACGCACGCACACATTCGCACACACACACACACACACACACACACGTGAACACACAAACACATATACGCACACACGCATGCACACACGCATACGCACGCACACATACACACACACACGCACACATACGCACACACACATTCGCACACACGCACACACACACATACGCACGCACACACACATACGCGAACGCACACACACACATACGCACGCACACATACGCGAACGCACACACACATACGCACACACACATACGCGAACGCACACACACACACATACGCACGCACACATACGCACACACATACACACACATATGCACACACACACACATACGCACGTACGCACGCACACACACACACACACGCGTGCACACACACACATATACACACACGCATACATACACACACACGCGTGCACACACACACACACACACACACATATATACGCACATACACACACACACACACACACACGCGTGCACACACACATACAAACACGCCCGCACGCGCACACACACACACACAAACATAAGCACGCACACACACACACACACACACACACACACACACACACATATATACATACACACACATACATACACGCACGCACACACACATACACACACACACACACACACACACACACACACATACACACACATATATACACGCACGCACGCACGCACACACATACACATACACACACACACACACACACACATATACATACACACACATATATACACGCACGCACGCACGCACACACATACACACACATACACACAAACGCACACACAAACACACGCATACACACGTGCACACACACACTTTCTCTCTCTCTTACACACACACACACTTCTACACTGTTTCACACCTAGGTGTAATTTAATAATCACTTATCCATCTGCTGGAAACATTTTTTGAATGTTTGGATGAATCTGGAGAAACTTAAGGAAACCCGTATGGATCAGGTACAAAACCAGAACCTGGAGTTGTTTATTCCTAAAATTCAGAAAATGTACAGAAAATTTTATTATAATTGTTGTTGTTGGGGTTGGTGGTAGTGATGGTGTTGATGGTGATTGTGTTGGTGTTGTTGGTGATAGTGTTGATGGTGATTGTGGTGGTGATGGTGTTGATGATGATGGTGTCGGTGTTGATGGTGTTGGAGGTGTTGATGGTGTTTGTGTTGATGGTGTTGATGGTGTTTGTGTCGATGGTGTTGGTGTTGATGATGACGGTGTCAGTGTTGGAGATGTTGATAGTGTTTGTGTTGATGGTGTTGGTGTTGATGGTGTTGGTGTTTGTGTTGATGGTGTTGGTGTTGATGGTGTTGGTGTTTGTGTTGATGATGTTTGTGTCGATGGTGTTGGTGTTGATGATGGTATCTGTGTTGGTGTTTGTGTTGGTTTTGATGGTGTTGGTGGTGTTGATGGTGTTTGTGTTGATGGTGTTGATGATGATGGTGTCAGTGTTGGAGGTGTTGGTGTTTGTGTCAATGTTGACGGTGTTGGTGGTTTTGGTGTTGAGGGTGTTGGTGTTAGTGTTTGTGTTTATGATGATGGTATTGGTGGTTTTGGTGTTGTTGGTGTTGGAGGTGTTGATGGTATTTGTGTCGATGGTGTTGGAGGTGTTTGTGTTGATGATGATGGTGTTGGTGGTTTTGGTGTTGTTGGTGTTTGTGTTAATGATGATGGTGTTAAAGGTGTTGATGGGGTTTGTGTCAATGGTGTTGGTGTTGATGGTGTTGGAGGTGTTGGTGTTTGTGTTGATGATGATGGTGTTGGTGGTTTTGGTGTTGGAGGTGTTGGTGTTTGTGTTGATGATGTTGTTGGAGGTGTTGATGGTGTTTTTGTCAATGGTGTTGATGATGATGGTGTCGGTTTTGGAGGTGTTGGTATTTGTGTTGATGATGGTGTCAGTGTTGATGGTGTTTGTGTCAATAGTGTTGGTGTTGATTATGGTGTTGGTGTTGGTGTTGATGTTGATGGTGTCGGTGGTTTTGGTGTTGATGGTGTTTGTGTTGTTGATGAAGTTGGAGGTGTTGATGGTGTTGGAGGTGTTGATGGTATTTGTGTCGATGATGTTGGTGTTAATGATGGTGTCGGTGATGGTGTTTGTGTCGATGTTAATGGTGTTGGTGGTTTTGGTGTTGATGGTGTTGGTGTTTGTGTTAATGATGATGGTGTTGGAGGTGTTGATGGTGTTTGTGTCAATGGTGTTGATGATGGTGTTGGAGGTGTTGGTGTTTGTGTTGATGATGATGGTGTTGGTGGTTTTGGTGTTGATGGTGTTTGTGTTAATGATGATGGTGTTGGAGGTGTTGATGGTGTTTTTGTCAATGGTGTTGGTGTTGATGATGATGGTGTCGGTGTTTGTGTTTGTGTTGATGATGGTGTTTGTGTCAATGGTGTTGGTGTTGATGATTATGGTGTTGGTGTTAGTGGTGGTGTTGAAGTAAACAGGTAAACATGTTCAGTAGTGAGATCGAGGAGCGGTGAGTACAGAAGCACTGTGGGTGAACTGAGAGAAATAGAGTGACTATCAAGTCGGAAGAAGAGTGTAATGTTAGAGATAAAGGAGTGGAAGTGTGTAGGGTTCAAAACAGGATGTATGGAAGTGTACAGACGAGAGGATGAAGTTAATGAGTGAAAAACTGCACTCTGAAGAAGGAGGGAGAAGTCACACTTGTTTTCTTCCCTCATTTAGTTCAAGGGAGAAAAAGGAAAAGAGAGAGTGATGGATTAGTCAGAGCTGTCAGACCATCAGCCAAGTGGAACTTGCAAATCTCCGCTCTGTGTGTGTGCGTCTGTGTGCGTCTGTGTGTGTGTGTGTGTGTGTGTGTGTGTGCGAGCGCGCGCGCACGCACGCACGCATGTGTAATCCATGAAAAATCATCTCTTCCTCTTCCGTTTATGATCAAAGCAAAGGTCATCACTGTGTACATGTACCCTGACCTCATCAACACACACACACACACACACACACACACACACACACACACACACACACACACACACACACACACACACTCTCACTCTCTCTCTCTCTCTCTCTCTCTCTCTTGCACACAAACACTCATCTTCTAATCCCTACACTGGCTTCCTGTTAATTTTCAAACCCACTACAAACTACTACTTCTTACTTATGAAACACTAAATGGTTTATCTCCATGTATCTCCAGTCTTTTAACTCGCTACAATCCGTCACGCTCCCTGAGATCTCAAAACTCTGGACTTCTAGTAGTAGAATAGCAAAGTCCACTAAAGGCGGTAGAACATTCTCACATTTAGCTCCTAAACTCTGGAACAGTCTTCCTGACAGTGTTCGGGGCTCAGACACACTCTCCCAGTTTAAGTGTAGATTAAAGACGTATGTTTTTAGCGAGTTCTACACATAACACACATCACATCATAACCTTGTGCTCCAGAACATCTGATCACATCACATTATCAACTTGTGCTGTTAATATCATGAACAGCAGCTACGCTAATTCCTCTCCACTGCTTCTCTTTCTCTCCCCATCTCGAGGCTTCCTGAGGTTCCTCCAGCTCCAGTCACGTCCCACCTCGTGAAGATTATGGACCTTTAAAGAAAAAGATGCAGCTCTCACTTATAATTACTTTACACTACACCGAGACTATTAGCATCTAGAGACACATGGTTAGCGTTGTTAGCGTGGGTAGTGTGTGTCTGGAGTGAAGTTTGGGTTCCTCACTCCTACACTCGTCTCTCCTCTGTGATGAGTCCTGACCTCTGACCTCATGAGTCTGAATTCTGGGTGGCATCATGAGGTCAGAGGTCAGAAGAGGCAGGAAGAAGAAAAAAAGGGTATTTGGAGTTAAGGTTGGGAGGCATCTGGATTTGTCCTCACAGATCACACACACACACACACACACACACACACACACACACACACACACACACACAGAGGTGTTTGGATATCTGCAGTTCCAATCACAGGTTCTCCTCAGGGTTCCACATTAGATCCCTTCATTAGGAAGAACGATTGCTTCATTAACCACACTCGAAAATCCAGCTGCAGGCAGAGACATGCCACACACACACACACACACACACACACACACACACACACACACACACACACACACACACACTCGTTCTGTACACAGATCTGTTTTAAACATTTAAAGATGATAGATTTTGATTAATTTATGATTAAATTCAGGTAAAGACACACACAGATCAAAATCTTTACATTCCTCATTAACACCCTCAAAGATCTTAATATAGTGTATATTATGCTTCATATGCACTAAAACACACACACACACACACACACACCCCTTCCACCTACACACATTATTGCATAGACAATTTTTTCTCTTTTTCACTGAACCTCATGGAGAACGTGTGACAAATGTACAGGGTTTCAATTAAAAAAACGCAATTAGAGTGACAGAATTAACCACCCCTCCCCCCCACAACTCCCCCTCCCCCTCCCCCTCTTATCCTCCTCCCGAATGAAGAGCTGTGATTAATTATGCACTTTTAATTTGCATTGCATGGGGAACTAATTGACCTGAATTGGCTTGAATAATAGAAGGGGGTGTGTTTATTTTTGCATGTTTTTTTTTTCAAAAACTATTATAGCATCAGATTGATCAGACACGTCCGATCTCGGGAGTGTTTTTCGTTTAACATGGTGAAAAAGTGATAATTGGAAATAAATCATTAATCAATTAATTAAAAGCATCATCTGAGAACTTAGAGTAAACACACACACACACACACACACACACACACACACACACACACACACACACACACACACATTCGTTTCTTTACATTCATTTACACTTTTTTTTTAATTTGTGGTTATTCCAAAACTCAGGCAGCTCTTTCTCATGTATTGACATTTTTGTTCAAGAAAAACACGTTAATGCTCACGTGTTTCTCACGTTTTTACTCATATTACTTTTTGTAAAGAAAAAAAATCCAGACTTTTATTTTTCTATTTTTTCCATCTTTTGTTCTTTCTTCTTTTTTCTTTCTTTTCTGTTTTTACACTTTTTCTTCTTGCATGGTTTCTTTGCTGATATGGAGACAGGAAGTGCAGAAGAGAGAAACTGGAGGCAGAGGATGAATTCCCACCTGAGGGATCGCTGAGTGTGTGTGCTGTTGGTGTTTGTCCTGTGAATGTGTGAATAAGCCTGTTGACGTGTGTGTGTGTGTGTGTGTGTGTGTGTGTGTGTGTGTGTGTGTGTGTGTGTGTGTGTGATTTTAATTTTGTTTAAAGGACAGGGTGACATTATTACGGACGCTCCACTGAGAGAGAGAAGGAACAAGAGATCGGAGGAACGGAGAGGAAGATGATGACGCTTGTACGTTTGTTTGTTTTTTATCACTAAATGTGTCGTAAAACATTCAGAACTTCAGCAGACTCGGTGTTTGAGATCCTACATAGAACATCATAACTCAAAATAAAAACGTCAAATCCAAACACTTCCATTTTATTATTACATTTTTTATATATAAAATCAAATCTAGCATACAACACTGAGCTCAGACTCCGCCCCCTGGGGTAAAACTACCAGCCCCCTGGGGTAAAACTACCAGCCCCCTGGGGTAAAACTAAACATTTTTCATATAATTCAGTAAAAAAAGGTCTTTGATTAGAAAAAACTCCAGCCTTATCACTAAGTTTTGTGTGTGTGTGTGTGTGTGTGTGTGTGTGTGTGTGTGTGTGTGTGTGTGTGTGTGTGTGTGTCAGCTGAAGGTACAGAAGATGATGTGGTAGAGCTGTGAAATTAATGACTGTTAATTACACATGTAATTAGAGCTGTAATTCATCACGCAACAGAGAGACGGAGAAGGACGAGTCAAACTTTCATTCTACTAAAGATACTGATACTGATGTACTTGTACCGAAAGTGATATACTGATACTGGTGTACTGATACTGGTGTACTGAAAGTGATATACTGATACTGGTGTACTGATACTGGTGTACTGAAAGTGATATACTGATACTGGTGTACTGAAAGTGATATACTGATAGTGATATACTGATACTGGTGTACTGATACTGGTGTACTGAAAGTCATATACTGATACTGGTTTACTGATACTGGTGTATTGATACTGGTGTACTGAAAAGTGATGTACTGATACTGGTGTACTGATACTGGTGTACTGATAGTGATATACTGATACTGGTGTACTGGTACTGGTGTACTGATAGTGATATACTGATACCGATATACTGATACCGGTGTACTGATACTGGTTTACTGATAGTGATATACTGATACTGGTGTACTGATACTGATGTACTGATAGTGATATACTGATACTGGTGTACTGGTACTGCTGTAGTGATACTGCTGTAGTGATACTGGTGTACTGGTACTGGTGTAGTGATACTGCTGTAGTGATACTGGTGTACTGATACTGGTGTACTGATACTGCTGTACTGATACTGGTATACTGATACTGGTATACTGATACTGCTGTAGTGATACTGCTGTAGTGATACTGGTGTACTGGTACTGGTGTACTGATACTGCTGTAGTGATACTGGTGTACTGATACTGGTGTACTGATACTGCTGTAGTGATACTGCTGTAGTGATACTGGTGTACTGATACTGCTGTACTGATACTGCTGTAGTGATACTGGTGTACTGGTACTGGTGTACTGATACTGGTGTACTGATACTGGTGTACTGATACTGCTGTAGTGATACTGCTGTAGTGATACTGGTGTACTGATACTGCTGTAGTGATACTGGTGTACTGATACTGGTGTACTGATACTGCTGTAGTGATACTGGTGTACTGATACTGCTGTAGTGATACTGGTGTACTGGTACTGGTGTACTGATACTGGTGTACTGATACTGCTGTAGTGATACTGCTGTAGTGATACTGGTGTACTGGTACTGGTGTACTGATACTGCTGTAGTGATACTGCTGTACTGATACTGGTATACTGATACTGGTATACTGATACTGCTGTAGTGATACTGCTGTAGTGATACTGGTGTACTGATACTGCTGTAGTGATACTGCTGTAGTGATACTGGTGTACTGTACTGGTGTACTGATACTGGTGTACTGATACTGGTGTACTGATACTGCTGTAGTGATACTGTGTATGATACTGTGTATGATACTGATACTGCTGTAGTGATACTGCTGTGTGATACTGGTGTACTGGTACTGGTGTACTGATACTGCTGTAGTGATACTGGTGTACTGATACTGGTGTACTGATACTGGTGTACTGATACTGCTGTAGTGATACTGGTGTACTGATACTGGTGTACTGATACTGGTGTACTGATACTGCTGTAGTGATACTGCTGTAGTGATACTGGTGTACTGATACTGCTGTACTGATACTGCTGTAGTGATACTGCTGTAGTGATACTGGTGTACTGATACTGCTGTAGTGATACTGGTGTACTGATACTGCTGTAGTGATACTGCTGTAGTGATACTGGTGTACTGATACTGCTGTACTGATACTGCTGTAGTGATACTGCTGTAGTGATACTGGTGTACTGATACTGCTGTAGTGATACTGGTGTACTGATACTGCTGTACTGATACTGCTGTAGTGATACTGCTGTAGTGATACTGGTGTACTGATACTGCTGTAGTGATACTGCTGTACTGATACTGCTGTAGTGATACTGGTGTACTGATACTGCTGTAGTGATACTGCTGTAGTGATACTGGTGTAGTGATACTGGTGTACTGGTACTGGTGTACTGATACTGCTGTAGTAATACTGCTGTAGTGATACTGGTGTACTGATACTGCTGTAGTGATACTGCTGTAGTGATACTGGTGTACTGATACTGGTGTACTGATACTGCTGTAGTGATACTGCTGTAGTGATACTGGTGTACTGATACCCCTGCAGGCCATCCCGCAGGCCATTCGGTGTTTAAACCAGGAAACACCCAGGATCTAAAAACTGGCCCACTCTCTCCATCATCACCCTTTTTTTTCCCCTGCACAAATCACACTTTTCGTGCTACGGCACATTTTACACTGGACTTGCACAGCACAGTGCACTTTACATTTCATATTTTCTTTTTCATATTTATTTCATATTTTCATATTCTTATTTTTATACCACAGCATTCCGCACAAGGACACTTTACACCACACCTTACTGCACACGGACACTCATGGACACTTTACACCACACCAGACCGCACACTGACACTCATGGACACTTTACACCACACCAGACCGCACACTGACACTCATGGACACTTTACACCACACCAGACCGCACACTGACACTCATGGACAATCAAAAACCATGCCTAACTTGTTTACTGTTGTTTACTGTTTAACTGCACACTGCCATAAACATTTTTTTGTGTATGTGTATATATATGTATATATGTATATGTATGTATATGTATGTATATATATACATATATATTTATATATCTTTATATCTTTATCTGCCTTCTTTTTCTTGTTATTATATTTTTCTTTAAAATTTTGTTATTATATTTATAATTTTTATTCTCCTTTTTACCCCATTTTATTCCCTCTTGCCGGACCGTCGTTAAAAGCATTTCACTGCATGTCGTACCCTGTATGTATGTGTATGTGACAAATAAAATTTGATTTGATTTGATACTGCTGTACTGATACTGCTGTACTGATACTGCTGTACTGATAGTGATATACTGATACTGCTGTACTGATACTGCTGTACTGATACTGCTGTACTGATAGTGATATACTGATACTGCTGTACTGATACTGCTGTACTGATACTGCTGTACTGATAGTGATATACTGATACTGCTGTACTGATACTGATGTACTGATAGCAGAGGTGGGAGTAAGTCACCAAATGAAAGTCTCAAGTCAAGTCCAAGTCTTAACATTGCAAGTCAAAATCAAGTCAAGTCATTCTGTTGTAAGGGTCAAGTCAAGTCAAGTCAAGTCGCAACTTAGTCATCAAGTCATACCAAGTCACACACAGATTTGTTTGACACATTTTTTAACTCAGGGACTTTTATTACTTATTTAGACACAGAGGGCTGATGATGGGTAACAAAATAAATAAATTAACTTGTGTGTAATAAAATATCGTTAAGAAGCACTTTAAATGCTCTAAAATAAAAATATATTAAATGAACAAGTAAACAAGAATTAATTGTAAGTTTTTTAGACAGTAGAATGTGCTGATGTTCCCTTCTCAGGAGGAGTCAGAACTACAGTTGTTAAACTGGATCATTTCTATCTATCAATACCCTGATGTATCTGTGTAAACATGGAGTGAACAGTCACATGTCCCCATCTCAACATATAGTAATAATAATACCTATAATTGTAAAATATACTCTGTCATCTCATCAGACACCAAACAATGGGTTGCATACTCAAAGTAGAATATCAATATCAGAAAAAAAAAAAATCTTCCTGTACAAGTGAGGCAGTGGTTTTTAAAAGGTGATGAACCCAACATTGTTGCTCTGTTAAGAGTTATCCACAAACTATTATGATCATGTTACTCTAGGGCTTTTCATTAATTTTCTAATATCTTTAATAATGTAAAAAAAATAAAACTATCAGGTCATGCCCCAGTATTTATGGAGAAATTTACTGTACATCAAACCAGATTTATGTATTTGGCCATAACAACTTTAACCCTTGACCACTTCAATGTTAAACTGTGATGTTTGGACAGTTTAAAATAATGCCAATGTGAAGGCAAATTACAGTGAATTGCATTTGCAAAAAATCAAACTGGCCATATACGCGTAATCTCTAAACCCGAACTTTATTATCCTCGGGGGTGGGGCTGGTGTTGTTGCGGTGTACATGTTGTCTTGTCTTGTACTGATACTGCTGTAGTGATACTGGTGTACTGATACTGCTGTAGTGATACTGCTGTAGTGATACTGGTGTACTGATACTGCTGTACTGATACTGCTGTACTGATACTGCTGTACTGATACTGATGTACTGATACTGGTGTACTGATAGTGCTGTACTGATACTGCTGTACTGATACTGATGTACTGATACTGATGTACTGATACTGGTGTACTGATACTGCTGTACTGATACTGATGTACTGATAGTGATATACTGATACTGGTGTACTGATACTGCTGTACTGATACTGATGTACTGATAGTGCTGTACTGATAGTGATATACTGATACTGATGTACTGATACTGCTGTACTGATACTGATGTACTGATACTGATGTACTGATAGTGATATACTGATACTGGTGTACTGATACTGGTGTACTGATACTGCTGTACTGATACTGATGTACTGATAGTGATATACTGATACTGGTGTACTGATACTGCTGTACTGATACTGGTGTACTGATACTGCTGTACTGATACTGATGTACTGATAGTGCTGTACTGATAGTGATATACTGATACTGATGTACTGATACTGCTGTACTGATACTGGTGTACTGATACTGCTGTACTGATACTGCTGTACTGATACTGATGTACTGATAGTGATATACTGATAGTGCTGTACTGATAGTGATATACTGATACTGGTGTACTGATACTGTACACCATGAGAGTTGAAACTCTTAAGATAGAGAGAAACTGTACTTGTTGAGTTGAAATCTTTGACAGATCTGCTATCATTAAACATTTAATCTTGGGTGTTCACAGTAAAAAAAAACTTGAAATGGAGGAAAAGATCTGATTAGAAGTCATTGTGATTAGCTCGCTTGCTAATCAGCATAAGCATGAGGAAAACCTTTAGCAAACTGAGGCAAGGGTAAAGCTGATGTTTACTAACCTGTTTGAAACGAATGCTTAGAAGAGATTTGTAGCAACAAAAATGTGCAGTTAGCAAAATGATTCGCTAAAATTATGTTCATTTACCAGCAAAACATGTGATTATGTATAGTTTATGCTTTGATGGTGTTTTTGTGAATTTGTTGTGCTGGTGCTTGCAGGTAAAAATGGAAAATAAATAAATAAATGTCATTTGAAGTTTAAGGCTCTGGACTACGATTCCCATCAGCCACTGGAACCTCACATGGCCTGAACCCTCCCAGGTCCCTGATCACTCACACCTGAAGCACATTGTCTCGGGTTCAGGGGTAGAGTTTCTCATGCATGGATCATGTTCTTTAGTGTTTTATTTCTTTATTTATTAGCATTTTTAGTTCATATGATCTGCACTTTTTTCAGCTTCCTGTAACCATGTTCCTTGTGATTGATGAAAAAAATGGATTTTCTGGAGAATTTCATTATGAAGGAGTTTAAACAGTTGTCCAGGTGAGTAACAGTCATTACAAAGAAATGACAATAGTAATGAAATCTAAAGGTATAAAGTGATTTGCTGCTCCGGCTGTTCCACAACACTGAGTCAGTAACAGTCTGTTTTACTCTTTACCCTCTTTTACTGAAAACCCTGACCTGTCCAATCTGCTTTATGATCCGAGAGAGAGAGAGAGAGAGAGAGAGAGATAGAGATTTACTACATTCCGGCTGTGGAGCGCGTGCACACACACACACACACACACACACACACGAGATATAGTACCTCTGCTCCAGCCTTAGTGAATATTATGATCTGATACTCCTGAGTTCTGGATCCTGATTGGTCAGAAGGTGCTGATTAATTATCACATTGGTTTTAATGTGTTCTCGTCTCCATAGCAACGGGAACTGAATCTCTATGTAAACAGAGTTGAGACCCTGAAGCTCTCGGTCAGATGTTTATTATGGAAGGAGTCTCCAGTCTCAGTGCTTTTAGATGTAAAGCTGTAACACTGATGGATCATGACGGCCAGGGACTGGTGCTGGTGCTGGTGCTGGAACAATGACTGTAATGCGACCCGATGATCTACAACATTAAATGTAATTATAAACGGATAAAAAGTCAGACGTGTCAATAATTAATACATTAAAAATGTTAATACTCGTGTAGGAATTAAAAAATATCCCAAAGCAGCTTTACTGAAATATAAAATATAATAAGGAAGTGCAGGTTATTTTCAGAAATCAATGTTTGAGGCAACGTTGAATCTGCTTCATCACACCATGATGATCATGGTTGATCATGTTTTCTCTACAACACAACCGTGTGTGTGTGTGTGTGTGTGTGTGTGTGTGTGTGTGTGTGTGTGTGTGTGTGTGTGTGTTATACTGCACTTACATTAGGAAAGCAAATAAGATAAATAAACCTGTGAAAGGGGTGGAGTTTGATCACATCAGAAAGCGACCCCTCCATGGCTCCTGCAGAGGAACAGAACCTGGGGTTTGGCCTTTGAGGTGAAGAACGAGGAGATTGAGATGAAGAGCAGCTTGGTGACAGATTTAAACCCATTTCATGGTAATAAATAAACGCCGCGGTGTTGCGTCCAGTTCCCAGTTCCCATGAGGAGACGATGGTATCATATCCACTCCGGAGGTGTACAAAATAGCCTCCTGTCTCTCTCTCTCACACACACACACACACCACCACGATGGGAACATCAGCAGCCTGAGAGCTGCTGAGGATGAAGTTCTGCTGTAGGGTCAAAGTTCATGTAGTCAGAAAGCTCAGTTTTCATGACCGTTTCAGATTTAATGAAAGTGGAATATTTTTATAAAATAAAATTTTTACTTCCATGTTCCTTATTTTTTTCATGTTTTTCTAATAAATAAATAACAAATTGTAATAGTTGATTATCAAATCATGTGTATTTCTATTAAAATAATGATTCATTTACACATTTGATTTGTGGAAAAACAATAACGAATTAATTTTTCTCTAATTTTTATAATCTTCTTTCTGATGTTCCAGTTTGTTCCACAGGTGTTCAGTGGGCATGAGGAGGTCAGAGCTTCACCTCCAAACTTCACACCAGCCACTTTGGAGCTTACTTAGTGCACATGAGACCCCATCATGCTGGAACAGGTAAAGCTGTAATGTGTAGAATTGTGTGGTTGAAATGTTGCTGTTGGTCAGGGTGCACATACTTTTGGCCATATAGTGTGTAGGACATTGTGTGTTCAGAATTCTTCTTCTCTTGTTCTTCTCGGTTGCATGTGCTGAGTGATAAAGAAAGCATAGTGTGTGTTGTTCCACATGTTGGGTGTGTGTGTGTGTGTGTGTGTCCGTATCACTGACAGCCGGGTGAGGTTATGAAAACAGTCGTTCTTCCCGTCATCGCTCCATAGCCGGTGATTTAGGGGCAGGACGGCACTGTGCTGCAATAAAACACCGTCCGGCCGTTAGAGGTGCACTGGTGGATATCAGTCAGTACCCGGGGGGGGGCAAGGGGGTGCACCTTCTGGCACCGACCCACCTCACCTGCTACTGTGTTTTACCAACCGAGCTTGAACCTTGAACACACACAGGCACACACACACACACACACACACACACACACACACACACACACACTCTCTCTCCCCAAACCCCTACAGTATGAATGAGAGGAATTGGAGGCTTATTGTGCTCTAAAACACTCAGTGTTTAACGAGGAAACTATAACAATTTATTAACAATAAATAGAAAAACTAATTATTTTAAACTAATGTCTGTTTTATATATAAATGTATTTATAGTATAATGTTATATTATATAATAGTAACTATAAAATAACCTTTATTTAGAATATTTAGAATATTTAGAATATTGTTCTAATATTTTTACTTATTGCTTATTTGAGATATTTTTAATGCATTTTAAACTGTGAAAGAGAGAAATAAAGAATAAATACAGTATTAATAAGGGCAATAATTCATTACATTTAAATAAATGAACAAAAAATAAGGTGTGTGTGTGTGTATGTGTGTGTATGTGTGTATATACGTACAGTGAGGAAAATAAGTATTTGAACACGCTGCTATTTTGCAAGTTCTCCCATTTAGAAATCATGGAGGGTCTGAAATTGTCATTGTAGGTGCATGTCCACTGTGAGAGACATAATCTAAAAAAAAATCCAGAAATCACAATATATGATTTTGTAACTATTTATTTGTATGATACAGCTGCAAATAAGTATTTGAACACCTGAGAAAGTCAATGTTAATATTTGGTACAGGAGCCTTTGTTTGCATTTACAGAGGTCAAACGTTTCCTGTAGTTTTTCACCAGGTTTGCACACACTGCAGGAGGGATTTTGGCCCACTCCTCCACACAGATCTTCTCAAGATCAGTCAGGTTTCTGGCCTGTCGCTGAGAAACACGGAGTTTGAGCTCCCTCCAAAGATTCTCTATTGGGTTTAGGTCTGGAGACTGGCTAGGCCACACCAGAACCTTGATATGCTTCTTACAGAGCCACTCCTTGGTTATCCTGGCTGTGTGCTTCGGGTCATTGTCATGTTGGAAGACCCAGCCTCGACCCATCTTCAATGCTCTAACTGAGGGAAGGAGGTTGTTCCCCGAAATCTCACAATTTCATCCTCTGTGTCACGTCATATTTATACCCCAGGGAAACAGGAAATCATGAATTACTAATTAAAAGTCCCTAGATACCCTGACCAACCTTAGCAACTACAGAAAAATATATTTAAAAAAAATTAAAATTTTCAGAGGAATTGTTAGGGGTGCCAATAATTGTGGCACACATGATTTCAAGTTTTTTTTTTTTTCTAAATGTGTGATTTTTTTTTACCACCAAAGTTATGTACTTAAATAAAAGGTTGGATTTTTCTCTTTTTTTGCATTTGGGTTCTATGTTGTTTTAAAAAAAAGGAGAATTTTTAGAAGTCCACGACCACATCTTAAACAGGGGTGCCAATAATTGTGGAGGGCACTGTAGATAGATATATATATATATATAGTGTGTGTGTGTGTGTGTATGTGTATGTATGTCTGTGTGTGTGTGTGTGTGTGTGTGTGTGTGTGTGTGTGTGTATGTGTATGTATATGTGTGTATGTATATGTGGATCAGGATCGTCACTGACGGCCATCTTTAAAACGTTTACACCCCTCAAACGTTTTACTGCGGCTGAGAGTCTCATCACTGCACTGTACTGCACACTTCTGTGATCTGTTTCAGCTAGCGTTAGCGCCAATGATGCAAATCCCTTTTATATTCTTCATATTTATCAAGTCCAGCTTTTAGTAAAGTTCTCCTCCAAGACATAAATCCAAACTGAAACAGTTCTGTAGTACACTTACTCTGAGACCAGCAGAGAAATGTTCTGCTGATTTCTCACTCTTCAAGATGCTGTTTCATCCAAACACCTGCTTTAGATCCACACACTGGTCAACTATCGAAACTGCAACAAACCATTAGGAGAAAATCATCTTGCGCTGAGGAAGTGTGGAGGAGGAAGAGCAGAAAACAAGGCCGTTAGTGACACGGTTGCCAAGGTGGCACATTTTACTCCAAACTAGGATCATTTATACTCCATGGCTAATAAGGTTTCGTTATTCATCACTTTTTTACACAACCATCATATAAAATAATCTTATTGTATTGTGTTTTTATTGAGGCTGAGAAATGAAAAGAAGGATTATGGAGTGGATGAAGTATGTACATTAGAAATACAGCACCATGGAGATGTTTCTTCATGCAAAGGCTGGGAAAAGAGGAAAGTGTGAGATTTGGGGAAGGATTTGAGGCGTAAACGAAGTGAAAATTGATCTGGTTGTTGGTGTATTGAGCGTTTGGGGAAAATACAGATCTCTGGTGTGTATTGCGGGTGAAGTCGGTGAGGGAGAGTTGAATTTCTTTATCAGGGATTTTTGTTTTAATGTTCAGACACGGGTCCATGTTCAAGCGTTTAAACGTTCAGGACTTCAGAGAGACGCCTGCTGTAATATTAAACACCGTATTAAAATCCACCTGGTTTTTTTAATGCGTTCTCTCCCCCATAGCAGCCACTTAAATATAATATAATGCATGCAAAGTTATGTGATGTGTACTCCAGGTCTCGCAATGGCAAATACCTTTTTAAGCAGTAAATGGAGAGCCATTAGCATCCTCTCGTTACAAAAAACACGGCACAAAAGCTAAAACCATGATACCATAAGCTTTTTTTTTTTTTACAATCCGCCCATTTTCTCTGAGGTGACTAGAGTGGGTGTTAAAGCAAGCAAATAACACGGGCAAATGTGAGGGCAGCAGGGATCAGCCCACGGGGGTGTGAAAGGGAGGGCGACCGGGGCGGTGTTTCCGAATAAAAGCCCCGGGAGGGAGGGAGGGAGAGCGTTATATCACACAAAACTTCACATTTTAGTTCTCAGTACTCTAATGATCTCAGGTTAATATCAGATCCATTATGGAAACAAAGAGCTTCTGCTTCTGGAGCTTTCAGCCTCAACACTATATTTATTTATAATTTATATTTATATATTTATATATTTATATCTATATATTTATATATTGTTCTACTGCTACATTTTAAATGTATTTATATTTTATCTGGTGATAAATACGCCATTATTCGGTGTCTTTCACAAACTTTCAAGCTTCTCCGAAATCAGAATCAGTTTAAATGAAATATTATAGATTGCGGTTATTATAATGCATCATATTGTTTGGTTGTCTATTAGCACCATGTAGCTTGTCACATGACCACGGTCAGTTTGGGAAAGGCAGAACACTTAACCTTATGGCAAGTGTTCTGCCATAAGGTTCTGCCTCATATCACAAATATTATTTCTGTGTGTAAGCAAATGTTTATCTGTTGGTGGGGTGTGTGTGTGTGTGTGTGTGTGTGTGTGTGTGTGTGTGTGTGTGTGTGTGTGTGTGTGTGAGAGAGAGAGCGAGAGAGAGCGAGAAAGAAAGAGTGTAACTGAACTGAAGTGTTAACTGTGTTGATGTTTAGATGTTTGTTGATCAGGAGGATCAGGAGGATGCTGTTGATTTGGAGTCTGAACTGATGATCAGAAACAAAAGCTTTTGGAGCGTGTTTTTCGACACGCCACAGCGACGAGCAAGAAAACGAGGATTAACTGATTTACTGATAGACGCAGTGATGTTTGTGACTACAGTGGTGTGTGTGTGTGTGTGTGTGTGTGTGTGTGTGTGTGTGTGTGTGTGTGTGTGTTTAGGGATACAAGTGCTCAAGGTAATTACAGAAGATAAAAAAATTCACAAGCTTATCAAACTGGATTCAAAAAGCAGCTGTGACATGAAAAAAAAAACAATTTCAACATTTCAGAAAACACACACACACACACACACACACACACACTAAATGTTAGGTAATTTATAATCAAGTTAAATATAATTGAAGATTTTTTTGAGTCAGGCTTTGCATAAAATATTCAACAATGTAGTCAAATTAAAGAATAACAATGAAAAATTGTAAAAAAAAAATATAAACTTTGTTCAAATGAAAACCAAATTACAACATAAACTACAGTTTATTCATTTATTTATTTATTTGTTTATTTATTTGTTTATTTATTTATTTTAAGTAAACAATAAATAAAGAATAACTAATACAAAAAAGTTAAATATTTATATTGATATCTTGTTTTATAATTGTATTAATAATATAGATTATATTTTTATATATTGATATTATATATTTATATACTGTTTAAAAAATGAAATATTGAATACTATTATTTAAATATCACCTAATTTACTGATATATATGTTATAATCTCCACATTTTTTGTCCTATTTATTTCCTTATTTCTTGATTTTTATGTACAGATTATAGCAGAATCTTTCAGAAATATAAAAGTCATAAAAATAAATATAAATAAATAAATATATATTCAAATATTTTCATCAAAACCTTGATTTATTATGGCCAAAAGTATTGGGACAACTGCCTTTTCCAGCCGTATGTGTTTATTTTCTAAACTGTTCCCAAATAAAAAATTGAAAAACAATAGAGCGAGAGAGAGAGAGAGAGAGAGAGAGAGAGAGCGAGAGAGCGAGAGAGCGAGAGAGAGAGCGAGAGAGCGAGAGAGAGAGAGAGAGAGAGAGAGAGAGATCTCCTGCAACTCTATTGGACTGTGAACACTGACTGCACCCCAGACCTCCTCACCATCTCACCTACTCCAGTACCTGACTTTCACTAACACTCTTGTGGAGGAAACAATCTCCATAATTCTCCACAAAATCTAGTGGAACATCTCAGAACAACAACTGGAGATTAAATGTGGAATAAAACGTTCAAAAAGAAGCACATAGTAATCTCTCGGTCACGTGTCCACAGACTTTTGGCCCTGTAGTGCATTTCACCACAGCTGTAATGTAGCAGTGTGTGATAGTGAGTATGACGTTTCCTTTCCTGATGTTTCTGCTTGAGTTGACTAAAAGTTGTGGATTTCCAGCAGAGAAACGGAACAATGATGTTATCTTTCACTTCATTTACACATTTAGTGAGAATTATGCAGCTAAAATTGGTTCTTTCAGTGTGTCTGAATGTTTGCCCTCTTTTCTGGAACATCTGGAAGAAGGAGGAGGACGAAGAGGATGAGGAGAAGCAGAAGGAGAATGTGGAGGATAATGAGGAGGAGGATGATGATGATGAGGAGGAGGAGGAGGATGAAGAGAAAGATGAGGAGGATGAAGTGGAGAATAAAGAGGAGGAGGATGAAGAGGAAGGGGATGAGAAGGAACAGTAGAATGAGAAGGAAGAGGTTGATGAAGAGGAGGAGGATGAAGAAAGGGTTAGATTTGATCACTTGGTGTATCTGCTGTGTTACTGAAGGCTGAGTCTCAGTGCAGTGTTGAACTGTAGTGTTTATCATGTTCAGGGATTGTAACGTCTTCAACTGTGACGGAGAATTTCATGAAACACACACTCACACACACACACACACACACACACACACACACCCATCTTCACTCATTATTCATTAGTTAGCTGATTATAGTGTGAGTGTGGAGTCGAGGTCAGACCCTGTAAGAGACAGGAAATGTCTCTCTCTCTCACACACACACACACACACTGCAGATCTTCTGATACTGACACTGATGAGTGGGAGATCACAGGAGAAAGACAACAAGAGTTTGAAGCAGCACTCAGTCACGTCACTGAGACCCGTCTGTCTGTCACGTCTACATTAACAGCAGTTATCAGACGTCTGTGTCCAGAGTGATGTACAGAAGTGAATAAATCTACACTGGTGCACTGGATTACACACTTAATATACATCAGACTGTAACCCTCTTTAGAGGAATTCAATTAATTTATTTATTTTTAAACAAGGAAAACTTGGAAAGTGCTCATTTAAGTGTTTCAGGAAGATGAAGGTCTTCAGTCGTCGCTTGAAGATAGTCGGGGACTCTGCTGTACAGACATCTAGGGGAAGTTCATTCCACCACCTCGGTGCCAGAACAGAGAAGAGCCTTGAAGTGTACTTACCTCTCATTCTGAGAGAAGGTGGTACCAGTGGTGCAGTGCTGGAGGATCTCAGACAGCGTGGAGCAGTGTGAGATGTGATGAGGTCACTGAGGTAAGATGATGCTGGTCCATTTTGGCCTTGTAGGGAAGCATCAGTGTTTTTAATCTGATACGTGCAGCTACTGGAAGCCAGTGAAGGAGCAGCAGTGGGGTGGTGTGGGAGAACTTGGGCAGATTGAACACAAGTCATGCAGCTGTAATTTGGATCATTTGCAGTGGACGAATAGCGTTCAGGGGAAGACCTGCCAGCAGAGAGCTGCAGTAGTCCAGTCTTGAAATGACAAGAGACTGAACAAGAACCTGGGCAGCCTGTGTGGACAGAAATGGAGAGTCTGCATGGGGCAGATGTGGATCCCCTTCATGTTACCTGGTATTGAGCAAACCATTCCCATGCTGTTCCGTGGATACCGAGGCTCCTGAGGGTTGATAAGAGAGTCTTGTGGTTGACTGTGTCAAATGCTGCTAAAAGGTCCAGGAAGATAAGTACAGATGACAGCTTGGCTGACCGAGCAGCATGCAGTTTCTCAGAAACATCCAATAGAGCCGTCTCTGTGGAATGTGCTGCTTTGAATCCAGACTGGTTCGGATCATGGACGTTGTTCTGTAAGAGACAGACAGTTGGTTAAAACAGTGCGTTCCAGAGATTTAGAAAGAAAGGAGAGAAGTGATACCGGTCTGTAGTTGTTGATGTCTGATGTATCCAGAGCAGGTTTCTTCAAGATAGGAATGACCCTTGCTTTCTTGAAGGTAGTTGGCACATGGCCAGATGTTAAGGACCCATTGATGATTGTGGAGATGAAGGGCAGGAGATCTTGTGTGATGGTCTGGAGCGTAGTTAAAGGGTTTGGATCCAGGGGCAGGTGGTGGGATTGCAGAATTGGATGACTTGCAGTATCTCATCTGCTACGGTTGAGAAACTTGATAATGAAGAGTAGGAGATTCCTGACTGTAATGTAGTCATAGTCAGAGAGGAAGTGAAGGTCTGGCAGATCTCCTTAATCTCCTCATCATAGAAGGAGGCAAAGTCTTCAGCAGTCAGGGAGGATGGAGCAGGTGGAGCAGAGGGTTGAGTAATGAAGAGATGTTGTGGAGCTTATGAGGATCTTGTGCAGAGGCCTTGAGCTTTTCCTTGTAGAAGGCAGTCTTTGCAGTCTTTAGAAGTCACATCCCAAGTAAATTTGGTCAGGAGTGCTGCACAAAACTTCTGACAGCCAGGGTGCAGAGCACGAAGTCTTCTTGGGTTTAGTGGTCGGGGGCAGAGGAGGACCAGGGTTGAGGAAAGGAAAATGTCATTGGCAGAATCCAAGGTTAGAGAGGAAAAGGAATCAGGGTCAGGAAGAGATGAAAGAGTAGAGGAAGCTACAGAGGAGGGAGAGATGGAGTGAAGGTTAGGACGTATAGGAGAGACATGTAGGAAATTGTTTTAGAGTAGAAAAGGAAGAGTGATTGAAAAGAAAACCAGGTGATGATCAGAAAATTTAAAGTGGGGTAGCAATCATGTCTGTAGCTGAAGTGAAAACCAGGTCCAGGACATTTCCTCACCCAGTCATGTCGTCATGTCATTCGGTCTCAGGAAGGAGGGGAGGGGGGGGAGGGAGAGGGGGAGAGGAAAGGGGAGAGGAAAGGGGGAGGGAGGGTGAGTGAGTGAGAGGGAGGGAGAGGAAGAGAGATTGGGAGGAAAAGAGAGAGGGAGGGGGGAGGAACAGAAAAAGAGGGGGGGGGATTGAGAAAGGGATGGAGGAAGAGAGAGAGACAGAGAGAGAGAGGGAGGGGGAGGAAGGGAGAGGGATGGAGGGAGAGAGAGAGAGAGAGAGAGAGATTTAGCTGTATATGAGCTCTGTTTCATCTTATTTTCTTTTCTTCTTTATTCGTGATGAAATATTTTTTCCTCCAGTATAATGTTAGCAGCTAGATGGATGAAGGTGCATGTGGGTCTTTATATAGCTGTGTGTGTGTGTGTGTGTGTGTGTGTGTGTGTGTGTGTGTGTGTGTGTGTGTGTGTGTGTGTGTGTGTGCTCACACCCCGTCTGTCCAGAACAGCGTAATTCTCTCTCTCACCAGGGATTTCCTGATGAAAGAATGCACGCGGTTGTCTATTAAGATATGTAAATTCCTAATCTCTCAAAGTCTGCATTCACACTATCCTTTCTCTTCACTGTGTGTGTGTGTGTGTGTGTGTGTGTGTGTGTGTGTGTGTGTGTGTGTGTGTGTGTGTGTGTTTCAGTAGTAGTATTCTTGTGTGAAGTGCGTTTCTGATGTCGTGTCTGTCAAGAGCTCAGTTCATCACTAATTAGAATTAGAGACGAGAACCAGAGCGGCCTGAAGAACTTTCATCAGAACTCATTCAAGTGTATTAATGTAGAACAGATCACACACCTACACACACACACATACACATACACACACACACACCCACACACACACACACACACACACACCCGCACGTACACACACCTACACAATCACACACGCGCACACACACACACCTACACACACACACATACACACACACACACCCACATACACACACACACACCCGCACGTACACACACCTACACAATCACACACGCGCACACACACACACCTACACACACCTACACACACACCTACACACACACACGTACACACACCTACACAATCACACACGCGCACCTACACACACCTACACAATCACACTCACACACACACACTACACACACACACGTACACACACCTACACAATCACACACGCGCACACACACACACCTACACACACCTACACATCACACTCACACACACACCTACACACACACACACCTACACAATCACACTCACACACACACCTACACACACCTACACAATACAACACACACACCACACCACACACACACCTACACACACCTACACAATCACACTCACACACACACCTACACACACCTACACAATCACACTCACACACACACACACACACACACACACACACCTACACACACAAACACACATACACACACACACACACACACACACACACACACACACACACAATGCAACAAACACACATACACACACACACACACACACACACACATGCAACAAACACACATACACACACACACACACACCCCTCTGTCAAAAGGTGGTCATTTAAAAGCTGTGGAAGGAGTCTCCAGTGTGAGTTGTGTGATATTCAGAGAGAATAAATGAAAACATTGTGAGTCCTCATAC
>JBCEWE010000951.1:0-7500 GCA_039877035.1 Silurus lanzhouensis | reverse complement strand
TACACACTTCTAATAGAATTTGGGATCATCTTTTATCGTACCGTGACACACACGTACACGGAACCTGAACTGAAACAAACACAAGCCATAGTCAGTGAACATTTCAATATTTCCTTCTCTAAGCTTTAATAAATCTCAAATATTTATATCCGAACACTCCTCATTCCTAATTTTACAATTTAACAGTTACGACTTTTCCATTAGTTCTCAACAAACAAAGAGGAAGCGTCACTTTTTCTGTGCTGGATAATGAAAAATTATGGAAATGTCAAATAGATACGTGTGTGTGTGTGTGTGTGTGTGTGTGTGTGTGTGTGTGTGTGTGTGTGTGTGTTAGTATTGCAATATGAGACTCGCTTTAAAAAATTTGGTTTCTATGTTACTCCTGGGCCCTTGAGCAAGGCCCCTAAACCTCAGCTGCTTAGTCATAAGTTACATCTGGATCAGCACATCTGCCACATGCTGTAAATGTAAATATATTGGTGTGTGATTCTAACGGTTTGTCTCCACCCTCCATTCACAACCCAGTATTCGAATTCACTCCACTGCCACTATATAAATATATAGATATAAAATATACAGTATCACACCAAAGTAAGTGCACCGCTCATATTTCATCATTTTATCTGTTCTCAAAGGACAAAACTATAGAAATGAAGTTGGATATATTTTAGAGTGTCAGTGTGCAGTTTGTGTATCAGTACTGATTTCAAACTGACTTGTTGCAGTGTGTGGTCTACGCTCTGAGCTCTGAGGAGCAGATCTTCTGCTTCTAAAATCTCTAAAGCAGTGCTGGAACCCGTCTCAGAGAACCTCTGCATGACCCTGACCTGTACTGTAACTCAGTTTCAGGGTGATACTGATCTTCTTACAGCCTCGACTTCTTTGTGGAGAGAAACAACTCTAAATCTCAGATCCTCAGAGACTCTTCACCATGAGGTCCATGTAGAACATCCAGTGGTCAGAGTGAGATAATCGTCTCAAAGCTCCAGGTTTAATCTTCTCTAATACCAGATACACACACGTCTGGTCCTGACAAGCAGATCAAAACATCACCATGATGAACAGAACATGTGACTTTACATGTTTACACCATGTACAGCTGTTATCACTGAGGGTGTACTTATTTTTATTATATATATGAATGAGAGAGAGAGAGAATAAAGGAGAGAGAGAGAGAGAGAGAGAGAGAGAGAGAGAGAGAAAATAAAGGAGAGAAAGAGAGAGAGAGAAAGAGAGAGAGAGAGAAAATAAAGGAGAGAGAGAGATAGAGAGAAAGAAAGAAAATAAAGGAGAGAGAGAAAGAGAGAGAGAGAGAATAAAGGAGAGAGAGAGAGAGAGAAAGAAAATAAAGGAGAGAGAGAGAGAGAGAGAGAGAAAATAAAGGGGAGAGAGAGAGAAAGAGAGAGAGAATAAAGGAGAGAGAGAGAGAGAAAGAAAATAAAGGAGAGAGAGAGAGAGAGAGAGAGAAGAAAATAAAGGAGAGAGAGAGAGAGAGAGAGAAAAAAAGAGAGAAGAAAAAGAAAAAAAAGAGAGAGAGAGAGAAAGAAAATAAAGGAGAGAGAGAGAGAGAGAGAGAGAGAGAAAGAAAATAAAGGAGAGAGAGAGAGAAAGAAAGAAAGAAAAAAGGAGAGAGAGAGAGAGAGAGAGAGAGAGAAAGAAAAAAAAAAAAGAGAGAGAGAGAGAGAGAGAGAGAGAGAGAGAAAGAAAGAAAATAAAGGAGAGAGAGAGAGAGAAAGAAAGAAAATAAAGGAGAGAGAGAGATTGATTGATTGATTGATTCTTGGATTCTACTGGACTCCAGATTATAGCAAATCCTGTAAGAGAAATAAACTCTAGAATATAATGTTTATAAAACGGAGGGTGATGAAGACGGGATTCTCAGTGGAGATCTGAACTCAGACTGGTGGCGTGTATGTAGAATATGAAGTGTTGCATTTTCACTGTTCTTCAGGTGTGTTTAATTTTGATTGCAACGAACATCAGGTCAAGGTGTGGCAAAATATAGTGTGTGTGTGTGTGTGTGTGTGTGTGTGTGTGTGTGTGTGTGTGTGTGTGTGTGTGTGTATAGTGTATGAGAGATGGAGACAGCGTACATGATGCAAATAATGATCTTGAAATCACACGGCATAATTAATTGCAGACATTTGTTTCCATTAAATAAAAAAGAACACGTGCTGGGGAGCTCAATTGCTGTTAATTAAGCTTGATATCCTCGTTTGTAAATTAACGAGCGTGGAGCTTTAGTGATGAGAGTGTTGGAATAAAGAACAGATAATAATAAGATAGCCTGCGTTCTGTCTTTACGTGTTTTCCCCCTGAGGGTGCAATCCCTCCCAGGAGAAAGAGGGAAATTACACGTGGATGGGGCAGAAGAGAGGACTACAGGGGGTGCTAAATTAGCTGCCTGATCCACACTTATTGGCGCGCACACACACACACACACACACACACACACACACACACATTAGCCAGCGTCGACAGGCCTTCCAGCTCTTTCTCTCCCTCTCGTCTCCCCCAGCGTGGCCGTCTCATAGATTTTCAGAACCTCACCGAGATACGAACGGACTGCGATCGGTTAAATTGAAAATCAGACAGCCGCCTTGTCTGCCTGCTTCGTAATTAGCGAGAGAAATGAGCGACGCCCGAAGGGATAATGGCGCATAAAAAAACAATTTGCACCCCTTCCACATTTCTCTTTTAATGATGCTCGTGAGTAGAAATTCCTCTTCCTGCCGGCGCTGTTCGAAAGGCACGATTCGATTTGCTGCACGTTTTTGGCGCCAACAAGCAAAAGCACGTTTTCTCTTCTCAAAGAAAAAGCAGACAGGATCCGACTCTTAACACAAGATTAGGCCGTTTTTTAAGGGAATGTTCTCTGAACCAAACCTCACTGAGATAAAGGAACTTTCTGTAATCCAAACTTTTCTGGAGAAGAAAAACTCATCCAAAGGATGTCATCCAATTTAACATCGTTCAGAAACCAAAAAACATTTCAGATGTATTTAGACGTTCTGGAGAGCAAATTATCAGATTACATCATAAAACTAATTTGCATATTTGTCAGGATTGTTTGCGTATCAGAACATTGCATGAAGAAGGAAGAAAACAGTATTAGGAAAGATCATGAGTGAACCTGCTCTACAAACTCATCAAACAGCAGCTCCGATCGATTTTCAAGTCTCGCGTGCAGGAAAAAGTCTGATCAGAAATTGCTCACGTTCTTGCTAAGAAATGTGGAGATAAAACCTAGTGATGGACAACCATAATCACAAGACCTCAGGATCTTGAGTTGTCATGAACCTGTTTAGTTTTCTCAGACAGTTAGCACACACATGGAGCTGTTTATCACGTGCACATGGAACTACTGATGATCTCCTTTTCCACGTTTACACCTGCCAATACACCGTGTATAAATGGTCCTAATGTGATTCCATCAAACCTCGTTGATTTTCAGCTCGGACATGGCAGTGAAAGTCCACTTACATTTCTTGTCCACTTTCCAGATGAACAAAGCATAAAAACCCCAGAAGGTATGAAAGCAAGTTGGAGCAAGTCGTGAGATCACACTGATATTCCTACTGGATATACAGTAATTAAGTCACAGAGAATGACGTCATCATATATGTAAAGAAATAAAAAAATAAAACTACTTTATGTTCTCTTTACACCTTTAATATCACCAGTGTGCAGGACAGAAAGTTCGTGTACTATAAAGTTTAATTTCTCTTCTGAATGTGTTCAGTTTAACGTCACGGGTCCAGTCGAATATTTTTAAGATAAAAGAATAAATTTACTGATGGAGGAAATAAATCTGGTACATTTGATGATTAAATGTAAAGTGGAGTAATACCATAAAAAAAATGATATAATCTATTCATCTTTTCACCCCATATTATTTTTTCCCAAGAATTTCCCAAGAATTCTCTCTCTCTCTCTCTCTCTCTCTCTCTCTCTCTCTCTCTCTCATTATTTTACCCATAATCCTCCTCTCTTGCAGTGCAAATAGCTGTTGCCCAAATTAAGAAATTATGTAAATATTATTGAAGCGGTCTGGTGTCGGATTCAGGAGCTAAACCCTGAGACCCTCCGTTTATTTTCAATTTATTTGCTAATCAAAGGGCGCGCGATGACCAGGGGGCATGTGGGCACGTGTGTGTGTGTGTGTGTGTGTGTGGGAGGGGGTTGGTGTGGTGCAGAGGTCATTATAGCAACCTTATGAAAGTGAATTTCGGTCTTGCAAAGTGCACGAGAGGCTCCCAAAAGCATAATCTGACTGCCTATGTGTGTGCGCGCGTGTGTGTGTATATATATATAGTGTGTGTGTGTGTGTGTGTGCGCGCGTGTGTGTGTGTGTGTGTGTGTGTGTGTGGAGAGAGAGAGAGAGAGAGATAGAATGTCCTATTACGCAGTGACACATGATCAATAGGGCGATAAGGCGGAGAAATCAGTGCGCGCGCGCGCGAACAATGAGCGATATCACCGCGCATCCATCTTAATATCACCGCCTGCGCGCGCGCGCACCAAACCGCCCCACGAGTCACCCGGGCGCGTGCATACGACACACACACACAACACACACACACACTGAACACACCCGAATGTGTGTTTCTGTTTGAAGTCCGGATGTTTGACGCTGCTAATTAAAATAAATTGATTCGATCACATTAATTATTTAATTAATCGATTAATTATTACAATAAATCCAGCCGTTATTTTTATCCCCATAAATTCATGTCTTTGTGGGGACATTTGTGGCCTGCACTCGGATACACGCACACACACGCACACACACACACACGCGCCGAGGCTTTTATTTCGCCAAGCTTTCATGCTAATTCTATTATTGTTGGAACTTATGTGATTTTATATCACTCGAATTGGCTGTGTGTGTGTGTGTGTGTGTGTGTGTGTGTGTGTGTGTGTGTGTGTGTGTGTGTAATAAAGCTTGAGGCTAAAAAGAAGGAGAGGGGGAAAAGCCCTGAATAGATCACCCCTGCCTCCATCAGGAAAATAATTACTTTCATATCAAAACTCGGCAGGAGTTGACCGACTTCCCCTCCTCCTTCCTCTCTCTCTCTCTTTCTCTCCCTCTCTCTCTTTCTCTCCCCGCGGCGCGAGTCTCTGAATCGACGGCAGGTTTTGAATGAGTGAATTTGTTATTAAAGCAATAAACACGGGCATGCAATACTCCTGAATCTGTAAACAAAAAAAGAAAAAGAATAAAAAAAAGAAAACCACAAACAGCAGGGAGGTGAAACACTCTCAGGGGAGAGAGAGAGAGAGAGAGAGAGAGAGAGAGATGGATGAACAGTACGCGTTTGTGCGCAAAAACAATGTTTTTTTTTTATTCGTTTTTATTATTTATGAAAATGTTACATATATAAATATATTTGATCATTTATCGTTTCTGAGGATTCCATGTTGTTCTGGAAAAGCGTGGAGCTCATATTTATGCTAATAGCCAAAATAATTACCATAATATAATAATAATAATAATAATAATAATAATAATAATAATAATAAAAGTTCATCCTTCTGAATAAATGAAGGACATCCATATTTAGGATTTTATACTTTTTTTGTAAAAGGAGTTCAAAACCTCTTTTAGGTTATAAAAATGTTCAGAAATCAAAATTAAGTCTAAAAAATCTCCTCTCATTCTTTCACATCTTCACTTTTTATATCTGCATCCAGCATTTCTGTCTGGTCGCAGTGTGTGTGTGTGGTGTGTACAGAGTGTGTGGTGTGTACAGTGTGTGTGGTGTGTGTTTGAGGTGAAAGCTGGTCACTTTTTGTTCTTTTAGCCTCGGTGGTGTGTGTGTCGTCTGCAGCCTGTGTGTGTGTGGAGTCAGTGTGTTTCTGTGGGACAATAAAACCCAGAGGTTGTGTGATGGGATACAACAGGAAGTGACCTTTACCCACGACAGGTGTCTGCGGAAAGTCGGAAGAAAATGGCGCCGGCTTCCGTTTGGGACTGGACTCGGCGAGTAAGCTCTCCACGCTGAACGGGTTGAGCTTGTGTAAGGGGGATGGGCGTGTGAAATCGGAACACAGGGCCTGGTTCCGGGGGGGCGTTTCAGGGTCAGGGTCCGGGTCGGGTTGGTGCGTACGCGTGCTGGACGTCGGGACATTGCGTTGTACAACTGATTCGTTGTCAGTGCTCTGAGACACGTCGCTGTCTGATCCGGGTGTGTGGAGCAGCTCGGAAGACAAGAACTTGCTCTGGGATCTCAGCAGCTTTCTCTCCTGTTTGCGTTTCTTCTTCTCGAGGCGCTGTAGCTCGCGCCGGGCGATCTCCTCCGGGTCCATGGGCTCTCCGCTGCACGTGGTCGGGTGAGAGTTGTGCGCTGGTCTACCGGGACCTTTCTTTGTGTTCTCCTTCTTCCTCCATTTGGCTCTCCGGTTTTGAAACCAGACCTGCAGCCAATAAAACCAACAAGAGCATTGAGGTGTGAACACTAGAGTACTAAACTTTTAGGAAACTTTCAAGAAACTTTTATACCCAGATCATGTGGAGCATAAGGATCCTAAAGATAATTATAGTATTGTGCTTTTAATTCCATTATAAACATACAGAAGATACAGTCCCACCACAGTGCACTGTCTCCACCTGACATCTCTCCTAAAGGTGTCCAGGTGTCCAGGTGTTAAAGACCCAGAGAGAAATGAACAGTTCCTTCTAAAATCCAGGAGAAACAAACTCTACATTCTGTTTCTTTTCTCATTAGATATTAGTAATAGTCTGACTACTTTCTCTCCACAGATGTCTAATCTCTTACGCAAACACATCATTCATGGTTTTACATTTTTAGAAGCAGCTTCCAGCAGCAGATGCGCTTATCTTCATTTCTCATTCAGTGTAATGTCTCTCTTTGAGAGAGAGAGAGAGAGAGAGAGAGAGAGAGAGAGAGAGAGAGAGAGAGAATTTAGGAGAGGTTTTTGGCCCTGGTGTAATGGCCACTAGCCTGCTCTCTCACCTGCTGCCTTCTGTTCAGCCCCAATAAGCTTCTGTGACTGTGTTCATGATGGAACCCACACACTCATCACCTGATTATAAAGTTTAGATTTTGATTATAAAGTGAAACAGGAACCATGTATAAGGCTGATCATGGGTTCCCCATCACACTCACTGGAACAGTCCATTCTGTTTCAATAATCTCTTATAAACTACATCATCATGATAAATCTAATCATCTCTCTGGGAGGAGGCTCTTCTGTAGTAAACTGGACCTGAACCTACAAATGTGCATCGTCCACCTGAGAATTTCACTTAAGACCCGAGCGAAACGTATAAAAACTAACAGACCCTAATCACAATGACATGCTAAATATAGTCAAGTAATAATTACAGAAATAATAAGTGTGTGTGTGTGTTTGTGTGTGTGTGTGTGTGTGTGTGTGTGTGTGTGTGTGTGTGTGTGTGTGTGTGTGTGTGTGTTATGTTTTAGAAGGACTTTTGGCTGGGCCTTAGGAGGAATCCTGGTTTATATAAATATA
>JBCEWE010000084.1:0-106581 GCA_039877035.1 Silurus lanzhouensis | reverse complement strand
ATGTGATCAATTCTGTAAAAGTCCCAAATTCTAAAGAGCAATCTGCTTGAGCACATTTCACTCAAAGTGATTTGCCAGGCAAAAACCCATGAATTAACTTGTCAAACAAGAACATTTGTGCTTCAATAAAACCAAAACAAATAAAACAAATGATTTTCCTATACAACCAACACTACCAGAGGAATCTCGCTCTGAGTTCAGCTCCTCTTGGGCTCTCTTTGACCTTGCCAGTATCAATCTGAAAAACTGCTGTGTGTACAAATGTGTAGATGTTATGCAGGACTTTGCTGTAAGATTCACCAAACACAAAGTGAGCCTTGAAAATTTCATCAAACGCCCCAAGACCACTCACTGACTTGCATGATATGGCTTTTTTCTCAAAAATGATGTAGTATCCATGAATGCTGATTTTCTTTGTACCCATAGGAAGCAGGTATTGGTGTGTACTTTCTTTAATGGAGTCAAGGTGCTCTTGTATGTTAGTCACAGCCTGGAAAAAAAGATCCACAATTGACTCACTACATTAGTTTTGTAGAATACAATCAGCCCAACAGACACTGATTTGAGCAGATCACAGGTAGTTACAGAAAAGACCAAATTTAACTTTTTAATGATAAGATGTTTTTCAGCTTGGGCCAGTTGTTCAAAAAGTTTAATCTGGATCAAAATGATCCACATTTGGAAATCCCATTTTTTCCTATTCAGGATCAGGTAATCCGTCTTACATTTATGCCGGTTTTTCAAAGCAACATTGGTCTGGATCACCCTGATCCAGATACACAGTTTTCAAGATGACCAAATTTAGATTACCTGTGCTCTAAATGGGACAACATATCACAACGTGGGCTACTAGCTATGTAAAGAACAGGTAGAAGAGCCAACATCAGGGGTCACTGTATTTTGAGACGAAATACAAATAACAAACAGCCACTTCCATTCATAATTTATTTTATGACCCCTCATATGAATCACAAAAGAATAAAAAACAAATATACATTAACGAATACATTGTGGATATTTTAAAAACGTCTTCAAAAAATAAAATGGCTAAATGTCCAACAGGTAACAAAATAAAGAATGTTCATGGTTCTGTTTCATCTGAGGAGAAGAGACCAGCATTTCCAAGCTCTGCTTTTAGGAAGCGGATCTGAAGTTTTGCTTTGGTTTGCTGCAGTTTGGTCAGCTTGATTTGTTTCTCTGCCAGGTGTATCTGTGCTTCTGCTCTTTCAGTCTCTCGTTTTAGAAGTAATTCATAGGCATCATCATTATTATTCGGCACAGGACGCTTTAAGCCTCTTTTCTGAGCTTCTGTGACTGCTGGCTCTACCAGTGAGGATTCAGGTTGTATTTCAATAATATGGCTGAGATCCAGAATGAATGTTTCCTCTGCATTAGGAGGAACTGGCTCACTTTCCTCTACAATCGTAGGCTCACCATCCCCTACAACACCTTAAATCCCATGCAGAGTTTCCCACCTCCAATAATGTCCAGAACCACATCTGTGTATTCACCTTTTTTAAAGGGTTTGTTGCCTGTTTGAGTGTTTTTTGCTTTAGCAATGTCCTTTGTTGCTCTGGCCTTCCAATTCTTCCATCTAAATTTCACTTGAATTTCACTGAATCAATCAACTGAATTTCAATAATTTTGTTTCACTTCCAAAGGATGTCCAGATTGCCCAGGCCAAGCACACCATGACTGGTGACTCCTTTTCTTGCAGCAACCACACCTATGCAGGCACGCTTTAACACTGCTCATTGCAAAACAAGATGTGCAATTGAGCGTTTAAATGGAGTTCTGAAGAGACGCTTTGCATGCCGTTACTACTTGCGAGTGGAACCACAGGGAGCATGCAGCATAATACTAGCGTGTATCGTCCTGCACAACATCACTACCAGGCGCAATGTCCCTCTCTGTAATGATGTTTATGATGCACCTGAGCCTGTTGAAGAACCAGACCAACCTCGGGCATTCTGTCAGAATAAGGGACTGACTGGACGTATAGTAAGTGATGCAATTGTTAGACATTATTTTGACAGGCTCATCTCTGATGATTGTTTCTTTAAAATTAATATACGGTAATAAATGATAGAAAAATGGAATATATTATTTTTGTTTGTTATTGAAATCTGTTTGGGGGATTATTTCATATTTTATTATTTTTACTTTACTATATTGAAAAGCTTAATTGGTAGCCTATGTCTACTATATCTACTTTATCATGGTTACAACCATTAAACAAGTCAAGTGCAAAATATAAATAAAAGTATATACACTAAATGATACAAATGTATCATTTGACCAATTTTAAAGTTTTACTACATTTTGCTCCTGGAATCCTCCTTGAAATCCTACCCCCTGTTGGGATCAGGGTAATCCTTATTTTTTATTTTTTAATCAAAGTTATCCAAATCCTACTGACAAGTTTTGAACAACACAAACTGAAGGTTTGATCCAGAAGTTCAGCTCTTTTAGAATGAACAAGGTGTGTAAAGCATCAACAAATACACAAAGAAATTCTGAAGAGTAACAGTTAATGGAAAGCTGTGCTCACTTGTAACTTGTAACACAGTAACATTTACTGCAGGCTCAAGCCATTCCACCAAACTCATTTAGCCTTGTGTAGTCAACACTGACTTTAACCAGACTCAACCAGCTGACAATTTAGTGACTTGATCACTGACTTTGCTACGAGCTGATTGGCTGTATATATAATAGAATATGTGATGTCTGTTTATGGAAATAATTTGTACAATATTTTAAAACAATTACACTTACTCTTCCTCCAATCTTAGTTTGATGCTCCAGCAGCTTTGTGAAGGCTTGTCTGGAGAATCCCTGAGAGAGATGACCTTGAGTTCCTGAAAGCAGCTCAGGAGGTCCAGTGTGTAAAGTGTGGAACTGTTGACAGAGGCTGACCAATAGCCACTCCGAAGGAGGTCCTTCAATCAGGGGTCCACTGATGCTGGCATGTTTGAAAAACATATAGTGGCTGATGCAAGTCAAAACGCCCTTGGAACAAAAAAAATATTGTACATTGTGAATGGTTGAGAGACATTACACAAGTTCCTATAATCCCAGTAGAGATTTCATACCAAAATTCTTGAGTAGAATCACACATTGTTTACATTTGTCTAACTCTCTAAATTGGAAACAGATGTGTTGATTGAACTTCATGCTGGAAAAAAACAAAGGATGTTACTGCTTTGCAGAAGCTTATAATTTTTTTGTTTGTGAAGAACAATAATAAAAGATGTCTGTCTTGGTTTGGATTAATGATAATACCATGTGCTATACAATACATTTTGACACTTCAATTGTAAGCACACTCACACAATACATTCGTGTAAAAAACATCAAATCTAATAAGTTTTTATAATTGAAGGTAATTAAAATCACTGTTTTGCCTGGTAACACGGTGATGTTTGTGCCTTCACAGGAGCAGTCTGACACCTTCACAGTTGGCAAAACACAAGCTGGCAAAAAGAAAGAAAAGCACTACTAATTCAGATGTTCTGTAACTGGCTGCAGACACACATCAACAGCTAATTTAGGGTTTTTATGAGAACATACTTTGCTTATGGGTGCAATATCCATCTTCCCCTTTAATGACACATAAGGTTGGAGGAATTAAAAACACATGAATCACACATTGCCTGTTGTTGAGTAACTGTTTTGTGTGATGCAGTACATCACAGTCTCCACAGAACCACTTATCAGGAAGACACTCTCTGCACCGGAGGAGAAATACCATTCTAATACATTATATCAGGTGAACAATATAAAGTACAAGCACTCAATTTAAGCTATTAAATATGTAGTTAGACAATAAGTCTGATTTTGTATAGGACTGAATAGTGGCTCAGTGTTGAGCTCCGTCACCTTACAGAAAGAAGCTCCTGGATTAACTTTTCTCATTAATGTGGTATTTATCTGGGAATCCAACTTTCCTTCCACCCTAAAACACATGCAGCCTTTCCTATAAAGCAGAGCACTGAGCATTAATTCAGCAAGCCTTACCTTTGGTAATTAACATTTAACATTAATGAAAACCTTCTAACAGCAAGCTCGTGACAAAGCCAACACAAGGGTTGATCTACAGCCTCTTTTGTAATAAAGCATTTTAGGTGGTATGGTCTTGCTTCTTTCCAGTGCTCTGAGGTTTTCTCTTGCTGAAAAGATGGTGCAGAGCTTCTTTGAGGCTCAGCCGAAGGATATGATGCCAAAATATCAGAGAGCCTGTACTGTACTGTCTTTAATTACTTTAATTACACATGGGGTTTGAATTTAAACTTAAACTCATCACTGTGATTTACCAAATTGCTGTTGAGGATGTAATTCTGCTGAGGGTTCAGTAAGCAGAACCTCCACACTGGATGACGGACCAAACAACCGGTGTGTGTGTGTGTGTGTGTGTGTGTACATAACAAATTCCAACTAATATAAAATAATTCAGATATAATCAGTAGCTGAAGCTTGGCGTCGCCCTCCTCGCCTCCCCCTCGGCTTGTGATGTCCTAAAAAGTCCCTTTTATAGAAGTCTCTAGTGGTCTCCTACAGAGCCTGCACGTTTCCTCACCACAACTGATGTGTGTGTGTTGGAGTGAATTTTTCTTGTAAGACTGATGTTGTTAAAGGTACTGGATCCAAAAGACATGTGATCAATTTTTCAAAAATATATTCCCCCATTTACACATGACAAAGAACATTCTAGAATGTTAAGTGCTTTAAAAAAACAATAATCAAGTTATGTCGTCTAACCTTTTAAGTTCTGGTCAGTTTGCCTTTAGACGAGGTAGGTTGTCAATTTCCATGGAACAAAAAAAATAAAAATAAATAAATCAAAATATGTGGGGTGGGGTAAATAGATAAAATAAAAGTCATTTAGTGCATCTTCTGCACTCATCCATTTTCTACATTCATCACATTTTTACTTTCATTTGTCCCCATCCGCATGTTCAAGTATAAAATGATGTTATATAAAACTGTTATATAGAATATGGTCTAGTTTTATAGCAAGATCCATGCGTCTCCCCTCATGGTAGTGGGGATCCTGTGAGTCAAGTTTATATTTGGTGGCCATTGCAATGAAAACAGATACAGGCAGACAATTACAACAGACACAAACAGATGTATAAAGAGGCTGGAGGGAGGGAGGGAGGGAGGGAGGGTGGGTGGGTGGGTGGGTGGGTAGGTAGGTAGGTAGGTAGGTAGGGTTAGGCAATGTTAGGCTGAGTTATATTGTTATTACTGACACATTGAGGTGTGTGGCCACATTTCATAATTGAGGGAACAGAAGTGTTAAATGTAATAATGACACTGTTTTTGATATATTAGACAGGGTTTATTTTTTTCTTATTTCTTTTACACTGGGCCTTGAAAATGTGAATACAGGAATTTTTTCTTTTTTTTTCTTTCTTTCTTTCTTTCTTTTAAATTTATTATTATTATTATTATTTTATTTGTTTGTTTTTAATATAGCACTCAGATGGGATGTATACAACACCTGAACTTGAACTGACACAACACAATAAAGTATAAACACACCGCGGGGTCTATTCATATGACAGTGAAAAATCTGCAAAGCTGATCAGCAAAGTTTCTTCTTCTTCTTCTCCTTATTCTTCTTCTTCTTCTTCCGGCTGCTCCCATTAGGGGTCGCCACACTAAGTATATACAGTATTTATATACACATAAAAAAGGAGTGTATAGATGTATGTCTTCTTCTTCTTCTTCTCCTTTTGGCTGCTCCCATTAGGGGTCGCCACAGCGGATCATCCGTCTCCATACCACCCTGTCCTCTACATCTGCCTCTTTTACACCAACTACCTGCATGTCTTCGCTCACCACATCCATAAACCTCCTCCCTGGTCCTCCACTTTTCCTCCTATCTGGTGGCTCCATCCTCAGCATTCTTCTACCAATATAATTCATGTCCCTCCTCTGCACATGTCCAAACCATCTCAATCTCGCCTCCCTCACCTTGTCACCAAAACATCCTACATGCGCTGTCCCTCTAATAAACTCATTTCTAAGTGTATAGATGTATGTAAGGCACAATATATGTAGAGAATGAGGGGTATATAAATGTACAATATGTAATATGTACATTGTATTTAAAACTGTACAGAAGTTTATGCACAGTGTTTATACAGTGTTTATACAGTGTTTATACAGTGTTTATACAGTGTTTATACAGTGTTTATACAGTGATCTAACGGTGTAGTGTAGAGTTCAGTAGGTGATAGGGGATTAAAAAAGCCGTTTTTGAACCTACTGGTTCTGGTGTGTATGTTCCTGTATCTCCTTCTTGATGGAAGAAGGTTAAACAGTTTGTGACTGGGATGTGAGGAATCCTCGATGATGATGATGATGATGAGGCAAGCTCTGTGCAGACATCTGCTGTGCTGAAGTAGCTTAATGTTCCAAATGTGTCTGGGAATCCAGTAAAAACTCATTAAAATAAACCATCCAGAAATCATTCAGTACCAGATTCATCTTATTTATTGTGGTGAATCTTTGACTGGGTTTCATTCATTCTCCATCACACAGAACTGTGTCTATCAGCTCATACCTACACAACAGAGACCCCCAAACTCCCACCCACACTGCTCTTATAATATTCTTTCATTTCTCCTCAAGATACTCCACAGCATCCTGTTCTTAGGATACATCCATTCAGAATTGTACGAACCAGAAAAGATCTTTGAAGATAGCGAGATATTAAGGAGTAGTATGGAAGCTTTCCCAGGGCCATTCAAATGTTCCTCTCAAAACACCTTTCTCCTACTTCCTGGAACTGGTCAGTGAAACAGAATCAGTTAGAATAATAAAATGACTTTTATTTCCCTCGATATTTCACTGATGTCTTTTCCCTCAGACCACAACATTGTACAGTTTAACCGATGCAGTGGTGCATAAGCAGATATTTCCTGTTCTATTCCATAATTGTCACAAATCAGGTAGTCAATATCCTCTGATTCCCACCGTCATGTGCATCTGTGAGAGTGGCAGGTGTGGATACTATGGAGTGTCTCTGTCCTGTGGAAGTCACATCGCCAACAAGATCATGACTGCTGTTTCCTGTCTTCATGTCTGGCATTCCAGAGAACCAGAACTCTTACAACTTCCGAGTGGTGTTAGCTGTAGAGCGTACAAATTGAAGAACCACCACCATGTTTCACCTGCAATCAGCTCAGGGTTCCCACGGGGTCTTAAAAAGTCTTAAAAGCATTGAATTTATTAATTTGGAAATAATATCTTAAAAAGTCTTTAAAAAGTCTTGAATTTTGATGTCTGCGTCTTAAAAATTGTGCTGTATGTAACTTCTCCATATTGTAATTTTCCTCAAAAGTTTCATTTGTCAACCACGATTATTTTGATTAAATGACGTAGTATAAAAGAGTGGCGGAACCAATAATTGAGAACGCAACGCAGCCCCGGGTCACCTTACAAAATACTGCGAACACGCGATTCCTTCAGTAAAGGAAGATCACGTGCTACGACACCACAGCCATCGACTACAACACAACACAACAAGCAAAGGAGAAGCGCGAGAAATCAATGAAAATCTCAGCATTCCTCAGGAAAGGTTGACTGATGCACGCAGTTATATTTTTTAAGTTTGTTTTTACGTTAGCTAGCTACCAATTTCATTCTGAGGTTATGGGGAAATGTAAATGTAATAAAGCGTGGCTAGATTAAAAACTCTTTTCGTCATTGGTTAAAACCAGTGGACAACAACGTTTTTGAGGCGTTTTGCACCATATGCAAAAAAAGGATTCAGCTAGGTATAATGGGAATGAAGGCATTAGAGTCTCATGCCAAGTCGTCCAAGCACATAAACGCTTTCAGTGGACAAAAACAAACTCCTTCCCTGCCTGCGTGTTTCAACCAACTACTGTTAGCCAGCTATCTGCTAATGTGCCTGAAGTGGCAACAGGAGCTAATGTTAGCCAGCTTACTACAGCAACTACAGTGGATCTGCGCACAGCTTTTGGGTCCACACCAACAATTAAAGCCAAGGTATTGTGGACTCTTAACACAATCGCTAAACACTAGTTCTACAATGGAAATGAGGGTATCTCAGAGCTTTTAAAGTGCATGTTCCCTGACATCGCTAAAACGTTTACGGTCCCGACAAAACAGCTTACGTAGCCAAGTTTTGTTTAGCTATCCACATCAAAGAAGAACTGGTGTCCAAAGTCAACAAATCGCCGTTCGTTCTTATGTTTGATGAGAGTCTCAACGAGACTACGAAAAACAAACAGTTGGATGTGCACGTCCGCTTCTGGAACGAGGGACAGGTTCAGTCCAGATATCTGGGCTCTCAGTTTATAGGACATTCCACTGCACAAGATCTGCTGTCGCATCTTAAAGTAAGGATAATAATTTTTTACTTTAAAAGCTCATCAATTTATATTGATAGACTCAACTTGTGTGCATATACTCTTCTGTAACTGCAATATTACATGACCAATTAATTATTTCCCTTAACAATATGTGCTCATCCAGTCCTCTTATTTCAGTAAACAAATGCAACACTTTTTTTCTCAGGAATGTATGGACAGACTGAACCTCAGGGACTTGGTGTCCATTTCAATGGATGGGCCCAGTGTGAATTGGAAACTCTTCGACCTTTTCCAGAAAGATCACGCTGAGCAGTATGGAGGTGAGCAGTTTAGAATGCTATTACTGTTTGTGGGTGAGTGTGATCTATTAATAATTATAATAATGCATTTTATTTGTAATGCATTTTACATTGAACAAACAATCATATTGCTTCAGAGCAAAAATTGATGCATGGGTGCAACATATGCAGTTCAAAACCTTCTCCATGTGATACACAATATGATTTTGGTTTCTAATATTAACTTTTGCAATGAAATCTTCAGGTGCTCAGCTCATTTGTGTGGGGAGATGTGGCCTTCACACGCTACACAACGCATTCAAGTGTGGGTTCACTGCATGGAAGCTGGACAAGTTGCTGAAAGCAATGCACACATTGTTCCTCAATGTGCCCGCCAGGTGAGAGGATTACATTACAGTAACCAAGTCTACTGTGTTCCCCCTTTATTTCTGTGCCCATCGTTGGGTGGAAAACCTTCCGCTTGTGGAGAGAGAGGCCTGGAAGTCTGGCCATCACTGCTCTTGTACATGGAAGCCATGAAATCAAAAAAACTCTCAAACCCTGGAACAGGTAGGCCGTTCTTAAATGCAGTGAATAGGTCTGTGACCTAACCCTGGTGCTGGTGTGGCCTTGTCATAGTTTTTGTAATATATGGCTAAGTTGAAATGTCCTGCCTTTCTGTCTGCCTCTCTCTGTTAGCATCTTATGACACAGTTGCAGCAGCCATGAAGGATCCACTCATCTTGCCCAAATTGCAGTTCTACATGGCACTCGTCAGGACCTTCACTCCCTTCCTGAAAAAATATTAGACAGATGAGCCTGTGCTTCCACTCCTTCCGAAGGACCTGACTGAGTTGATGATGGTAATAATTTACTTAAAGTGCAACTCACCCCCAAATCATTTTTCTTTGCTGATAAACTGTATAAATAAGTGTATAATAGTGATGTCTACATGTCTGGTAATTATTTTTGGTATTTTAGTACATTTTAGTAAATCTTCGACCAAAAACCGTTAGTGTGGTGCCCTCTTCAGGTTAAAACTTTACACTGTACTTGAATTTGAATCGGGCATCACTACTGTGGAGTATAAAATATGCCTAGTCTCGGCCACACCTTCGTAGCGAGTTGAAATAGCAAGGAAGCGTTGAGCCCCCACTCCCCCGCGCGTCCCTCGGTCTGCTAAGCAACGCCTCCTTTTGCCGCATTTTTCAAATCAGAAATGGAGGTGCAGTAAGACTTTGGTAGGGGGGTGAGTTGCTCTCTAACATTATAATCACCTCTGATTGGGCTCAATTGATATGTTTTGACAATGTGGAGTTTGTGGTTAGTATGTGTAAAAAATAGTGGATACATTGTGCATCAATATCAGACAATTTGATGTCGGTGATTAATGTGCCGCACCGGACATTTTTGTGTTTGTCTTTTGACAGAGTCTACTCAGACGCTTCATAAAGAGAGAAGTTTTCCATGATATCACTGCCCTGCAGCTGACCAAATTGAATGTGACAGACAAGACCATCTGGCTCAGCCCACAAGACATCAGCATTGGTCTAGGTGCAGAGTCAGTTCTTAAGTGTGATGGTTTAAAAAGGTCATTTTACAAATGGTTAGGCTGGACCAGGTCATTGAAGACATGTTCTATATTCATGACTACCTCTCTCTAGAGCATCATAGGTGAAGAGCTCAGGGTGCTAGAGTTCAGGAGAGAGTGCATGCAGGGACTGTGTAGCATCATTAGGAAAGTGCAGGACAAGAGCCCCCTCAAGTATCTGACTGTTAGGCAGATGGTGTGCCTGGATCCATCAGTAATGTACAGAGACCCAGAAAGATGCAGGAAGCACATGAAAGGGCTGGTTCAGAGGTTTCTCCAGGACAAACAGCTAACTGATACTTCTGCGGGTAGGAATAAGAAAGGGAAATCATAGGCTACACATGAATTTATCCTAAACCTGATTGGCTGGTAAAGCCCTATAGCCTAATTTTTTTTTCCCCCACATATTTTCTCATCTGTTTTGTCATAGGAGATGTCATACTGCAGCACTTTGACAGTTTCCTATCCTTGGAGAGCTGGAGTGAAGACTTTCTCTCCTTTCCTCCCATGCGGAAGAGGCTGGACATCTTCCTGAGGAGTGCCATGGAACCTTATCCAGAGCTGTGGGGCTTCTGCAAGAAGCTGCTCATCCTTTCCCACAACCAAGCTACAGTTGAACGTGGATTGTCTATCAACAAAGAGGTGGAGTCAGACAATATTAAAGAGGACACTGTGGTGACACGGAGGCTGGTGTGTGATTATATTAGACAACACGGAGGTGTTACTCAGGTAAGAATGACCCCTGCCTGGACTAGTAAAATGCTTTTGACTTAAAAGTTGACAGAATCAACATAGTTGGCTTCTTGAGTTTGTCACTGACTCTGGTTCTCTTTTCCCAATCTTATACCTAGGTTCCACTCAGTAAAGCGCTACTCGAGGGTGTAGCAAGAGCTAGGACCAGATATTGTGCCCATCTTGAGACAGAGAGAAAGAAAAGGGAGGCAAAATCCCAGGCTCTTAAGAGGAAAGAGGCAGAAGACTGTCTTCAGGAGCTAAAGGTGAAGAGGAGACGCATACAAAAGGTGTGTGAGGGTCTGGCTAGGGATGCGGACAGGCTGGCTGAGAAGGCTGAAAGGAAGGCAGGAAGCAAGATGGCTGACCTGATCTCCAGGTCCAACCTCTTGCGGAGAGGCCATAACTAGAAGTTGACGGAACTGGCTGTTCTTGATAAAGACATTGCTGCCCTGAGTGAAGAGCTAAGGAGTTGACTGTGTTTCTTAATTTAATTTATTGTTGAGTTCTGATTTTCGATGTTTATTGTTCAGGGGTCTCTCAGTTCCCCATATTCCTAGCATGAAATAAGTAGCTACCTCATGTTAAAAAACAACTTAACATTGTTCAGCAAACTTTCTTGTGGCCTACTGAAATGTTTTTATTTTTCACACTGCTTGGCTTATCTTTTACCCATTCCACATTTGAAAAATAAATGAACACAAGTTCAAGAATTTAGTTTTTCTTTGCTGGTAGGGACGTGAAATAGGTATTAATTTTTTATATAAATGGTCTTATTTAACTTGAAGAAACCTGTAGGAACCCTGATGTTGTAATTGATGCAGTATGTGGTCTGGCATAGTCATGCTGAAAAATGCAAGGTCTTCCCTAAAAGAGACAACGTCTGGATGGGAGCATATGTTGTTCTAGAACTTGGATATACCTTTCAGCATTGATGGTGCCTTTCCAAATGTGTAAGGTGCCCATGCCACACACACTCATGCAACCTCATACCATCAGAGATGCAGGCTTCTGAACCGAGCGCTGATAACAGCTTGGGTTGTCCTTATCCTCTTTAGTCCGGATGACATGGCGTCCCAGTTTTCCAAAAATAACAACATTTTTATTCGTCTGACCACAGAACAGTTTTCCACTTTGTCACAGTCCATTTTAAATGAGCCTTGGTCCAGAGAAAACGCCTGCGCTTCTGGATCATGTTTAGATATGGCTTCTTATTTGACCGCCGGCGACGACGAATGGTGCGGTGGATTGTGTTCACCAACAATGTTTTCTGGAAGTATTCCTGAGCCCATGTTGTGATTTCCATTACAGTAGCATTCCCTGTATGTGATGCAGTGCCGTCTAAGGGCCCGAAGATCACGGGCATCCAGTATGGTTTTCCGGCCGTGACCCTTACGCACAGAGATTGTTCCAGATTTTCTGAATCTTTGGATGATATGATGCACTGTAGATGATGAGAACTTCAATTTAATTCAATTCTTTTCTGAGAAACTCCTTTCTGGTGTTGCTCCACTATTTCTCACCGCAGCATTGGGGGAACTGGTGATCCTTTGCCCATCTTGATTCTGAGAGACACTGCCACTCTGAGAGGCTCTTTTTATATCCAATCATGTTGCCATATGATCTAATAAGTTGCAAATTGGTCCTCCAGCTGTTCCTTATATGTACATTTAACTTTTCCGGCCTCTTATTGCTGCCTGTCCCAACTATTTTGGAATGTGTAGCTCTCATGAAATCCAAAATTTGCCAATATTTGGCATGACATTTCAAAATGTCTCACTTTCAACATTTGATATGTTATCTATATTCTATTTTGAATAAAATGTATGTTTATGAGATTTGTACATTATTGCATTCCTTTTTTATTCACAATTTGTTCAGTGTCCCAACTTTTTTTGGAATCGGGTTTGTACTCTGATCTCTGGTATAACTGAAATTGAGTTTTTCCTTTCAAGTGAATTTTAAAAATGTTTTCCTTTGACCTCTGGAATGACCAAGATTTTGATTGTCTTGTTGGTTTTGCTACAACCCATGTTAAAAGTACTATTCATTTATCTAAACTTCGGTAGAACTCAGATTTGGACTTTGCAATTTGTTTCAGTCTGACCCATAGTATTACCTAAATATTGTGCTTTCTTTGCTTCTGACCTCTGGTATAACTGTTATTAATTTAAAATGATCTTGGTTAGAACTGCTATTACTTTACTGTGATCTCTGGTATAACTGCTATTATTTTCCTCCAACATAATGGAGGGGGGGGGGGGGGATTACCTGTTAGTGGGATTTCTGGGCGTAGTGACTTCCACACAGTCTGTCTATTCGTGGTGATATAGTGGTACATAGTGACAGCCTCATATCATTCTCTGGTTCTAGTTTTGCCCTGTACTTGTTCTTTAGATATGCCAGTGTGGAAAAAACGCTCTCACAAAGGTATGTAGTTGAAATATTCTGAAAATGTTTGGAAAAATAAATTATGGAAAAAAAGTGATTTTAATATTGAAATTATGTAGGCTGTCACGGACTACATGCAATTCCACCGCGCACCACCAGGGAGCCGCAGACCACCGGTTGAAAACCCCTGGTATAAATGTTATTAATTTACTCTGATTTCCGGTATACGTTTCATTGGCGTATTGATTACTATTAACAAACCCATCATTTTACTACAGTACGTATGGTTTGATCGCGGTGGATTGACAGCAGAACCTAATCTCCCAACCAAAGCTTGTTGCAATGCAGTTATAGCTCCAGAGCTAATAAATGGAAACTGGAATGAAGATTCTGGAATGAGATATTGGATTTACATCTCTATTTATTGGGTTACAAAAAGAAGTTGCTGTCGAACTAGCTGACATTTACATAACAGCTCTGGTTCCAAAACATTGACCTTTGTTAAAATCTTTGTAGATATTCACTCCCATACTTTGGCTGCTGCTAATAATAATAATAATAATAATAATAATAATAAACAATCAATTATTGCAGTTAAATAGAGGCCAGAGCAAAACAAAGAAGAAGACCATTTATATTTCAGTTATACCAGGGGTCAGAGAAACACAAAAGAGGAAATTCTAAATTTCAGTTATACTACATAACAAAGCAGAATAATTTGTTATAACACATAAATGTAATATAATAATGATAATAATAATAATAATAATAATAATAATAATAACTGGAATATGACATGTCCTAAAGAAAATATGAGCGGTATATGATTCAATACAGGGTGTGAACCTAGACACCTGTGTGCATTATTTTAGTGCAGACTGCGAGAGGTGACCGTACTTTGAGACAAGTGATGAGTGTTTCAACACGGGGCGGGGCCAGTGACATCACATGGCGTCATCATATGACCCAGTGTCTGACTCCCCTCGCCGTGCCGTCTGTCTTTAATCCCATCCGAACCAGCAGGGTCCTTCATATTTTTGTAACTTTGTTTGGTTAAATTATTCTTTTGGGTTCAATCTACTTTCCTGGGTGAATAAATAACCCAGGTGGCGTAGTTGGTTCCTTTTTTTATTTTTAATACCTTTAACCAAGAGTTACAATCTTACAATTTTTTTGTAGATTGGACATTTCTCGATGTCTGAAGAAATGCCAGGCCAGTAGTACTGCTGGAAAATAGCATCTCTTCTTGTTAGCCGACTGAAATGTGCACCCATGTCCTTGTGAGAAAACATTTTTTACTAATGATATTATATTATACAAATGATCATAATCATAAGATCTTCATGGATCTGGCTTTGTGCACAGGGCAATTGTCATGCTGGAACAGGTTTGGGTCTCCTAGAGGAAGTGAAGGGGAAATGCTACCACATACAAACACTTTCTATACAATTGTGTGCCTCCAACTTTGTTCTAACAGTTTGGGGGAAAATCCCATGTTGCTGAACAAGTAATATGTCCCAATATTTTTGGCCCTCTAGTGTAGATTTGAAGATTGTTAAAGGTTTGTTTTTGGAGGAAACGAGCAGGAAGCGCACACCTGCAGCTGATGAGACTACAATCAGTGCGGCGAAGTAACGACAGAGAAAGACAGCCTCAGGGGGCGAGACACACCAAGCAGAGGAGCGCAGAACCCAGTCTCACTACATTTTGTGATATAGTCACCAAATGTAATCTATTGATTCGTGCTCATGGACACTTTAGTGCCTCTGTCACATTTTTTTTTTTGCCACTGGACACCACAGACGCTGTATTTGTCTTGTTTTAATCTTAAAGCACTATTACTCAACATTTAATCAGATTTTATTATTGTTTTAGTGATTTTTATTCTTTAATCTATTCGCTATTATAAACCATCAGTGGCTCCTTCCAGTCAATGAAATAAAGTAAATGAATACATGTTGCCGTTTCTATTCTGAGAAATAGCGCTTTTCCATCGGTTTGGTGTGAAATCTAGCAGTAAATCCTACAGTAGCTACCATGAGTCTTATCACCGTTACCATGGTGAAGATGGAGGCTGAAACCCACCGCAGAGTCTCTTTTACTGATATCATCTCTTCTCAACACAACCATCAAATTGTGCTTTATATTTCAACAATACGATGTTCAGACCATCAGTTTAAATTGCTTCTGTTTAGATTGTGAGAAATAAGTTGTGGATTAATGAATACAAATGTATATACAATTCACTTCTTTACTTTTTTGTATTTCTAATAAACAATATCACATTTAATTTTTTGGAATGTGATTATGCAAAGGATTTTATTAAAGAAATGTTTTGGATTGTTTTCTCTGTTTACAACACATTTTTTATTCTAAATAATTCATGTACTGTTTTTGATTTCGGAATCAGGGTCAAAGGAGTCGGATTGTATTTTTGGTATTTCATAAATGTGAAGTTTTTCTCCTGATTATTTTTTAAAATTTTTTCTTGTTTATTATTTGTTTTTATTTGTTTGCTTCTCTGTTTACATTTCTGTTATTCATTTGTTTATGCTGAACTATTTTAGTAGGCTGTCAATGTGTTTTGAATTCTGGTTGTGTTTATACTTTGTGTTGTGTCAGTTTATATTCAGGTGTTGTATACATCCCATGTGAGTGCTATAATATTACTAATACGAAAGAAAGAAAGAAATTTGATGTGGATCACTGCATTATTGTGTGGGTTAGAGGTCATCTGATCTCGGGCATCGTGGTGTAGAAAACCCGGGGGATGTGGGGGGTATTTACATTTAACCAAGTACATTCCTGTATTTACATTTTAAGACCCAGTCTAAAAGAAATAAAAAAAAAAAATAAACCCTGTCTATTATATCAAAAATAGTGTCATTATTACATTTAACACTTCTGTTCCCTCAATTATGAAATGTGGCTACACACCTCAATGTGTCAGTAATAACAATATAACTCAGCCTCTCTCTCTCTCTCTCTCTCTCTCTCTCTCTCTCTCTCTCCTCTCTCTCTCTCTCCATCATGCGGGAAACGGAGGCGGAAGCCGGAGTAACAGCAAACGAAACTTCATTAAACACAAAGTCAGAGCTAACACAAATACCGGCGTTTGCAGGGATAATCCAGGATACAGAGTCCGGGGAAAAGGAAGATATTGTCCCAAACGCGCCTGGGGAGAGGCACAGTCCACGCGAAGAGAGTAAGTTCGAGACGAACGGCACGTAGCGTGGAGAAGCATACGCAAGCATACGCAAGCACACGCCAACACGAACCACACAGGACCATACGTGGACGGCATGAACGTGCAATAACGGACGGGGAGTGTGGGTGGGTGAGCGGTTTATATTAGAGCTGGGAGTGAGTGAATAACAAGCTCCAGCTGCGCGTGATTTGGGCTGAGAGCTTGGGAGCACGAGGAGGCAATGACAGCCACCGAAGGGGGCGTGGCAGGTGGATTCATCCATCCATCCATCCATCCATCCATCCATCTATCTATCTATCTATCTATCTATCTATCTATCTATCTATCTATCTATCTATCTATCTATCTATCTATCTATCAAGTAATTGACATTATGAGTGACTGGCATTGCTTTGACCTGTTCCAATAATAATTTATTAATAAAAACGATTTTCCAATGGACATTTAACATTTCCTGGTGTCTTTAGTATATCTTTAGTTCATGGCTGTGCAGTGGAACAGGTTCACCTCCCTCGTTTAGGATGCAGGAGATGTTCTGATACTGGTCTACTTTCAACAAACTGGTTGTCTAATTTAGTAAAAATACAAACAGGTGCATGCGATCTTTATCGAGCCACAAAGACCTGGTGGTACACGAAGTAAAAAATTAATGCATTTATTAAAATCCGCCATGACTTTGTCTCGTCTTTCTGCACTTCTGGTGGAGTGTTTTCATCTCAAAAACAACTCCAAAGTCTAAATACCTACAAATACCCGGTTTGCCGTTAGATATATATTATATACTATATATATTATACCAGAGATCAGAATAAAATAATTCAGTAATCAGGCTTAGTGATGATATACAGGACACACGTCTGAGCTCCAGATGTAAATCTGATCATGGAAACATTTTCCAAACATTTAAAAATGAATTCACTCACTTTCTTGTACTTATTTGGGACAGAATCGTGTCAGAGATAAAATTGGCAACATGTTGTGAATCTCCAAATACTTCATTAAGTGTTAAAATCCCACATCCTCAGCAAGAGGTGGGTGTTGGTCTTTCTCCATTATTAGTTTTTTCTTTGTGTGTGTATATATATATATATTAGTAGTTATTCTCAGGGTCCTTTTTATTTTGCCCGGTTGCTCTGTTGCTGTATGTCGGTAAAAGATGAAGAGTTCAGGATGGAGCAGTTTGTAAAGGGAGAAAAAGTCAGACTTTCCTCTCCTCCACAACATCTCCACTACATGCTGTTATTAATCACAGCACTTTCTCTTTTAGTTCTTGATCATTAAAGTGAACTTGACGGAGTGCGATTAAAATAATTCCGTTTCCAACTCGTCAAAGTGTCGGTTCAAAGAGTCGGTTCAAAGAGTCGATTCGGTTTTCCCGAAGTGAAAGTTTTTCTCATCCTCGACTCCATTATTAATGAGCGGTTGGAAAAACTCAAAGATCTTTAACAGCAGCCAGAAGCGGTGAGATTCATGTCCAACAACAAGCAGTGGTGAAGAAAAGTGGGTGAGTTTTTCCTAGAAACGACTTTCTATCGGAATAATGCGTTTGTGTTTTCTCTGTAATGGAGTTTGTGGAAAGACCGCAGGGAAACTGCGACACAGCAGCCGAAATGGAGGACAACAGTTTCTGCCCATATTCCTCAGTTGGATTTGATGATGTTTTTGAGTTTATTGAGGAGGATCTGACATGAGAACACCGGGATTGTTTGGTTGTTCCAAGCTGATTCTGGAGTTGTTGTCATGGCTCAGGATGATTTCCTGTAAACAGGAGCAGATCATGGCTTTCTAAGCGGAGGAGATACAGGAAGTGAGGAGCAGATACATGTTCATGAAGACATGAGCTTTCAGAATTCAGTGCGGAATGCGGGATCCACTGGATCCTTTATCAGTGATCATGTGGGAATATTGGGGAATGAGGTAGTGGAGAAGTTGGTAACAGAGTCACTAAAGGAACCAGATGTGAACATTAGGGTGTGTATGAGAACAGCAGAGATAAAAGATGCAGAACATTTAGGACACAGAAACAAAAGGAAGAACCTACAGTATCTGCAATACAAAGAAATGTAGGGGTGGAAAGAACATGTGATCAAATCAGGGAAAAGGATGTGATTATGACAAGATTATGAATCGCCACAAAACACTAAACCCACATATATACAAGAAAACACAAAAATATAAATTGTGAAAAATGTGGAATCCTTGAAACAGAATCCCATTTATTATCATTAAATACTATTCACTTATGGAGATACTAGAAGGAGGAAATAATAGAATTAACAATGAATAGGATATAAAATGTATTTATTCAGGTATTATGAGTGTTTAATTTTGTTATTGTGTAAGTTTTTTTCATATATATATATATTGTATTCCAGTATTAAGTACGATGGAATAAAATAATGTACATTAGTATAACTATATAAATAACTAATATATTGATCATTGTTTATTAATAATAATAATAATAATAATAATAAGATTAATAATAATAATGCATCATAATGTAATATTAAATAAAATGCTAATAGTATGTACTATTAATTACAATAGAATACAGACAAAAAAGAAAAGTAAATAACTGTACAATAATAAATGAGTATAATAATAAATTAAAGGCTTTATAATATCTCTCAATCATCTATTATCACTCTATTATTGTTATGTTGTTATATATGTTGTGTAGTTGTATTTGTTTACAGGGAACTTTCACCTGGAGCAAGATTGCAGCAGCATTGACGTATCGCAGCAACGGACCAAAGCGGCCAATGAGGCGTCTGTGTCTTATATGTCTATGGATTTCACCTCTAATAGGATTTAATGGACTGTGTGTGGAAAATATAAAAATACAGAAGACTTTAATCACTTTCTATACATAGAAATAAAAAATAGAACAGTCTTTATTGGTGTTGTGTTTATTTCACACCTCCTGTCAGTCTGTGTTCAGATGAGGAATAAAGATGTTAGAAAAATATGTGAGAATCAGTAAGACATCATGAGGATCAGCTGGTTTTAGAAAGATTTTCCCCCAGTTTTAACTGCATGTTGTTTTTGTGTTTTCTAGGAATGTGATTGATTCCAGCAGAAGAGATCGACGTCTTCAGGACTCTGCGTGTACACGAGCATTGAAAAATGGAGATCCCTGATCAGGGGACAGATCATGTGACCTCACCCTCAAAAGACTGGTAACCTGCCATGTTCTAGTGTTTTACTAATGAACTGTTCATATCTGCAAATCTGGAGACATTTCTGAGAGCTTCATTTCATATATAAACATCACCCTAAATACATTTATTACACAATTAAATACACGTCATTGTGCACAATTTATGAAACTCTCAAAACCAAGAACCATAAACTCAGTGTCTAATTAAAGCTATAAGACACAAACAACATGGATAATCCTTATAATATGTGTTATAAATGAGTCTTTAAGCAGCACTGGAGATTCTCATTACTGACCTCAGTTCAGCTCCTTTTCAGCACAATCACAGAAAACCTTTAGAACATCACCTCCATTACAGGAACCAAATCAATAAGTGCTGTTTAACTCCAATCCAGCAGGAGCAGTTACAGTGGGCTGGAACTGTTTTCTACATCAACTACATACTATAAATTATAATCTTATCCAAACTAAATCTGTGTTTTTATCACCAGTTTTAAACCCGTGCTCCACTTCCTGCTCTACATCACCACTGCATAGGGACTTTTTCAATGCACTGGATTTTCTATCCTGATTTTAGGATACCGCCACAGGTATCGTTTGCCAACAGGGTACTGGTGGAAATTGGGCTTGTTGGCTGAAGGAGGAGAAGGAGAGGAGGAAGACGTCTACAGAGACGGCAGGGAAAGGAGCAGTGTAGGAGAGTGGAGGTTTGGTTTGGTACTTTAAATGTTGGTACTATGACGGGTAAAGGGAGAGAGGGAGTTGATATGATGGAGAGGAGAAAGGTAGATATGCTGTGTGTTCAGTAGACCAAGTGGAAAGAGATTAAGACCAGGAACATTGGAGGTGTTTAAACTGTTCTATCATGGTGTGGATGGAGAGAGAAATGGTGTAGGGGTGATTCTGAAGGAAGAGTACAGTAAGAGTGTAGTGGAGGTGAAGAGAGTTTCTAAAAGGGTGATGATCGTGAAGGTGGAAGTTGAAGGGATGATGATTCTGGAGTGAGTTAGATGAAGTGGTGGAAGGTAAACGTAGGAATAAAAGATTGGTGATTAGGGCAGACTTTAATGGGCATGTAGATGAAGGGAACAGGGGTGATGAGGAGGTGATGGTAGGTGTGGTTTTAAGGAGAGAAATGTGGAAGGGCAGATGGTGGTAGATTTTGCTAAAAGGATGGAAATAGCAGTGGTAAACACGTATTTTAAGAAGAAGGAGGATCACAGGGTGACGTATAAGAGTGGAGGAAAGTGCACAGATGTGGACTATGTTCTATGCAGGAGATGCAACCTGAAGGAGATTGGAGACTGTAAGGTGTTGGCAGGGGACAGTGTAGCTAGACAGCATCGGATGGTGGTCTATAGGATGGTTTTGGAGGTGAAGAAGAAGAGGAGGAGAGTGAGGACTGAAAGAAGAATAAGATGGTGGAATCTGAAGGAGGAAGAGTGTAGTGTGAGGTTCAGGGAAGAGGTCAGACAGGAGCTTGGTGGTGGTGAAGAGGTGCTGGATGATTGGGGAACTACTGCAGGAGTGATGAGGGAGGCAGATAGAAAGTAGGCAGCTAGAAAGGTACTTGGTTTAACTTAGAAATAGAAAGGAAGACAAAGAGACGTGGTGGTGGAATGAGGAAGTGTAGGAAAATATAAGGAGAAAGAGGTTGGAGAAACAGAATTTGTATCGACAGAGTGATGAGAAAAGTAGACAGAAGTACAAGGAGATGCGGAAGCAGGTAAAGAGGGATGTGGTGAAAGCCAAGGAAAAGGCATATGAGGAGCTGTAGGAGAAGTTGGACACTAAGGAAGAAGAAAAGGATTTGTAGCGATTGGCCAGGCAGAGGGACCGAGCTGGAAAGGATGTGCTGCAAGTTAGAGCAATAAAGGATGTAGAGGGAAATGTGTTGACTAGTGAGGAGAGTGTGATGAGAAGGTGGAGGGAGTATTTTGAGCAGCTGATGAATGAGGAAAATCAGAGAGAGAGAAGGTTGGATGATGTGGAGTTGGTAAAGCAGGATGCAGACAGGATTAGTAAGGAGGAAGTGAGAGCAGGCGATTAAGAGGATGAAGAGTGGAAAGTCGGTTGGACCAGATGACAGACCGGTAGAAGCATGGAGATGTTTAGAAGAGATGCAGTGGAGTTTTTACCCAGATTGTTTAACAGGATTTTGGAAGGTGAGAAGAGGCCTGAGGATTGGAGGAGAAGTGTGCTGGTACCGATCTTTAAGCATTAGGGAGATGTGCAGACCTGCAGTAACTACAGGGGAATTAAGTTGATCAGTCACACCATGAAGTTATGGGAAAGAGTAGTGGAAACCAGGCTTAAAGAAGAGGTGACCATCTGTGAGCAAAAGTTTGATTTCATGCTGAGGAAGAGCACCACAGACACATTATTTGCTTTGAGGATGTTGATGAAGTATAGAGAAGGTCAGAAGGAGCTGCATTGTGTGTTTGTGGATTAAGAGAAAGCGTACGACAGGGTGGAAAGAGGAGTTGTGGTATTGTATGAGGAAGTCTGGTGTGTCAGAGAAGTATGTGAGGGTGGTGCAGGACATGTATGAGGACAGTGTGACAGCAGTAAAGTGTGCAGTAGGAATGACAGTCTAGTTCAAGGTGGAGGTTGGACTGCATCAATGATCGGCTCTGAGCCCTTTCCTGTTTGTAGTGGTGATGGACAGGTTGACGGACGAGGTCAGACTGAAGTCTCCATGGACTATAATGTTTGCGGATGATATTGTGATTTGTGGTGAGAGTAGAGAGCAGGTTGAGAAGAGCCTGGAGAGGTGGAGATATGCGCTGGAGAGAAGGGGAATGAAAGTCAGTAGGAGTAAGACAGAGTACACGTGTGTGAATGAGAGGGAGGGCAGTGGAGTGATGCAGTTGCAGGGAGAAGAGGTGGAGAAGGTGGAGGAGTTCAGGTACCTGGGGTCAACAGTGTAAAGTAATGGAGAGTCTGTTAGAGAAGTGAAGAAAAGAGTGCAGGCAGGGTGGAGTGGGTGGAGAAGAGTGATAGCAGGAGTGATTTGTGATAGAAGAGTATCTGTGAGAGTGAAAGGAAAAGTTTATAGGACTGTGGTGAGACCTGAGATGTTGTATGGATTAGAGACAGTGGCATTGAGTAAAAGACAGGAGGTGGAGCTGGAGGTAGCAGAACTGAAGATGTTGAAATGTTCGTTGGGAGTGACGACGATGGACAGGATTAGAAATTAGTTTATTAGAGGGACAGCGCATGTAGGACGTTTTGGAGACACGGTGAGGGAGGTTTGATTGAGATGGTTTGGACATGTTCAGAGGAGGGACATGGGGTATATCAGTAGGAGAATGCTGAGGATGGAGACACCAGGAGGGAGGAAAAGAGGAAGTCCAAGGAGGAGGTTTATGGATGTGGTGGGGGAAGACATGCAGGTAGTTGGGTTAAAAGAGGCAGATGTAGTGGACGGGGGACGGATGATCTGCTGTGGCGCCCCCTAATGGGAGAAGCCGGAAGAATAATATGAAGAAGACTGGATTTTGCCTTTACTTAAAATAAACAAATGGTTATAGAAGGGTTCAAATGGGGAGGGGGGAGGGGGGTGTTGGGCTTCAACAACAAAACACCTTTATTTTGCTGCATTCAGGTAATTTTTTTTCTCTTCGGAATAAATGTGGAGAAAGACACACACACACACACACACACACACACACACACACACACACACACACACACACACACACACGTCTGTGGACGTTCAGCTGTCTCTGTTCCAAATCACTTGTATCTGCTCTTTTTATCCTTTAAGGCACAAACTGCACACTGCAGTACAGCACTCATTAATTACACTAAACACAGGTGTATGTAATCCTCTCCACTCAATTCCTCTTCCTCCACCCTCCAGTCACACCCCAGCACTCAAACACTTCCCAACTCCACAAGTGTGCACTAAATAAATCTCTCTCTATCAGCTATTTTCAAACTTGAGAGAAAATACCAAGTTTTGTTGATTGTAAGTAAAATGGTGTCTTTATAAAAATGAACCATGCAGTTAAACAGTAAAGAGTCGACATGAGTCAATAACTAAAGACACGATATAAGACGTGTCTCCATACAGGCTTCATAAGACGATACTGACACGAGTCAGGAAAATCTCTCTTCCACTGTATCTTCTTTTCTGATTTTGGAGACAATGAAATGATGTCTCATGCCTTTTCTATAATAGTCAGGAAGTGGAAACAACACAGAGGAACAGCTGTGAACAAAGGGACATGTGAGGGACACGATAAATACAAGACAGCAAGGAGACAAAACAAATGTAAATGAAACGCACATACAAGAGACACGTGACAAAAACAAACGCACACATTTACATAAACACAGACGTGAAAAAAGCACACAGCATTAAACCGAGGTTTGTTGTGATATTTGATGTGATATTTTGCTGTGTTTGTGTTCGGATTTACATCACCACTGCATAGGGACTTTTTCAATGCACTGGATTTTCTATCCTGATTTTAGCAACAATGAAATTCTGTCTCATGACCATTTTTATAATTTTCTACAGTAAACTACAGAGAGAGAAATCACACTCACCAGTGCCCAGCTGTGTCTCCATGAAGAGTGATCAGTCTATGGATGTTCCTCAGAGATTTAGCACTGGAATCTCCTCACCTGGACACGGGTAACATCCCATAATTCTCCTAGTTAAAGTCACAGTTAATGGCTGCACTACACCGTCATTAGCAGCTGTTTAGATTTATATTATAGTTACTTGGTCTTTAGTGATTCTACAATACTTTCAGTAAATCCTTTAGATGAAAAAGTGTAAATATTTATTAAAGTCACAATCAATTACACGTAATGTCTTAAATCCTAAAATATAAATACTAATATAAACAACAACAAAGCTACAGGAAACATCTAAACACTACTACTTAAAGGTGTAAGCAGTATTTTTGGGGATCAGGAACCCAGACTTAGTGATCAGAATCTTCTGTAGATCTTCAGATTTTAGCAACAATAAAATTCAGTCTTAAAGACATTTCTATAATTTTCTACAGTAAACTACAGAGAGAGAAAACAGAATTGATTCAGAATGAAAATCAGCATTTTCCTCAATCTAAAATCCCACTTCCCAAAACCATGTGAGTAGGTGGAAATCTTCATCAGAAGATGATGTGGGACGAGAGATCAGAATTTCAGCTTTCATTTCCTGAAAGATTCGGTGCAGTGTTCTAAGTGATGTAACACATCTAGATGTAAAGATCAGGAACTGAAAGCTGGAATTCTGATCTATTGTTTCATTTTCATCTTTTACTCTCAAATCCAAATGTCTTCAGTGTCGAGCAAAAACCCAAAGAACTGGACTTCCTGTTCCAATACTTTTGGAGGTTTGTGTAGGAAGAATAGAAAAGTAGGAAAAAGTGTGAAATGAAAACAGGAGCACATTTAATTCTCCAGGTGCACAATGTTGGAGTTGTATTCAGCTCTGTGTTCTCCAAGTGTTCCTGCTCTCACTACAATTATTGTAGTTCAATTTGTGTTCAGGTTTAGACTCCAGTATTAAAGTGAGGAACGTTGAGATCTTTAACACTTGTTGTTTTTGTTCCAAGTGTTCTAAAGAAGGCAGGAGACAGAAGAGAGAAGAACATCATCACAGCTACTGGGTACGATCAAAACCAACACCATGACTGTGACACTGACACACTGCTATTCTAAAGTTCTCTGCTGTTAGTAACTACAGAGTGATTAGATGATAGAAAACCTCCAGTAGAATAAAGTAAATCCACAGTGAGAACATCATAAAGATCTAACTAGCAGGAAAAATGTAAACTTCTACTCTAATTATTGGAGCCCATGTCTCACCATGTCTTCCTTCTTCACCCTGTCACAGACATGACCCAGAATCCACTGCTGCAGATGAATTCCAGAAGAAGTTCAAGTTCAATCTGATGAAGCAGTTTCAGTGTTTGAATGGATTGATGCTAAAGCAGGAAAACCGAACCCTCCTGAATGAGATCTACACAGAGCTCTACATCACAGAGGGAGACAGTGGAGACATCAATAAAGAACATGAGGTGAAACAGATCGAGACAGCATCCAGGAGGAACCCAGCTGAGGACACACCAATTAAATGCAGTGACATCTTTAAACTCCTACCTGAACAAGACAAAGCCATCAGGAGAGTTCTGACCAAACCCTTATCTGAGCACGATGAAGAACCAATCAGCAACGTTCTTACAAAGCTCTTATCTGAACAAGAGGAAGAACCCATCAGGAACGTTCTGGCAAAACCCTTATCTGAACAAGATGAAGAACCCATCAGGAAGGTTCTGACAAAGGGAGTAGCTGGAATTGGAAAAACAGTCTCTGCGCAAAAGTTTGTTCTGGACTGGGCTGAAGGGAAAACAAATCAGGACATCCACCTCATATTCCCACTTCCTTTCAGAGAGCTGAATTTGATGAAGGAGCAGACACTGAGTCTGGTGGAGCTCCTTCATGTGTTTTTTAAGGACATGAAAGAAATGGACATTTCCAGGTTGGAGAAGGTTTTGTTCATTTTTGATGGTTTGGATGAGTGTCGTTTTCCTCTGGATTTCCAGAAGACAGTGAGAGTGTGTGATGTAACTGAATCAGCACCAGTGCATGTGCTGCTGATAAACCTGATAAAAAGGGAACCTGCTTCCCTCTGCTCTCATCTGGATCACCTCCAGACCAGCAGCAGCTGATCAAATCCCCTCTGAGTGTGTCCATCGAGTCACAGAGGTACGAGGGTTCAATGACCCTCAGAAGGAGGAGTACTTCAGGAAGAGGATCAGTGATCAGAACCTGGCCAATAAGATCATCACACACCTGAAGTCATTAAGAAGCCTCTACATCATGTGCCACATCCCAGTGTTCTGCTGGATTTCAGCTGCTGTTCTAGAGAGAATGTTGGGTGAAGCAGAGAGTGGAGAGATCCCCAAGACTCTGACTCCAATGTACACACACTTCCTCATCATTCAGACCAACATCATAAGAGAGAAGTACCTACAGATGCAGGAAAGTGATGAAGAAATGCTTCTCAAACTGGGGAAACTGGCTTTCCAGCAGCTGAAGAAACAAAACCTGATCTTCTATGAGGAAGACCTGAGAGAGTGTGGCATTGATGTGACAGAAGCAGCAGTGTATTCAGGTGTGTGTACGCAGATCTTCAGTGAGGAGTCGGGGCTTCACCAGAGTAAAGTGTACTGCTTTGTTCATCTGAGCATTCAGGAACATCTCGCAGCTCTGTATGTGCACCTGACATTCATGAAGAAAAGGAGAAATGTTCTTAATCAGAATAAGTACTGTAGGACACTTTTAGATGTTCACAGGAGTGCTGTAGATCAGGCTTTAAACAGTCAGATTGGACATCTGGATCTTTTCCTCCGTTTTCTTCTGGGTCTCTCACTCAAGTCCAATCAGACACTTCTACATTCCTTAATAACACAGACAGGAAGTAGCTTCCAGAACAAAGAGGAAACAGTTCAGTACATCAAGAAGAAGATCAGTGAAGATCTTCCTGCAGAGAAATCCATCAATCTGTTCCACTGTCTGAATGAACTGGGTGATGATTCTCTAGTGGAGGAAATCCAGCAGTATCTGAAATCTGGAGCACAAAGTGAACTTTCTCCTTCACAGTGGTCTGCTCTGGTGTTTGTGTTACTGACATCAGCACAGGATCTGGAGGAATTTGACCTGAATAAATACATCACTCCAGATAAGATCAGAGATGAGATTCTTGTGAGAGTGATGCCTGTGATTGCAGCATCCAGAAAAGCAATGTAAGTGAAGCTGAATGAAATTGTTCTACTGTTACAGTGTTAAGAACAAATCAAAGGTCTGAGATGTTCAGATGAAATTAACTCTGCAGGACTCTTTAGAATTTTTACTTTCTCCTCTTAGAAACCTTTTAGATCAGACTCTCTTACTTTCCTATTTGGATTCCCGGCTCTCATCCTCCATGTTTATATAACGTGTGTGTGATGATGTTCCTCAGCTGAAACTCTCGCCAAGCCAAATCTGAACATCTCCGACTGTTAATTCTTATTATTATTCCACCATGTAATCATTGTGTTCAACTGATGTGTGTGATGTTGAAAGTGAGATGCTGCAGTGAAGCTTTGAGAACTTGTTTGATCTTTTGCATTTCTCTTCATTATCTTTTATTTCCTTCAGTATCAGATGCAGTAAATTTACAAAGAGAAGTGGAGAAGCTCTGACCTCAGTGCTCAACTCAGAAACCTCCAGTCTGAGAGAACTGCATCTGACTGTCAATACACTGGATCTGTCTGAGAATAAACTAGAAGATTCAGGAGTGAAGCGTCTCTCTGCTCTACTGGAGAATCCTGAGTGTAAAGTGAAAGATCTGAGGTAAGATCATCTCTCTAAGAGACACAAGAAGTCACTAAAAGCTGCAGTGAATTGTTGTATACAGTGTTGTTTTTCAGGTGAAATTTGCTGTAGCAGTACAACATCCAGAACAAATCTATCAGTAATGAAACTTCTCACTTCCACTAATCATTAATGCACTGAGAATTAGATCCATGTGTGAATAAAACTCCAGTTAAACAGAGAGAAAGAACCTGATTCATGACTTTGAACAGAAAGCAACAATACCTTTACACCTCTTGTACACATAATGACGGGAATCTCAATCACAGCAATAATCATTGGTCAGGATTAATATCATCTTGTGATTGGACAAGAGAAGGGAGACGGTCCACCATAACACACACATCATCTTTAAATCATCATCATTGCTTTTTCAACCTGTTTCTAGACGTCTTACCATATTATTCTTCATTGTCAGAGATTCCCCTCTGCTCCGTTTGCAGAATGATGAAGTGTGTGTCAGCTTGCATTGCTCTGGACTTCCCAGTTCCATTCTCTGTTTCTCAGAGCGATGTGTGTTTGTGCTGCTGCTCTCCTTCATCTCATCTTCTTTTACAACTTCTTTATTGAACTGCAAATGTTTAAGCTCTTCTAAGAGTAAAAAATCCCACATTTACTTCTGTTTTTTCCTCCACATTCATTTGGTCATTAGTGCTGCTCTACTTCTAATCCCCTGCTGTGAAAATGAGCTGAAATACACCTTACACTGCCACCTACTGGTCATTTACTGCAGTTTTCTTGTGTCAGCAGTCTGAGATGAATCAAAGTGCGGTACAAATATTTATCTCTATTAAATCATCTTTAAATTAATTTATTTGCATTGATAAATTATATTTTTTTGGATTTACATTCTAAGTTCTGGAGAAATCTGCTGCAACTTATTTTACAAAAAATCTTACTATTTTGTAGTCGGGCAACTCGCACTGCATGACTGTCTAGACGAAGACTTCCATCAGTGTCTGTGACTGGTTCTCACACCAACACTGCAGGAACGAGGGAGAAAACAAAGGATGTGTAATGTGTAGAAACTGAGAGGGTGAAATGTGTCATTGTGTATCTGCAGGTTGGTGCGTTGTGGAATATCAGATGAAGGCTGTGCTGCTCTCGCTTCAGCTCTGAGATCAAACCCCTCACACCTGAGAGAACTGAATCTGTCTGGGAATAAGTAGGAGACGCAGGAGTGAAGTGTCTCTCTGCTGTACTGGAGAATCCTCACTGTAAACTGGAGATACTGAGGTAAGATCATCTCTCTGAGACACATGACCTGCTCCTCATTAACACACATCTCTAATATGAACTAAACAGACTTAGTCACATCATGTTCTGAGGAGGAATTTGTTTCTTTTCACTACACAGTGACAGATCTCTGATACAGACTCACACAAAACTGTCTTAAAACCAGCATTGTCTGAAAGACACTGAACACAGTCACATACAAACTTCACAACACACAACTACAGACAAATTCACTCACTATTTACTCCTACACACACCACACACACACTTTTTTCTCACACACACAAAAAACCGACATACAATATTCATTTATCTTTCTCATACACAACAAACACATCCACCACACAACACACCACTCATCAAAACACACAGGATGTGTAATGTGTAAAACTGAGAGAGTGAAGTGTGTCATTGTGTATCTGCAGGTTAGAGTATTGTGGAGTATCAGATGTAGGCTGTGCTGCTCTCGCTTCAGCTCTGAGATCAAACCCCTCACACCTGAGAGATCTCAATCTGACTGGGAATAAAGTAGGAGACTCAGGAGTGAAGTTTTCTCTGCTGTACTGGAGAATCCTCACTGTAAACTGGAGATACTGAGGTAAGATCAGCTCTCTGAGAGTCACATGACCTGCTCCTCAGTAACACACATTCTCTAATAGTGAGACTGAAGCAGAGCTTTTAGGTTCAGCATAATGTTCTGTTTTATTTTTTTTTTTTTGTTTGTTAGTTTAAATTAGTGTTGATTGACACACACACACACATCACACACTCATACATACACACACACACACACACACACACACACACACACACACACACTCACTCACTCTCTCTCTTTCTCACACACAGTCACAAACACACCTACACACACACACACACACACACACACTCACTCTTACACAGATACACACACTTTCTCTTAAAAACACACACACACACACACACACACACATTCACATACACACAGACACACTCACATACATACACACACACACACAGACACACACTCACTCACTCACTCATTTACTCACATACACACACACACACACACACACACACACACACACACTCTCTCTCTCTCTCTCACACACAAACACACATACATACTCACTCTCTCTTTCACACACACACACACACACACACACACACACACACACACACACACACACACACACAAAGGATGTGTAATGTGTAGAAACTGAGAGAGTGAAGTGTGTGTCATTGTGTATCTGCAGGTTGTGTAATTGTGGAGTATCAGATGAAGGCTGTGCTGCTCTCGCTTCAGCTCTGAGATCAAACCCCTCACACCTGAGAGATCTGAATCTGACTGATAATAAAGTAGGAGACTCAGGAGTGAAGTGTCTCTCTGCTGTACTGGAGAATCCTCACTGTAAACTGGAGATACTGGGGTAAGATCATCTCTCTGAGAGTCACATGACCTGCTCCTCAGTAACACACATTCTCTAATAGTGAGACTGAGGCAGAGCTTTTAGGTTCAGCATCAATGTTCTGAGGAGGAATTTTATACTTTTATTATTTTTTTTTTAATTGTTAGTTTAAATTAGTGTTGATTGACCACACACACACACACACACACACACACACAGTCACTCTCTCTTTTACACACACACACACTCTCTCTCTTTCTTTCTCTTTCTTACACATTCCACAGTGAGAACATCATAAAGATCTAACTAGCAGGAAAAATGTAAACTTCTACTCTAATTATTGGAGCCCATGTCTCACCATGTCTTCCTTCTTCACCCTGTCACAGACATGACCCAGAATCCACTGCTGCAGATGAATTCCAGAAGAAGTTCAAGTTCAATCTGATGAAGCAGTTTCAGTGTTTGAATGGATTGATGCTAAAGCAGGAAAACCGAACCCTCCTGAATGAGATCTACACAGAGCTCTACATCACAGAGGGAGACAGTGGAGACATCAATAAAGAACATGAGGTGAAACAGATCGAGACAGCATCCAGGAGGAACCCAACTGAGGACACACCAATTAAATGCATTGACATCTTTAAACTCCTACCTGAACAAGACAAAGCCATCAGGAGAGTTCTGACCAAACCCTTATCTGAGCACGATGAAGAACCAATCAGCAACGTTCTTACAAAGCTCTTATCTGAACAAGAGGAAGAACCCATCAGGAACGTTCTGGCAAAACCCTTATCTGAACAAGATGAAGAACCCATCAGGAAGGTTCTGACAAAGGGAGTAGCTGGAATTGGAAAAACAGTCTCTGCGCAAAAGTTTGTTCTGGACTGGGCTGAAGGGAAAACAAATCAGGACATCCACCTCATATTCCCACTTCCTTTCAGAGAGCTGAATTTGATGAAGGAGCAGACACTGAGTCTGGTGGAGCTCCTTCATGTGTTTTTTAAGGACATGAAAGAAATGGACATTTCCAGGTTGGAGAAGGTTTTGTTCATTTTTGATGGTTTGGATGAGTGTCGTTTTCCTCTGGATTTCCAGAAGACAGTGAGAGTGTGTGATGTAACTGAATCAGCACCAGTGCATGTGCTGCTGATAAACCTGATCAAAGGGAACCTGCTTCCCTCTGCTCTCATCTGGATCACCTCCAGACCAGCAGCAGCTGATCAAATCCCCTCTGAGTGTGTCCATCGAGTCACAGAGGTACGAGGGTTCAATGACCCTCAGAAGGAGGAGTACTTCAGGAAGAGGATCAGTGATCAGAACCTGGCCAATAAGATCATCACACACCTGAAGTCATTAAGAAGCCTCTACATCATGTGCCACATCCCAGTGTTCTGCTGGATTTCAGCTGCTGTTCTAGAGAGAATGTTGGGTGAAGCAGAGAGTGGAGAGATCCCCAAGACTCTGACTCAAATGTACACACACTTCCTCATCATTCAGACCAACATCATAAGAGAGAAGTACCTACAGAAGCAGGAGAGCGATGAAGAAATGCTTCTCAAACTGGGGAAACTGGCTTTCCAGCAGCTGAAGAAACAAGACCTGAGAGAGTGTGGCATTGATGTGACAGAAGCAGCAGTGTATTCAGGTGTGTGTACGCAGATCTTCAGTGAGGAGTCGGGGCTTCACCAGAGTAAAGTGTACTGCTTTGTTCATCTGAGCATTCAGGAACATCTCGCAGCTCTGTATGTGCACCTGACATTCATGAAGAAAAGGAGAAATGTTCTTAATCAGAATAAAGTACTGTAGGACACTTTTAGATGTTCACAGGAGTGCTGTAGATCAGGCTTTAAACAGTCAGATTGGACATCTGGATCTTTTCCTCCGTTTTCTTCTGGGTCTCTCACTCAAGTCCAATCAGACACTTCTACATTCCTTAATAACACAGACAGGAAGTAGCTTCCAGAACAAAGAGGAAACAGTTCAGTACATCAAGAAGAAGATCAGTGAAGATCTTCCTGCAGAGAAATCCATCAATCTGTTCCACTGTCTGAATGAACTGGGTGATGATTCCTAGTGGAGGAAATCCAGCAGTATTGAAATCTGGAGCCAAGTGAACTTTCTCCTCACAGTGGTCTGTCTGGGTTTGTGTTACTGATAGCACAGGATTGGAGGAATTTGCCTGAATAAATACATCATCCAGATAAGATCAGAGATGAGATTCTTGTGAGAGTGATGCCTGTGATTGCAGCATCCAGAAAGCAATGTAAGTGAAGCTGAATGAAATTGTTCTACTGTTACAGTGTTGAGAACAAATCAAAGGTTGAGATTTCAGATGAAATTAACTCTGCAGGACTCTTTAGAATTTTTACTTTCTCCTTTAGAACTTTTAGATCAGACTCTCTTACTTTCCTATTTGGATTCCCGGCTCTCATCTCCATGTTTATAAACGTGTGTGTGATGATGTTCCTCAGCTAAACTCGCCAAGCCAATTGAACATCTCCGACTGTAATTCTTATTATATTCACCATGTATCATTGTGTTCAACTGATGTGTGTGATGTTGAAAGTGAGATGCTGCAGTGAGCTTTGAGAACTTGTTTGATCTTTTGCATTTCTCTTCATTATCTTTATTTCCTTCAGTATCAGATCAGTAAATTTACAAAGAGAAGTGGAGAAGCTCTGACCTCAGTGCTCAACTCAGAAACCTCCAGTCTGAGAGACTGCATTGATGTCATAACTGGATCTGTCTGAGATAAACTAGAAGATTCAGGAGTGAAGCGTCTCTCTGCTCTACTGGAGAATCCTGAGTGTAAAGTGAAAGATCTGAGGTAAGATCATCTCTCTAAGAGACACAAGAAGTCACTAAAAGCTGCAGTGAATTGTTGTATACAGTGTTTTTTTCAGGTGAATTTTGCTGTAGCAGTACACATCCAGAACAAATCTATCATAATGAAACTTCTCACTTCCACTAATCTTAATGCACTGAGAATTAGATCATGTGTGAATACAACTCCAGTTAAACAGAGAGAAAGAACTGATTCATGATTTGAACAGAAAGCAACAATACTTTACACCTCATTGTACAATAATGACGGGAATCTCAATCACAGCAATAATCATTGGTCAGGATTAATATCATCTTGTGATTGGACAGAGAAGGGAGACGGTCACCATAACACAAATCATATCTTTAAATCATCATCATTGCTTTTTCAACCTGTTTCTAGATCTTACATATTATTCTTCATTGTCAGAGATTCCCCTTGCTCCGTTTGCAGAATGATGAAGTGTGTGTAGCTTGCATTGCTCTGGACTTCCCAGTTCCATTCTCTGTTTCTCAGAGGAATGTGTGTTGTGCTGTGCTTCCTTTATCTCTTCTTTACACTTCTTTATTGAACTGCAAATGTTTAAGATCTTCTAAGAGTAAAAATCCAATTTACTTCTGTTTTTTCTCCACATTCATTGGTCATTTAGTGCTGCTCTACTTTATCCCTGCTGTGAAATGAGCTGATACCTTAACTGCATACTGGTCATTTACTGCAGTTTTCTTGTGTCAGCAGTCTGAGATGAATCAAAGTGCGGTACAAATATTTATCTCTATTAAATCATCTTTAAATTAATTTATTTGCATTGATAAATTATATTTTTTTTGATTTACATTCTAAGTTCTGGAGAAATCTGCTGCAACTTATTTTACAAAAAATCTTACTATTTTGTAGTCGGGCAACTCGCACTGCATGACTGTCTAGACGAAGACTTCCATCAGTGTCTGTGACTGGTTCTCACACCAACACTGCAGGAACGAGGGAGAAAACAAAGGATGTGTAATGTGTAGAAACTGAGAGGGTGAAATGTGTCATTGTGTATCTGCAGGTTGGTGCGTTGTGGAATATCAGATGAAGGCTGTGCTGCTCTCGCTTCAGCTCTGAGATCAAACCCTCACACCTGAGAGAACTGAATCTGTCTGGGAATAAAGTAGGAGACGCAGGAGTGAAGTGTCTCTCTGCTGTACTGGAGAATCCTCACTGTAAACTGGAGATACTGAGGTAAGATCATCTCTCTGAGAGTCACATGACCTGCTCCTCATTAACACACATTCTCTAATAGTGAGACTAAAGCAGAGCTTTTAGGTTCAGCATCATGTTCTGAGGAGGAATTTTGTTTCTTTTCACTACACACTGATGATTTGTCAGAGTCTTTGGGTCTGATGTACGTATGTGTGAAGCTGCAGCACAAAACGTGTCTTAAAACCACTGCAATGTGTCTGAAATGACTGTGAAACTGTTAGAGTTCTGTTAGAGTTCACTTTCAGTAACACAAACTACATACAAATGTCATGTTTTCTCTCTTACACACACACACACACACACTTTTTTTCTCACACACACACTGCATAAAAGACTTGTTCTTGTCACTGAATAAACCGTTTTAATATTCAGTTTATTTATCTGAATTCTCTCATTTACACAATCTATTGTTTATATTTCTGCTATCATCCATCCATCCAACAATCCACACCACTCATTTCAAAACACACAGGATGTGTAATGTGTACAAACTGAGAGAGTGAAGTGTGTGTCATTGTGTATCTGCAGGTTAGAGTATTGTGGAGTATCAGATGTAGGCTGTGCTGCTCTCGCTTCAGCTCTGAGATCAAACCCCTCACACCTGAGAGATCTCAATCTGACTGGGAATAAAGTAGGAGACTCAGGAGTGAAGTTTTTCTCTGCTGTACTGGAGAATCCTCACTGTAAACTGGAGATACTGAGGTAAGATCAGCTCTCTGAGAGTCACATGACCTGCTCCTCAGTAACACACATTCTCTAATAGTGAGACTGAAGCAGAGCTTTTAGGTTCAGCAATAATGTTCTGTTTTATTTTTCAGTTTTGTTTGTTAGTTTAGGGGTGGAGTGGGAGGATTTGTAATCACTGATGGCCTGGATGCCTTGCCATATGCATCAAGGGTCAGAGTTGGAAAAATGCTCCTCTATCTTTTGCTTGGATATTGACTATCCAAGATGGCGGCGTGGCGGTAGCTCGCAGCGGCCTCTCCGGATCCAAAAATGGTGCTTTCGCCATATTTAGCACGACCCTTCACAATACATGGACACCAGAGTCAGCTGTGTTCATGTGTACGACCACCAGACACTGTTACAGTACAGACATCATGCAACCAACAATCTGCATGATGATCTTATCAACAACCTTCGCGACCTCGGCTTGCTGCGACCTCGGCCACAAAGACCAGGCCCCCAGACCTTGGTGTTACCTGATGCCGGTGGCCGGGAGAGGAGACGTCGAAAGCGCTGTTCGAGGAAGCGGAAGCGCGGCAAGCGGGCGGGTGTCCGTGCTAGGCTAAATGCTAACCCTAGCCGGCCGGCTATCCCGTCCATTTTTCTTTCAAACGTCTGCTCCCTGGATAATAAACTGGACTACATCCGACTCCAGCAAACCACACGGCGAGAGTTTAGAGACTGTTGCGTCTTTGTTTTCACGGAGACGTGGCTCAGCGACAGAGTTCCGGACGCCGCCATCCAGCTAGACGGGCTAACCGTGTTTCGAGCCGACAGAAATGCAGCTCTGTGCGGTAAGACTCGCGGTGGTGGCGTGTGTGTTTATATCAACACGGAATGGTGTAAGAACTCTGTGCTTGTTTCATGCTACTGCTCATCGCTAGTGGAGTTTGTGACTGTTAGATGCAGACCTTTTTATTTACCACGGGAATTCACAACTGTTTACATCGTCGGAGTGTACATTCCTCCCAGTGCTAATGCTAAGGAGGCACTGAGTGAACTCTACGGCGCTATTAGCGACCTGCAGAATGCTCACCCCGACGGATTGTTTATTATCGCCGGAGATTTCAACCATGTGAATCTCAAGACTGTGCTTCCTAAACTCCATCAGCATGTGGACTTTGCAACGAGAGGAGCGAACACGCTGGATCTTGTTTACACAAACATCCCCAGCGCGTATCGTGCGGAGCCCCGCCCCCATCTCGGATACTCAGACCACTGCTCTGTTATGTTGATTCCAGCATACAGACCGCTCGTCAGACGCTCTAAACCGGTTCTGAAACAGGTGAAAACCTGGCCAGAAGGAGCTACTTCTGCTCTTCAGGACTGTTTTGAGTGCACTGACTGGGACATGTTTAGGGAAGCTGCAACCTACGGCGATTCCATCAACTTGGAGGAGTACACATCATCAGTGACCAGCTACATCAGCAAGTGCGTTGATGATGTGACCATCTCCAAGACCATCACTACACGCTCCAACCAGAAACCGTGGATGACTGCAAATGTGCGTGCGCTGCTGAAACAAAGAGACTCTGCCTTCAGATCAGGGGACAAGGCGGCCTTAAAAACAGCAAGGGCCAAACTGTCTCATGCTATCAGAGAGGCAAAGCGCGCGCACGCGAACAAAATCCACAACCACTTCCAGGACAGTGGAGACACCCGGCGCATGTGGCAGGGCATCCAGGCGATCACGAATTACAAGACCACATCACCTGCTTGTGACCGTGACCCCTCCCTCCCAGATGTGCTGAACGACTTCTACGCCCGGTTCGAGGTGCAGAACAATGTGGTGGCGAGGAAGACCATCCCTCCTCCCACTGACCAGGTGCTCTGTCTAACCACAGCTGAAGTGAGGAAAACTCTATGCAGAGTTAACCCACAGAAGTCTGCTGGACCTGACAACATTCCTGGCAGAGTGCTCAGGGAATGTGCAGAACAGCTAGCAGATGTCCTCACTGACATCTTCAACATCTCCCTGAGCAGCAACGTTGTTCCCACGTGCCTCAAGACAACGACCATTGTTCCCGTGCCGAAGAAGTCTTCTGTCTCCTGCCTCAATGACTATCGTCCCGTCGCGCTCACACCCATCGTGATGAAGTGCTTCGAGAGGCTCGTCATGAGGCACATTAAGACACAGCTTCCACCCTCCCTGGACCCCATGCAGTTTGCGTATCGTCCAAACCGTTCCACGGACGATGCTATCTCCACAACCCTTCATCTGGCCCTCACCCACCTGGATAACAAGGACTCTTATGTGCGAATGCTGTTCATTGACTTCAGTTCAGCATTCAACACAATCATTCCTCAGCACCTGATCGAGAAGTTGAACCTTCTGGGCCTGAACACCTCCCTCTGTAACTGGATCCTGGACTTCCTGACTGAGAGACAGTCAGTCAGGATCGGGAACAGCATCTCCAGCACCACCACACTGAGCACTGGGGCCCCCCAGGGCTGTGTGCTCAGCCCACTGCTGTTCACTCTGCTGACTCACGACTGTGTAGCAATGCACAGCTCGAACCACATCATCAAGTTCGCTGATGACACGACCGTGGTGGGTCTAATCAGCAAGAACGACGAGTCAGCATACAGAGAGGAGGTGCAACGGCTAACTGCCTGGTGTGGAGCAAACAACTTGTCTCTGAACTTGGACAAAACGAAAGAGATGGTTGTGGACTTCAGGAGAGCACAGAGCGACCAATCTCCACTGATTATTGATGGATCCTCTGTGGAGATCGTCAAGAGCTCCAAATTCCTTGGTGTTCATCTGGCGGACAACCTCACCTGGTCACTTAACACCAGCTCCATCACCAAGAAAGCCCAGCAGCGTCTCTACTTCCTGAGAAGGCTAAGGAAAGCCCATCTCCCTCCCCCCATCCTGTCCATGTTCTACAGAGGGACCATTGAGAGCATCCTGAGCAGCTGCATCACTGCCTGGTTTGGGAACTGCACCGTCTCGGACCGCAAGTCCCTACAGAGGATAGTGAGAACAGCTGAGAAGATCATCGGAATCTCTCTCCCCTCTATCATGGACATTTACACCACACGCTGCATCCGCAAAGCACACAGCATTTTGGACGATCACACACACCCGTCACACACACTTTTTACACTTCTACCATCAGGAAAACGGTTCCGAAGCATTCGGACCGCCACAACAAGACTGTGCAACAGTTTCTTCCCACAAGCCATCAGGCTTCTCAACACACAGAACTGAAACGGAACTCTCTCACACACACACACACTCACTCAAATGTGTGTAACAAACTGAAAACATTTTTCCTGGACTTAACACCCAACACACACTCATCACTCATCTCAATCCATTCCACCACCATTCATTATTCATTATTTATTATTTATTATTCTCGACTGTACCACTCTCAACTGCTGTTTTTGCACACTTATCATTTTTACTGTTTCATTTTTACTGTCTTATACTGTTTACATGCTGTTTTTGCACCTTCGACTGCTGCTGTATTTTTTTGCACTACACTGTTTATAGTCACTTCTGGAATATAGTCTATATTTTGTATAGTTTTTACAGTTTTCTTGTACAGTACTGTATAATCTAGTATACAGTAGGTTTACTGGTCGGTGCTATATAGGGTTTTATGTCTTGTCTTGTGTCGTCTGTCTGCACTGTCTGTCTGCACTGTTTGCACCAGGTTGCACTCGATGCACTTTATGTAACTTGTGTTTTAGCTTAATGTTGTTTTGTCTGTTTGTTGTTTAGTGTAGCACCAGGGTTCTAGAGAAACGTTGTCTCATTTTTACTGTGTACTGTGTACCACTGTGTATAGTAGAAATGACAATAAAAGCCTCTTGACTTGACTTGACTTGACTTGACTTGTAGCAGTGCTTGGCCTCTTTGATGCCCCTCTTCAGGTTAGATCTGGATATGCTGTAGGCCTGAGCGTCACCTGACCTGAAGGCAGTAGTGCGTGCCTTCGGCAGGAGGCGCACCTCCTTGTTCATCCATGGGTTCTGAGTTGGGTATGTGATTATCTGTTTCTGGGTAGTAACACTATCTATGGTTGAACTGATGTAATCCAGTACAGAGGAGGTGTAGCAGTTGATGTCTGTGTGAGAGTCACTGGTGGCCTGAGAAGCAAATGTACTCCAGTCTGTGTGTGAAAACCTTTCCTGAAGTATGAAATCTGCCTCTGCAGGCCACACCCTGATGGTTCTCACTGATGTCTTTACCCGGTTGATGAGGGGTGCATATTTGGGGGTGAGGGACAAAGAAAGGTGATCTGACTGACCCAGGTGGGAGAGGGGGGTTGCAACGTAAGCTTCAGCCATGTTTGTGTATACATTGTGTAAAGTTTTGTTCCCTCTGCTGTGACATGAAACATGCTGATGAAACTTTGGAAGCACTGCCTTTAAGTTTGAGTGATTAAAATCTCCCGGAACAATAAACGCAGCTACCGGGTGAACAGTCTGTTGTTTACCGATGGCCGCATAAAGTTCTTTCATAGCGAGCTTAGCATCAGCATCGGTAGGAATGTAAGCAGCAGTAATAATAGTGGAAGTGAACTCCCGTGGTAGATAAAACGGTCTACATTTACTCATTAGAAACTCCAGGTTAGCCGAACAATGACTCTCAACAATAATAGAGTTCGTGCACCAAGCTTTGTAAACGTAAATGCACAATCCACCACCTCTGGTCTTCCAGGAGCCATCTAATGTCCTATCCGCCCGGAGCGTTGTTCGGAATGGCGCTGTGCAGCCATGTTTCTGTTAAGATCATGACATTACAGTTCCGAAGTTTTATGCTGTGTGATGTGTGAGTCGTTTTGTTTACCAGTGACCGAACATTGGCGAGGAAGATGCTGGGTAAAGAGAGCCGGTGTGGTGTTAGCTTTAGCTTAGCTTTCACTCCACCACGCTTTCCCCGCCTTTGTTTACGATCTCAACGCCGCCTGCGAGCACTTCCGCCTGGCCGAGTAGAGTGAGTTGCCTCGGTTGTTCTGGTGATCTCAGAAAGGAGATGATGGTTGTCGATAAAACTGTCGGGAAGTCGTAAACCAATATCCAAAAGCTTACATCGGGTGCTCAATGTATATGCACAGCTGTTCTGCACGAACAGACCCAAGTCAAGTCAAGTATTTCTATAGCGCTTTTCACAACAGACATTTTCTCAAAGCAGCTTTTCAGAAATCAACAGTCAAGGTGAACGGTGTGCATTTATCCCTGATGAGCAAGCCTGTGGCAAGGAAAAACTCCCTTAGATGTTATGAGGAAGAAACCTTGAAAGGAACCAGACTCAAATGGGGAACCCATCCTCATTTGGGTGACATCAAGAGTTTGATCATAAATCTTTCAACAGTACAGAACACTGGAGAGTAAGAACTAACATGAGTACTGGAGTATAAGATTATAAATAAATGTCCTTTCTACAGTCTTTGGTATAAAAGTAGGAGCTACTGAGCTCAACATTTGTGATCATCACAGATCCAGCATCAGATTCTCCATGCCAGAGCCTTTAAATACTCCAGGAGGTCCAATGTCAAACTCCACACATGCAGTGGGATCCAATTGGCACTGGTACGTCTCTAGATGGTTCAGGATGTTTGCGAGTTTGGCATCTACATCTACTTTTACCTGATATGAGCAACAGAAATACCGCAAAATTGCAGATTCTGGAGAGACCCTGAGCATTGTGATGTACTCGCACCGCCATCTTGGATCTATTGTGACTGTTGTGAATCTTGTTGAATCTTGAGCTGTTGTGACTCTTATTGCAGCTCAAAAGTCTTTCCAGTAGACTAACACCTGAAAATACTGTCTGGAGCTGAAGAACCTACAGCTTCTTTTGCTCCACATTCTCTCTCTTGGTCAGTGATGAGTGTAATGGTCAGTGATGTCAGTATGATGGTCAGTGACGAGTGTAATGGTCAGTGATGTGAGTGTGATGGTCAGTGATGAGTTTATGGTCAGCTGATCTTAATAATAAACTTTACAGGAAAAAAAAACATTCTGTGAAAACTTCAAACACTTATGGAAAGAATGGGGAAAAAAGAGCACGGTGTGTGGGTGGTGTGAGGGGCGAGTGTAGAGGAGTGTGTGTTAGCTATTGGTAATGTGGGGCGGCATGAGAATATTCTCTCTGCCTCCCGAATTTATCTGAGTGCATATTGGTTTCTCCCCTCAGTTCTCCTGCTAAGAAACTCATGTTATCCAATGTCCCTCCTTTCATAAGTGATGAGGCAATTCTTAAAGAGCTGTCTTAGTACGGGTGAACCGATTCCCCCATGGAAAAAATGTAATGTAATCCCCACTGATTAAGCACTTGGTGTCTTTTAGGCGGATGTTTTTTATGGTCTTAAATAAAGGTGTTGAGGAATTAAATGTGGTTTTCAAGTTCCGGATTGATGGGTTCGATTACAATATTTTTGTTTCCACCGATGCAGACATAAAATATTTTAAATGTGGTCAGATAGGACATCTTGTGCGCACTTGTCCTGAAAGGCAGAGTGACTGGGGCAGGAAGCAGCTGAGCCTGCTGTAGTTGTTCCCCCTGCAGCTTGGCCTGCTGCTGAAAGCCTTGCAACTGCTGCTGCACGAGGGCCCGGGGAACGTGAGCCCCAAGCTCAGCCTGCAGCCCAGAGCCCCACTAGTGAGGTACCTGCCCCAAAGAAGCCCTGTTTGGCTGCACCAGACTGGGAGAAGCAATGCTCAGCAGAACCAGTCCCTGGGAAGCCCTGCTTGGCAGAACCAGAGCAGGAGGAGCCGAGTGAAACTGGAAAAGTCGCATTGGACTCTGGCGCAGTGCTGGAGCTGCCTGCGCTGGCAGAGGCAGGCACAGGGGTGCAGAGCTGTCGCCAGGAGACACCAGTCAAGGGGAGGGGGAGACGTGGAGATGGAAGAGCCTCTTTTCCAAATTCCAACAAAGAGGAAGAAATGAGGTAGGGGATGGGGGAAAAAAAAGGCCAAAAAAGCGTTAAAAGCGTCACTGAGATGCCCCCGTCAAGTTGCAGGAGAGCCGTCTGCCAAATAAGGGAGACCTGACTTAGCTAAAAAACTGGCTGCCCGGTGTCGCTACTGTGCACTGACTGCAAGCTGCTGTCAAAAGCATTAGCAACAAGACTGACGAAGGTGATGGAGCAGATCATTCACCATGACCAGACGTACTGTGTGCCTGGCAGGTCGAAAATTGATAACGTTTACTTAATTCGTGACATTTTGGACGGCTCCAGGCTATTGGGCATGAAGACTGGTCTGATTTTCCTAGACCAGGGAAATACTTTTGACTGGGTTGAGCATGAATACTTGTGGAGTGTGCTGGAAAGCTTTGGGTTTAACCCCGGTTTCATAGCCATGATCAAGGTGCTGTACAGTGAAATTGAGAGTGTGCTGAAGGTTAATGGTGGTTTATGTGCCCTTTTTAGAGTGTACAGAGGGATCAGGCAGGGCTGTTAGCTGTCAGGAATGCTGTACACGCTTGCAAACGAACCTTGTTTAATCAATCTAAGGAGTTCTCTTTCTGGCTTTAATATTTCACGTGCCAATGCTTCACTTTACCTGTCAGCATATGCAGACAACTTGGCAGTAATGGTGGGATCCCAGTCTGACGTAGATGTTTTAACTGATGTTTTAGGAAGCTTTCATATTTTATCAGCAAAAGTGTACTAGGAAAAAAGTGAAGCCGTTTTAGTTGGGGAGTGGGGAGGTGGGGAAAAAAATTAGGTTTTAAGTACTTAGGTGTCTACCTGGTGAGTGATGAGTTTTTAAATAAAAATTGTGAAGGCACTGTAAAGTACATCAAGGGCAGACTGAGTGGGTGGAAGCGGCTGGTTCCAAAAATGTCCTACAGTGGGTGAACACTGGTGATAAACAACCTGGCAGCGTCGTCTCTTTGGCACAAGCTGGCGTGTGTGGATCCACCACCAAACCTGCTGGCGAACATCCAGGCCCTGTTCGTTGACTTTTTCTGGGGTGGTCTGCACTGGATTCTGCAGAGTGTCCTCCATCTTCCAAAGGAGGAAGTGGGGCAAGGGCTGGTCCATCTCGCCAGCAGAACAGTCTTTCGCCTCCAGTTTATCCAGAGCCTTTAAACGGGCCCAGGAACCTGGTGGGGTGGACAGCAGCCCATGGACTTTTGCACATGGCAGGAGGATTGGGGCTGGACAGCACTTTGTTTTTAACGGACACAAGCACACTGAATTTTACCGGATTACCAGTCTCTTACTGCGAACTTTAAACAATATGGACTTGAACAAAAAAAAAACATAAAGGGATACTATAATGTGGGATGCTATAATGGCTGCTGGAGGAGCCCCTGGTCAACAGGAGTCGGACATCTCCGGTGCAACCACCCACACACTGTCCAGAGCCTTGATCACCTCAAGGATTGTCACACTCCGGGAGCTGGTGAGCATCTCAGGGACAGACCTGTCACGAGGGGAGGACCTGGCTGCACTTATAGGCTTACAGTCCCTGCGCATCGCTAACCAGCTCCTACACTGATGGAGGTCAGCTAAAGGACTATAAAATTGGTGAAAGCGGTCCTGCAGAAGAGGAACCCTTTCCCCAGCTGGACAGCGCTCCAAACCTCGACGGATGTGGTGGTGGCCCCAGTTGTTAAATTTTATTTTTGGTGAAGCAAAAATGGCAATATATCTGAGCAGGAAAAACAAAATTGCTCGAAACACTGACTGTGATGCCATTAGAATCTTCTCCAGGCTTACAAAATCCAGGATTGTTGTTGATTTTAACTTTTACAAGAGTATGTGCCCAGAACACTAACTGTGAGACCACAAGAATGTTAAAAAGGCTGATAAAATCAAGAGTTTTTATATTAATTTTTATAAAATGTTATATAATTATTATGAAACTATCTTAAAGCATATTTTATTTAATTTATTATGTCACCTTGAATTGTATGGTATGTGAAAGTTTTATAAAAGTCAAAAAGTCTCTTTTTCTAGTGGAAAGAAAACACAGGATGTTTAATGTGTAGAATATAAGATAGTGAAGTGCGTCATTGTGTATCTGCAGGTTGGCGTATTGTGGAGTATCAGATGAAGGCTGTGCTGCTCTCGCTTTAGCTCTGAGATCAAACCCCTCACACCTGAGAGAACTGGATCTGACTGGGAATAAAGTAGGAGACTCAGGAGTAAAGTGTCTCTCTGATCTGAAGGATGATGAACATTACAAACTACAGACAATGGAGTGAGTAATAATCTGTTTTATATAAACACTGAAACTGATGTAATGATTAGCGTTATTTAGCACATTAGCGTTGTTTACTACATTAGCGTTGTTTACTACATTAGCGTTGTTTACTACATTAGCGTTATTTAGCACATTAGCGTTATTAACTACATTAGCGTTATTTAGCACATTAACATTATTTACTACTTCTTCTTCTTCTTCTTTCGGCTGCTCCCATTAGGGGTCGCCACAGCGGATCATCCGTCTCCATACCACCCTGTCCTCTACATCTGCCTCTTTCACACCAACTTACCTGCATGTCTTCTCTCACCACATCCATGAACCTCCTCCTTGGCCTTCCTCTTTTCCTCCTACCTGGTTGCTCCATCCTCAGCATTCTTCTAACAATATAATTCATGTCCCTCCTCTGCACATGTCCAAACCATCTCAATCTCGCCTCCCTCACCTTGTCACCAAAACATCCTACATGCGCTGTCCCTCTAATAAACTTATTTCTAATCTTGTCCATCCTCGTCACTCCCAACGAAAACCTTAACATCATCAGCTCTGCTACCTCCAGCTCCACCTCCTGTCTTTTACTCAATGCCACTGTCTCTAATCCATACAACATCGCAGGTCTCACCACAGTCCTATAAACTTTCCCTTTCATTCTTGCAGATACCCTTTTATCACAAATCACTCCTACCACTCTTCTCCACCCACTCCACCCTGCCTGCACTCTTTTCTTTATTTCTCTAACACACTCTCCATTACTTTGCACTGTTGACCCCAGGTACCTGAACTCCTCCACCCTCTCCAGCTCTTCTCCCTGCAACCGCATCACTCCACTGCCCTCCCTCTCATTTACACACATGTACTGTCTTACTCCTACTGACTTTCATTCCCCTTCTCTCCAGCGCATATCTTCACCTCTCCAGGCTCTTCTCAACCTGCTCCCTACTCTCACCACAAATCACAATATCATCCGCAAACATCATAGTCCAGGGAGACTCCTGTCTGACCTCGTCCGTCAACCTGTCCATCACCACTGCAAACAGAAAAGGGCTCAGGGCTGATCCTTGATGCAGTCCAACCTTCACCCTAAACCAGTCTGTCGTACCTACTGCACACTTCACTGCCGTCACACTGTCCTCATACATGTCCTGCACCACCCTCACATACTTCTCTGACACACCTGACTTCCTCATACAATACCACAACTCCTCTCTTGGCACTCTGTCATACGCTTTCTCTAAATCCACAAATCCACAATGCAATTCCTTCTGACCTTCTCTATACTTCTCCATCAACATCCTCAAAGCAAATAAGGCATCTGTGGTCCTCTTCCTCGGCATGAAACCATACTGTTGCTCACAGATGGTCACCTCTTCTCTCAGCCTGGTTTCCACTACTCTTTCCCATAACTTCATGGTGTGACTGATCAACTTAATTTCCCTGTATTTACTGCAGGTCTGCACATCTCCCTTATGCTATTAACATTATTTACTACAGTAGTGTTATTCAGCACATTAGCATTATTAACTACATTAGCGTTATTTAGCACATTAACGTTATTTACTACATTTAATTTGATTTGATTTGAATAAAACTAATTTTATTTGTCACATACACATACATACAGGGTACGACATGCAGTGAAATGCTTTTTACGACGGTCCGGCATTAGGGAATAAAATGGGGTGAAAAAGTAGAATAAAAATAAAAAATAAAAACACAGAACAAGAAAGCAGATAAAGTATAAAAACTATATAAAAATAAGAATATATGAGGATAGAGAGAGAGAGAGAGAGAGAGAGAGAGAGAGAGATATATATACACACACACACACAGTGAGGAAAATAAGTATTTGAACACCCGGCTATTTTGCAAGTTCTCCCACTTAGAAATCATGGAGGGGTCTGAAATTGTCATCGTAGGTGCATGTCCACTGTGAGAGACATAATCTAAAAAAAAATTAAAAAATCCAGAAATCACAATATATAATTTTTAAACTATTTATTTGTATGATAAAGCTGCAAATAAGTATTTGAATACCTGAGAAAGTCAATGTTAATATTTGGTACAGTACCCTTTGTTTGCAATTACAGAGGTCAAACGTTTCCTGTAGTTTTTCACCAGGTTTGCACACACTGCAGGAGGGATTTTGGCCCACTCCTCCACACAGATCTTCTCTAGATCAGTCAGGTTTCTGGCCTGTCGCTGAGAAACACGGAGTTTGAACTCCCTCCAAAGATTCTCTATTGGGTTTAGGTCTGTAGACTGGCTAGGCCACGCCAGAACCTTGATATGCTTCTTACAGAGCCACTCCTTGGTTATCCTGGCTGTGTGCTTCGGGTCATTGGCATAATGAAAGACCCAGCCTCGACCCATCTTCAATGCTCTAACTGAGGGAAGGAGGTTGTTCCCCAAAATCTCGCAATACATGGCCCCGGTCATCCTCTCCTTAATACAGTGCAGTCGCCCTGTCCCATGTGCAGAAAAACACCCCCAAAGCATGATGCTACCACCACCATGCTTCACAGTAGGGATGGTGTTCTTGGGATGGTACTCATCATTCTTCTTCCTCCAAACATGTTTAGTGGAATTATGACCCAAAAGTTCTATTTTGGTCTCATCTGACCACATGACTTTCTCTCATGACTCCTCTGGATCATCCAAATGGTCATTGGCAAACTTAAGACGTGCCTGGACATGTGCTGGTTTAAGCAGGGGAACCTTCCGTGCCATGCATTTCAAACCATGACGTCTTACTGTATTAACAACAGTAACCTTGGAAACGGTGGTCCCAGCTCTTTTCAGGTCATTGACCAGCTCCTCCTGTGTAGTTCTGGGCTGAATTCTCACCTTCCTTAGGATCATTGAGAACCCACGAGGTGAGATCTTGCATGAAGCCCCAGTCCGAAGGAGATTGACAGTCATGTTTAACTTCTTTCATTTTCTAATGATTGCTCCAACAGTGGATCTTTTTTCAGTGGATCTAATTTCCCCGTAGCCCTTTCCAGCCTTGTGGAGGTGTACAATTTTGTCTCTAGTGTCTTTGGACAGCTCTTTGGTCTTGGCCATGTTAGTAGTTGAATTCTTACTGATTGTATGGGGTGGACAGGTGTCTCTATGCAGCTAACGACCTCAAACAGGTGCATCTAATTTAGGATAATAAATGTAGTGGAGGTGGACATTTTAAAAGGAGACTAACAGGTCTTTGAGGGTCAGAATTCTAGCTGATAGACAGGTGTTCAAATACTTATTTGCAGCTGTATCATACAAATAAATAGTTAAAAAATCATATTGTGATTTTTGGATTTTTTAATTTTTTTTTAGATTATGTCTCTTACATTGGACATGCACCTACAATGACAATTTCAGACCCCTCCATGATTTCTAAGTGGGAGAACTTGCAAAATAGCAGGGTGTTCAAATACTTATTTTCCTTACTGTGTATATATATATATATATATATATATATATATATATATATATATATATATATATATATATATATATATATACAAAAAAAATGATTATGGCAGTGTGCAGTTAAACAGTAAACAGTAAACAACAGTAAACAAGTTAAGCATGGTTTTTGATTGTTCATAAAGTGTCTGTGTGCGGTCTGGTGTGGTATAAAAAATATGAAATGTAAAGTGTGCTGTGCGAGTCCAGTGTCTAAAGTGTCGTAGCACGAAAAGTGAGATATGTGCAGGGAAAAAAGGTCTGATGATGCAGAGAGTGGGCCAGTTTTTTAGATCCTGGGGGTTTCCTAGTTTAAAACTAAGATAAGATAAACCTTTATTCGTCCCACAGTGGGGAAATTTCTTTGTTACAGCAGCATGAAAAAAAATGTAAAAATAAATGCAAATATATAAAAGAATAGACGAATAAGACATACTATAATACAAGTGTATACACAACACAATATATAAATACATATGAGGGAAAGTACGTATTGCAGGTTGTATTGCACACAGGTGGTATTGCACGAATTGCAGGTGGTATTGCACGTATTTCAGGTGATATTGCACATAATGCAGGTAATATTGCACACAGTAGTATTATTAAATAGTAAAACGGTAAAAACAGTAACTATTACAAAATTGAACAGTAATAGCAGTGTGTATTTTGCTTAATGGTTCACTGGGAGCAGCTTTTATTGTACAGTCTAATAGCAGCAGGGAGAAAAGACCTTCTGTAATGCTCCTTCAGACACTTAGGATGTAACAGTCTGTCACTGAAGGAGCTGCTCAGCGAGGTAACAGTTTCATACAGGGGGTGGGGGGCGTTCTGCAGTAATGATGATAGTTTTGCTACCATCCTCCTTTCTCCCACCTCCTGTACAGTGTCCAGGGGAATCCCCAGAACTGAGCTGGCCTTCCTGATCAGCTTGTCTAGTCTCTTCTTGTCTGCAGTAGAGATGCTGCTGCCACAACAGACCACTCCATAGAATACGGCTGATGCCACAACAGAGTCAAAAAAGGTCTTTAGGGAGAGCTAAAGGCAGTAGCTCTCCCTGCACTTCAAAAGACCTTAGTCTCCTCAGCAGAAAGAGTCTGCTCTGCCCTTTCTTTTAAATTGCCTCAGTGTTTGTTGTTTAGGTAAACACCCAGGTATTTGTAAGAGTCCACTCTCACAATGTCCCTTCCCTGAATGTTTACCAATGGAAGTGATGAAGTGTGTTTGTGCCCACGGAAATCCACCACCAGTTCTTTGGGTTTCCCCACGTTTATCTGGAGGCAGCTCCGTTGGCACCAGTCCACAAAGTTCTGTATAAGTCTTCTGTACTCTCTGTCGTCATCATTTGTGATCAGACCGACGATGGCAGAGTTATCAGAGAACTTCTGTAGGTGACAGGTTGCTGAGCTAATCATGAAGTCTGCAGTGTAGATGGTGAAGAGAAACGGGGCAAGAACCGTTCCCTGCGGGGCTCCAGTGTTGCAGACAATCATGTCAGATGTCTCAGTCACGAGTCCTCACATACTGTGGTCGGTCTGTGAGGTAGTCCAGTGTCCAGGCTGACGGATGATGGTCCACTCCCATGTACACCATCTTATCCCTCAGGAGCAAAGGTTGGATGGTGTTAAAAGCACTAGAGAAGTCTAAAAACATGACTCTTACAGTGCTCCCAGCCTTTTCCAGGTGTGAAGTAGCTCGATTTAGGAGGAAGATGACCGCATCTTCCACTCCAAAGCCAGGTTGGTAGGCAAACTGAAGTGGATCCATTGATGGGCACACCAGAGGTCGGAGATGAGTGAGCACCAACCTCTCCAGTGCCTTCATCAGATGGGAGGACAGTGCTACTGATCCGTAGTCCCCAAAGTCTTTTGGGTGCGACGTCTTTGGAACAGGCACCACGCAGGATGTTTTCCATACCTGTGGCACCTTCCCCAGCTTCAGGCTCAGGTCAAACATGTAGGTTAGGTGTGTTGTGAAATGACTGTGAGCTGATAGCTGTGCAGAGAGAGGTGGGGCTGGAGCTGCTTGCTGTGAAGGCAGAGAAGGGGGATTGCAGCAGGGGGGACTGGATGGGGGCAGGGGAGGGTAGCTGATCAAATCTGTTAAAGTATAGATTAACATCATTCACCCACTGCTGGTCACCCTCAGCCTGAGAGCTGGACTCCTTATGACCAGTGATGGTTTTTTGCCCCTTCCACACACCGCTGACGTTGTTCTGCTGCAGCTGATCCTCAATCTTCCTCCTGTAGCATGCTTTTCCTTCCCTGATCTTCTTTCTAAGTTCTCTCTGGACAGTTTTCAGCTCTTCCTTGTTTCCCGATTTAAAAACCTCTTTAAGGAGGGTCTTTATATCAGGGTCAATTGTTGTTGGGAAAACACTGTACAGTCCTGGTGGGTACAGTATTCTCCACAGAGAAATTAATGTAGTCCATAATACAGTCTGTTAAACTGTCAATATCCTCCCCATGTGGATTGCACAATTCCTCCCACATAGTTGTTTCAAAACAGTCTTTCAGAGCCTCATCGGTCTCATCCGACCATGTCATCACTGTGCGGGAGGTAGCTGGTTGCCTGCATACAAGGGGTTTGTACACAGGTAGGAGATGAACCAGGTTGTGATCCGATCTTCCCAAGGGGGGGGAGAGGTGTTGATGTATAGGCCTCCTTTGAGTTTGCATAAAATAAATCCAGTGTTTTGTCTCTGGTGTGGCATGAAACATACTGGTTGAATGTGAGCAAAGTGTAGGATGGAGGGGCATGATTAAAATCTCCAGAGATAATGAGAACGGCATTTCGGATCTGTGTTAACAGTCTGTTAACAACAGAATGCAGGACATTGCATGCCGATTCACCGTCAGCAGAGAGGGGAATATACGCAGCTATCGCGATAACATGCGAGAGCTGCTGCAACGCCTAAGTGAATTAAACTCAGAATGGCCTGCTGGAAGAAGCTCCTCCTCATTCTCTCTGTGTTCGCTTTCAGGGAGCGGAAGCGTTTCCCCGAACGCAACAAAGAAAAGACGTGGCTGAGGTCCTTCACAATCTTCCTGGCTCTGGTCCGGCACCGCGTGCTGTAGATGTCCTGCAGGTTAGGGAGCTCGGTGTGAATGGTACGTTCAGCTGAACGCAGCACCCTCTGGAGGGCTCGTCTGTCCTGCATGGTGCTGTTCCTGAAACAGGAAGTGATGCTACCCGTCAGAACGCTGTCAGTGGTGCAGGTGTAGAAATAGGTCCGATATAGGTCCGATTTCCCATACGGTGGATGTGGTTGTGCCTTGTAGCTGTTCTTGAATGTTGTATAGCAGTGGTCCAGTGTTCTTTTGCCCCTGGTGGGGCAGGTGATGTGCTGATGAAAGTTCGGTAGTGCGCGCTTGAGGTTGGCACTGTTGAAATCGCCTACCACAATGAGCGCAGCGTCCCGATGCTGTGTTTGGTGAAGAGTTGGTGTCTCCTGTAAATCCCATACTGCAGTGTCCGTGCCTGCTTGAGGTGGAATATAAACGGCACTGACTATGACCAAGCTGAATTCCCGAGGTAGATAAAAGGGCCGACATTTGATGGTCAGTAGTTCCAGGTTTGGTGTGCAGAAGTGTGAAAGAGGAACAATGCTCGTGCTGTCGCACCAGTGGTTGTTCACCATCAGACACACTCCACCTCCTCTTGACTTCCCCGACTCCAGTGTTCTGTCCATGCGGTAAACCGAGAAAAACTCGGCCGGCTGGATGGCGTGGTCCGGTACCACTGGGTTCAGCCATGTCTCGGTGAAGCAGAGAAGGTTGCAGTCCCGAATGTCTCTCTGGAACTTGACCCTTGTCCTGTGGTCGTCGAGCTTGTTCTCCAGTGACTGGACATTGGCTAACAGGATACTAGGTAAGGGTGCGCGGCGTGCGCATGCCCTCAGCTTGTTCCTGATGCTGGCTTGTTTCTCTCGGGGCCGCTGGTACGGGTCGCGTCCTTTGTTCTCCCTCAGTATCTCACTCGGCCAGCATGGGTCCGGGTTTAAAAACAGCGAAAGGTGAGTGCATTGTACACCAATAGATATGAGTGTCTCTGTCATATCTAATGGTTTCCATCTTGTGTAAATGGAACGAAACTTTCTTTCGGCTTTTCCCGTTAGGGGTCGCCACAGCGGATCCTCCGCACGTTTGATTTGGCACATGTTTTTACGCTGGATGCCCTTCCTAACTCAACCCTCCCCAATTCATCCGGGCTTGGGACCGGCACCGAGAGTGGCTGGGGATGGTTCCCTGATCGGGAATTGAACCTGGGTCGCAGCGGTGGGAGCGCTGTGTCTTAACCACTAGACCACCAGGGGATCTTGTGTAAATGGAACTAAATCTAGTTAAATAAAAGTATAAAATAAACAAAAAAGAAAAATAACATAGCCGGAGCAGTTGTGACGGCAGCTGACCTCACCGGCGCCTATTTAGCACATTAGCCTTATTAACTACATTAGCGTTATTTACCACATTAGCATTATTTATTAGATGATCATCTTTTATTCTACACTGCCACAAATATTGGATTTTCTGTAAGCAGCTGGTGTCCTCACTCTGACAGTGCTTTTATCTCTCCACCCCCACACCGTGTCTTCTATCATTCCTGTAAAATTCCCCTCAGCTTGTTCTTAAAAAAAAAAAATCTGCACTTTAATATCATGTAGATCAAGAGAGAAGCTCCACAGCAGTGATCTTTAATAAAAGCAGCGAAAACTCTACAGCCTGGGATTGGAGAAGTGCAGTGATGTGATGCAAATATCTGCTCATGTTCCTCTTCCATCTTCTGGACCTTCCCATTTGTACTCATTTGTACTTTGTTCTACCAAAGATATTATATAAGCATGAAGAAATGTTGAAGGACAAATGATACGCTGGAATCAAATCCTGATTTCCTTGAAGCAGAGAATTACCTGCTGCTGATCATCAAACACCACCTTCTAGTTTTCTGTTACTGATTCACTTCTTTCTCTTCTAGTGTTTAATGGTGAAGACTCCAGTGTCTGCAAACCGGATCTGAGGAGCCCAGAGCAAAAGGAGTCCAAATCACTTGTATTACTTTGTTCTTTAGTTAGTATTTAATAGAGTTTCTATCTTTATGCTACAGGATCAGACCCAATCCATTCTTTATTTTATCTCTGATCTGATCTCGATTTCTTACTAGTATCAGGTGATCAACCCAGTATGGGATCAGTGCCATCTTTAGTGCACACACACACACACACACACACACACACACACACACACACACACACACACACACACACACACCTGGATGTATATAATATGTATATGATGTAGTATATAATATTTCCTACAAAATCACCCATAAAACTCTAATCATTTAATATAAAGTATAGAACAAAAATAATGTTTTGTGTACTTTAATTTAATTAGAGTTTCACATTTCACACAAATAAAGTTTTATCTTAAAGGCTTATTATCTTATAGTTTGTTCTTTTTTTTTATTCTGCTCAGTCCATTCCTCCTCCTCACACATGTTCTCTCTCTTTATCCTTGTTGTTACAAAAATTCTACACTGGGATCCTTCCATTCACTTTTCCCAGGGTTATCCACCATCACATCCCATCATGTTCCACAGTGTAATTCATAGAAAGCAGAGTTTCAGAAAGACCCTCATTACCAAGTCCACTGTAGGCCACTATTTAATTACCTCCTGTTACTTATGAAGTGTTTTACGTTTCCATGTGTGTTTTTGTTTAAAAAAAAAAAAAAAAAGTGCACTGTTTTTCCTCCCAACAGAGTTTTAGACTGAAGGTATTGTAAGTTTGCTGAACCAGTGTTGAGACTCGGAGCACTTTTAGCAGGGTGAGTAGATGGAGACTCAGGTCAGGGTGTTGGAAATCGCAGCTCAGCTTACATTTATATTTTCTGCATTTAGCAGATGTCCTTATCCAGAGCGACGTACAAAAGTGCTTTGAATCTCTTTACCTTTGAATAAATCAACCCTGGTTCATGAGATTACAGACTTAAGATACCATCAGCCCAAAACTCTTGACAGGAATTATAGCACTTTTTGTTTTAAATATGAGAAAACAATGAAAAAGTACTAGTGTTTTAGGAAGAGGAAAGATCTTCACCCGTCATTTGAAGTTGGGCAGTGACTGACAGCAGACATCTAGGGAAAGTTCATTCCACCACCTTGGTGGCAGAACAGAGAAGAGTCTTGATGTACACCTAGCTCTTACCCTGAAAGTTGTTGTTTCTAAGCAAGCACAGGTTCTCTAAGATAAGTCATAGTCTCAGAACAGGACTTGTTAACCAGTGACTATCCAGAGCCAAAGCCAGGGAGCAGACAAACACAGACAAACTGACTGTCTGCTGAGTCATCATTCAGGGTCCACCATATTGAGATTGTGTCTGTTGCCAGAGCAAAATCAAAATATAGAAATTACCGGAAAGTTTGTTTAAGTAACTTGTGTAACATTACAATATAGAAGACTAAACGCACAGCCAGCACCTCTGATCTCTGATTAGGAGTTTAATGTAGTGAGTTTAACAGAAATGTGGATTAAACCAAACAAATATCTACCATAAAATAAAGCAAATTTTCCTGGGTACAGGTATATACACCAGCCCCGTCTAAAAGGCAGAGGAGGCGGAGTCAACGTTATTTATAATAATAATATTAATAATCTAAGCATCACACAAAAAACATTTTTGTTCTTTACACCAACATAACAAATGCAGCTTCCAGAAACAAGTCTGGTTAGTAAATTCCATGAATTATTATTTATAAACCCCCAGTGACCCTACTCTGATTTTCTTCTAGAATGTGTGGATTTTATCACAAATCTCGCTTCTTTATACAAAGCAATAATTGTTGTTTACTTTAATATTGACTTTGATAATCAGGGAGACTCTTTAAGAGCAGCAGTTGTGTCCATTCTAGATTCAGTAGGAATTAATCAGAATGTTATAGGATCCACTCATAGTGGTGACACAATCTTTATTTAATAATACAATTTTGATTAAATATTAAAAATATAGTCATAATTTCACAGTCTGGTGTTATTTCAGATCATTAGCGTATCTCCTTTAAAATCTGCCGTCGGTCATAGTGTAAGTACTTCGCCACATTACCGTGTTAAACGTACATTCACATCAACTACAGCAGCATGGGTTATCGATGTTAATTGGATATCCGTCTGACCCTACATAACTCAACTCTGCAACTGAATGTCTGCAATCAACTTTCTGTTATACTTTAGATCAGTAGATTTGTGCCACAGACCGGTTTAATGTCAGACAATATTTTCACGGACCGACTTTTAAGGTGTGGTAATTTAAGGTGTATTATTAATACAAATAATAAACAAAATAAAATGGTACAACCGGCATAAAAACTGGTATTTTCTAAATATAAAAATAAACGTGAATCACTGTGGTGTTTTTTGTTCATTTTGCTCGATTGGGGGTTTCAGTTTAGTGGTAATATATAATGTTATGTTATTGGGGACCACTGCTTTAGATGATGGAGCTCCCATTAAAACTAAAATGATCAAAAAAAAAAAATGTGTAGCATTGTACAATGATCATTTGTTATGATAGCTGCTGTTAAAATGTTTAATGTATTCAGTAAGATGTAACAATAAGCAATTTCAGAAGCTGATCCTAACATTTGGTCATTGGAGCCGGATAGGAAATCTTCCTAACAATTGGTCGTGATTCTGTCCATTGTGACTGTAAGGGAGTGGCACTGCATGACTACAGCACAGTGCTGTGCATAAAAGCAGACCGACCCAGGAGGGAGAATAATTTCTTCTTCCCATTTTTGAGAACGCACATCAGGATGGCGTCTGTATCACTGCATGCAGGAAGAACCTCTCCACGCAACAGGCTTTAGCCTGGCTTCAGGAAATGGACGAAGCAGACTCTGATGGAGGAGGGATTTCATTTGTCCAGAAGGCCACTGATACCTCCTCAGAAGAAGCCGAACAGGAGACGGAACAAGAACCCAAAATGCCTCCACGGAAGATGCACTGTGGTACTGGGAAGCCCTGTCTGAGCCAGATGGCAAAAGACGGCACTGTGTGGGTGGAGGAGGACATTGGAATGCCCAGTGCAGTAGCAAATCACTCGTGCTTCACTGCGCAAGCTGGACCCACAGAGTCTGCAAAGGTTTGTCATTGCCATAGTACATATGATATTTATATAAACCCATTTAGAGTGAGGTTCATGTAAATTTACCACTCTCCATTTGTTTATCTTCCGACAGTGTAAAATTTCAAGCGTGCTCCAAAGCTTCCTTTGCCTGTTAGACGTGGGAATGCTGCAGACCATCAGGGAGTGCACGGTCCATCAAGCCCGCAGAACAGAGCCGGACTGGAATTTGGCAATTCATGAACTGATGGCATTCATTTCAATTCTGTTTGTAAGAGCAATCATGTGTGAAAACAGACAAATTTGCTGCAATCTCCGACATCTGGACATGTTTCAACAAGAACTTTTGAACAACTTCAACAAGACCATAGATCAACAGCTGTTCCCTACCAAGGTTCATTGCAGGGGCATAGCCATCATTTCAAAAGTGGGGGGGACGAAATGTGTAGTGTTACCTGTTTTTTTTCCTCCACTAAAAAAGTGAGGGGGACGAATTAACTTTTTATAAAAAGTGCGGGCGTCCCCCACGTAATCTACGCCCCTGGTTCATTGTCCATTCACACAGTATATCGCAACCAAGCCAGACAAATTTGGAATCAAGTTCTGAATGGCCACGGATTTGGAGACCAAATATGTCTGCAATGCATCTCCTTACTTGGGAAAGGACCCCAGTCTTCAGAAGGGAGAGAGGCTGGCAGAAAACGTGGTCATGAATCTGATAGAGCCATTTTTGGATAATGGGATAAATGTCATGACGGACAATCTCTCACTTCACTGTCACTGTCGCACAGACTGCTGCAGCGCAAAACAACGCTACTGGGCACGGCGAATAAAGTCCGGTCGTGAACTTCCTCAACTTGACAGTGCACAGCGAGAGGTATTTTCCACTTCAGTGCTTAGAAGTGGCAGTGTCTCCTTGACAATTTATGCACCTAAAAAAAACAAGACTGTGTGTGTTCTAAGTTCCATGCACCAAGACTCCAAGACATCTTTGCCACTGGGCTTTACATGTTCATTTTGCTAGGTTCAGCCATTTGTCAAGAAGATATTGACCATGCTCATGAGGCTCTTGAGCTTTATGTTAAATTATTTCAGTCTTTGTATGGTGAAGATCAGATGACCTACAATGTGCTTTCACTCCTGTGTTGAGAATGTGGGTCCTCTCTGCGTCCAGTCTGCTTTCATGTTTGAGAATTATAATGGCTACTTGCTCAAGCATGTAAAAAGCAGTAATGCAGTACGTCAGCAGATTTACAAAATGGTAGCATGGTCTCGTGCATTACCACGCATCGCTAAGACCTGCTCATCTGATGAAAATGATATGAACACCATGCATGCATTGCTAGATGTACCCGTGACCTCTACTGGCAGCTACTATAACAGAAAAGTTGTCAATGGAGAAGTCATTCACAGCCAAACATATACAAAGACAAAGAAAAGGAACAGCTCTGTTGTGATATTGAAAGATGGCAGTATTTTTAGGGTTTTATACTTTCTCTGTGTCAGTGATGACCAACATCGTCTACATGCAGTCAGAAAAATGTGGAAATTGTACAGAGCAGAAGCTGGTTTGAGGATCTACTGTCAAAATATCATTGACCTTTATAAAGACTGTTTATTTTCCTACAGGATTTGAAAAAGCAGTTGACAGCAATGACATTATGAGACCGTGTGTTTACATTCATTTTGAACAGTCTGGTCCTGTTTGTGGACAAATCAGAACATATTGTTGTAAATAATCAAAGTTAAATCAAAAATATTTCTAGAACAGTGACCTAAAATGTTACAAATGAAGGGGTTAAAAATTGGCTATATATGTGACAGAAAGTCATGTTTGTAAATGTCACATGGACTCTGTTGGTGATGATATGTGTAAGAATCACTTTGAAATCTTGTAAAGTTTTATGTTTGTAGGTTTAAAATAAAACTATTGTATATACTAAACTGTAGAACTGTGATAAAGTTGTGATAAAGAAATTGTCACAAAGGAAGATGAAATCTGGTGATGTCATATTTGAAATAAAAACTATATTGGTATGTGAAATATGCAACTAAACCTTGTAGACACGCTAATAAATAATTTAGTAATTAAAATGTGTGCTTGTGTGTGTAGTTTAAATGTTGTATTGTATCTAAATGTGAAAATCAGTATACAGTATGACTATTATTGACTATAGGCATAAAGACCACACGTAGGTGAAGAGAAGAGCAAAGTCATGAGTGAAGTACAGATTTCATATTCAATTATCTTTCCCTGTGTTTTTACATCATGAACATCTATAAGGCTTTAGTCATATGTAGGACTTATAGAACATATATGATTAAAAATACATTCATATTATGCATTTTGTATGTGTTTATTGCAGCATAAATGTCCATCACAATATTCTGTTGGAACATTTAAGATTTATAGATGTTTTTAACTAAACTTTTAACTAACACTTGTTCACAAATTCGTTTACACACTCATTCACAGTGGTTCAGAAACAGCTGAACAATCTGATTTCACTGATATTTTGGGGCCTGATGGGAGCAACATCACCTGCATTGATTCGAAGAGGAGCATCTCCCATTTCCAGCTGTGTGTTTCTGACCATCCTGACAGAGAGATAGGGAAAGAGAGAGAGAGAGAGAGAGAGAGAGAGAGAGAGAGAGAGAGAGAGAGAAAACAGACAGATATTGAGAACATTTTACTATGATAATAAAACATGAGGAATTTGCATTACAGTTGCTGAAATCCAACACTAACTGTCTGTCTGTTTGTCTGTCTGTCTGTCTCTGAAGAGCAAAATTAATGAACTTTTTGCCTTGTGATTATCAGCCACTGGTTAGTATGTATGTAAACTGTCCAATCAGCGCATGAGTTGCTTAATGTTCTAGCCAATCATATATAATAAGGGGTGGGACTTGTACTGAGTATGTAGCGCCCATTATGTGACGTCATCACACGACTTGCCCTGTAGCCTGGTGGTCACGTGGTCGTTTACGGTGCTCAATAAGGTCCTGTAATTATTTTGGTTTTATTTTTGCCTCTGCACACAAATTTATTTATGTGTACTTTTTTTATGTATTAATTCATTTAAACTGTAAACAATACAAAAAAAAATTCTATTAAGTTTAAATAACATTGTAATTTGAACTGTTTTTCTTTAGTTTTTTTGCTCTTGTGAAGTGAAGTTTGTGTCATTGCTGCTACACTGTGCATCTGAATGATAATGGCTCAAATCTTACAATAAAATGTAGGTTTTTATCACATTTTCTACTTTCATTCATCTGATTATCTCCCAGTGTCCAACTGCTCCATGACTTTGTGTATCAGTCACCTCACAACTATAGGAAAGATTTACCCTAATCTCCTTTCTTTCTTAATTCAATCTCTCTGTTAGTTTCTACTCACTCAGGGTGAAACCTGGGGCTGTTTAGATGAACACAACGTTGATTTCCTGGCAGGAATTGAGGAAAGACACACGGTTACTCAGACCACATCTCTGTTATGCTAATTCCAGCATACAGACCGCTCATCAGACGCTCTAAACCCTAAACGCTTCTGAAACAGGTGAAAACCTGGCCAGCAGGAGGCGCCTCTGCTATTCAAGACTGTTTTGTGTGCACTGACTGGGACAAGTGCGTTGATCACGTGATCATCTCCAAGACCATCACTACATGCTCCAACCAGAAGCAGTGGATGACCGCAATAGTGTGTACCCACAGAGTAGAGTAAACCCACGGAGGTCTAGTGGATCAGACAAGGTTCCTGGCAGAGTGCTCAGGGAATGTGTAGAACAGATAGCAGATGTCTTCACCGACATCTTCAACATCTTCCTGACCGCAACTTTGTTCTATTTACCACTCTCCATTTGTTTATCTTCCGACAGTGTAAAATTTCAAGCGTGCTCCAAAGCTTCCTTTGCCTGTTAGACGTGGGAATGCTGCAGACCATCAGGGAGTGCACGGTCCATCAAGCCCGCAGAACAGAGCCGGACTGGAATTTGGCAATTCATGAACTGATGGCATTCATTTCAATTCTGTTTGTAAGAGCAATCATGTGTGAAAACAGACAAATTTGCTGCAATCTCCGACATCTGGACATGTTTCAACAAGAACTTTTGAACAACTTCAACAAGACCATAGATCAACAGCTGTTCCCTACCAAGGTTCATTGCAGGGGCATAGCCATCATTTCAAAAGTGGGGGGGACGAAATGTGTAGTGTTACCTGTTTTTTTTCCTCCACTAAAAAAGTGAGGGGGACGAATTAACTTTTTATAAAAATGCGGGCGTCCCCCACGTAATCTACGCCCCTGGTTCATTGTCCATTCACACAGTATATCGCAACCAAGCCAGACAAATTTGGAATCAAGTTCTGAATGGCCACGGATTTGGAGACCAAATATGTCTGCAATGCATCTCCTTACTTGGGAAAGGACCCCAGTCTTCAGAAGGGAGAGAGGCTGGCAGAAAACGTGGTCATGAATCTGATAGAGCCATTTTTGGATAATGGGATAAATGTCATGACGGACAATCTCTCACTTCACTGTCACTGTCGCACAGACTGCTGCAGCGCAAAACAACGCTACTGGGCACGGCGAATAAAGTCCGGTCGTGAACTTCCTCAACTTGACAGTGCACAGCGAGAGGTATTTTCCACTTCAGTGCTTAGAAGTGGCAGTGTCTCCTTGACAATTTATGCACCTAAAAAAAACAAGACTGTGTGTGTTCTAAGTTCCATGCACCAAGACTCCAAGACATCTTTGCCACTGGGCTTTACATGTTCATTTTGCTAGGTTCAGCCATTTGTCAAGAAGATATTGACCATGCTCATGAGGCTCTTGAGCTTTATGTTAAATTATTTCAGTCTTTGTATGGTGAAGATCAGATGACCTACAATGTGCTTTCACTCCTGTGTTGAGAATGTGGGTCCTCTCTGCGTCCAGTCTGCTTTCATGTTTGAGAATTATAATGGCTACTTGCTCAAGCATGTAAAAAGCAGTAATGCAGTACGTCAGCAGATTTACAAAATGGTAGCATGGTCTCGTGCATTACCACGCATCGCTAAGACCTGCTCATCTGATGAAAATGATATGAACACCATGCATGCATTGCTAGATGTACCCGTGACCTCTACTGGCAGCTACTATAACAGAAAAGTTGTCAATGGAGAAGTCATTCACAGCCAAACATATACAAAGACAAAGAAAAGGAACAGCTCTGTTGTGATATTGAAAGATGGCAGTATTTTTAGGGTTTTATACTTTCTCTGTGTCAGTGATGACCAACATCGTCTACATGCAGTCAGAAAAATGTGGAAATTGTACAGAGCAGAAGCTGGTTTGAGGATCTACTGTCAAAATATCATTGACCTTTATAAAGACTGTTTATTTTCCTACAGGATTTGAAAAAGCAGTTGACAGCAATGACATTATGAGACCGTGTGTTTACATTCATTTTGAACAGTCTGGTCCTGTTTGTGGACAAATCAGAACATATTGTTGTAAATAATCAAAGTTAAATCAAAAATATTTCTAGAACAGTGACCTAAAATGTTACAAATGAAGGGGTTAAAAATTGGCTATATATGTGACAGAAAGTCATGTTTGTAAATGTCACATGGACTCTGTTGGTGATGATATGTGTAAGAATCACTTTGAAATCTTGTAAAGTTTTATGTTTGTAGGTTTAAAATAAAACTATTGTATATACTAAACTGTAGAACTGTGATAAAGTTGTGATAAAGAAATTGTCACAAAGGAAGATGAAATCTGGTGATGTCATATTTGAAATAAAAACTATATTGGTATGTGAAATATGCAACTAAACCTTGTAGACACGCTAATAAATAATTTAGTAATTAAAATGTGTGCTTGTGTGTGTAGTTTAAATGTTGTATTGTATCTAAATGTGAAAATCAGTATACAGTATGACTATTATTGACTATAGGCATAAAGACCACACGTAGGTGAAGAGAAGAGCAAAGTCATGAGTGAAGTACAGATTTCATATTCAATTATCTTTCCCTGTGTTTTTACATCATGAACATCTATAAGGCTTTAGTCATATGTAGGACTTATAGAACATATATGATTAAAAATACATTCATATTATGCATTTTGTATGTGTTTATTGCAGCATAAATGTCCATCACAATATTCTGTTGGAACATTTAAGATTTATAGATGTTTTTAACTAAACTTTTAACTAACACTTGTTCACAAATTCGTTTACACACTCATTCACAGTGGTTCAGAAACAGCTGAACAATCTGATTTCACTGATATTTTGGGGCCTGATGGGAGCAACATCACCTGCATTGATTCGAAGAGGAGCATCTCCCATTTCCAGCTGTGTGTTTCTGACCATCCTGACAGAGAGATAGGGAAAGAGAGAGAGAGAGAGAGAGAGAGAGAGAGAGAGAGAGAGAGAGAGAGAAAACAGACAGATATTGAGAACATTTTACTATGATAATAAAACATGAGGAATTTGCATTACAGTTGCTGAAATCCAACACTAACTGTCTGTCTGTTTGTCTGTCTGTCTGTCTCTGAAGAGCAAAATTAATGAACTTTTTGCCTTGTGATTATCAGCCACTGGTTAGTATGTATGTAAACTGTCCAATCAGCGCATGAGTTGCTTAATGTTCTAGCCAATCATATATAATAAGGGGTGGGACTTGTACTGAGTATGTAGCGCCCATTATGTGACGTCATCACACGACTTGCCCTGTAGCCTGGTGGTCACGTGGTCGTTTACGGTGCTCAATAAGGTCCTGTAATTATTTTGGTTTTATTTTTGCCTCTGCACACAAATTTATTTATGTGTACTTTTTTTATGTATTAATTCATTTAAACTGTAAACAATACAAAAAAAAAATTCTATTAAGTTTAAATAACATTGTAATTTGAACTGTTTTTCTTTAGTTTTTTTGCTCTTGTGAAGTGAAGTTTGTGTCATTGCTGCTACACTGTGCATCTGAATGATAATGGCTCAAATCTTACAATAAAATGTAGGTTTTTATCACATTTTCTACTTTCATTCATCTGATTATCTCCCAGTGTCCAACTGCTCCATGACTTTGTGTATCAGTCACCTCACAACTATAGGAAAGATTTACCCTAATCTCCTTTCTTTCTTAATTCAATCTCTCTGTTAGTTTCTACTCACTCAGGGTGAAACCTGGGGCTGTTTAGATGAACACAACGTTGATTTCCTGGCAGGAATTGAGGAAAGACACACGGTTACTCAGACCACATCTCTGTTATGCTAATTCCAGCATACAGACCGCTCATCAGACGCTCTAAACCCTAAACGCTTCTGAAACAGGTGAAAACCTGGCCAGCAGGAGGCGCCTCTGCTATTCAAGACTGTTTTGTGTGCACTGACTGGGACAAGTGCGTTGATCACGTGATCATCTCCAAGACCATCACTACACGCTCCAACCAGAAGCAGTGGATGACCGCAATAGTGTGTACCCACGGAGAAGAGTAAACCCACGGAGGTCTACTGGATCAGACAAGGTTCCAGGCAGAGTGCTTAGGGAATGTGTAGAGCAGATAGTGGATGTCTTCACCGACATCTTCAACATCTTCCTGACCCACAACTTTGTTCCTACGCGCCTTAAGACCATCATCCCTGTGCTAAAGTATACAGTCTCCTGCCTCAATGACTACCGTCTCATCGCACTCACACCCATCGTGAGCAAGTGCTTCATGAGGCTCGTCATGAGGAACATCCAGACCCAGCTTCCACCCTCACTGAACTCCATGTAGTTTGTGTCATCCAAAACCTTCAATGCAACATATTCATTCTCGACGTGTATAAATGTACTGCGGTACCACATGAACGAGTGTTTGTACAGCACACACACACACAAACACACACACTTTTCAGGATAAACCAAATAAATACACACTTTTAATTACTTTTTAAAAATATACATCCGTTTGAATGTTGTATTATATATAAGTTCTTAGAGAAATAAAGCACTTCTGAATAGATAGATAGATAGATAGATAGATAGATAGATAGATAGATAGATAGATAGATAGATAATTATATTAAGTATAACAGACTCTTATACAGTTTAAGTGTTATTTTAATCAGATAAATAAAAAAACTGAACATCGGCGATTTTTGTAGTAGCAAAATGCTACCGCCTGGTGGTGATATGAGGCGTTGCAACGTGTCGCAAGCGGTACTTTCGATATTTTTTATTTTTCCACACGGACGGTTTTAACTTGTCGGACCTGCGCTTTATGGCAGATTTTAGTGCTGATTTGAGACTTGGCGCATCAGTAAACTTTCTTTTGGCTTCTCCCGTTAGGGGTCGCCACAGCGGATCCTCCGCACGTTTGATTTGGCACATGTTTTACGCTGGATGCTCTTCCTAACGCAACACTCCCCAATTTATCCGGGCTTGGGACCGGCACTGAGAGTGGCTGGGGTTGGTTCCCTGACCGGGGATCGAACCCAGGTCGCAGCGGTGAGAGCGCTGCATCTTAACCACTAGACAACTAGGGGACCAGACTTGGTGCATCAGTAAAAACAAATATTTTATGTTAATTTTCAATATAATTTTAGTTTAAGTGTAATTTTAATGAAATTTGAGGTAAAATAAAAAAAAAAATCTGAACGTCGGCGATTTTTGTACAGTGGCCCCCCGGTTATCGAACTTAATTCGTTCCTTAAAACCGTTCCAAATCTGATATGTTCGAAAACCGGACCTAATTATCCCATAAGAAATAATGGAAAACCAATTAATCCGTTCCCGAACTCCACCAATACCCAATAATTAACCATTTTTTCCTGTTTTTAGCCGTATTAATACTGTTAGGAATCCCCCTGCCACGCCCCCTACGGTGGCTGTCACGGTGCTTCAGGGAATGCCCTGTTCCTTCGCAGTTTCTTCCCCTCGCGCTGGGTTGGGCAGCGTGTTCACTGGACCAAAATTTCGTTCGAACCACTGTTCGCTAACCGGAATGTTCGATAGCCGAGCCGTTCGATAACCGGGGGACCACTGTAGTAGTAAAATGCTACCATCTAGTGGTGATATGAGACATTGCAACTTGTCGTCGAGCGGTACTTTTGGTATGTTTGCTCTGTTTCCACACGTACGGTTTTTACTTGTCGGACATGTGCTTCATGGCAGATTTTATTAGTAAAAACAGATGTTTAATGTTTATATTTTTGGTAGATTTATTTATTAAATATCCGACTAAAAAAAGGACGTAGTGAATACATTTTTAAATAAAGTTTTAATTTCGCCCTTTTCTATATTTAATAAAAATGGACGGGTTCTCATTGAATCATGAATAATTAAGCAAATAATAAAATGAATGAAATTGTTGCTACTTTTCTATATTCTTTATTTTAATATATATTTTACAATTTTATAATAGCTATCCTATTTTTTATATATGCAGAATATTGTTAGATACAAAATACATTACTAAAACTTTCTTTCGGCTTCTCCCATTAGGGGGCGCCACAGCAGATCATCCGCATGTCTGATTTGGCATGTTTTTACGCTGGATGTCCTTCCTAACACAACCCTCCCCATTTATCCAGGCTTGGGACCGGCACTAAGGCTTGTGCAACCCTAATGGCCTAAAGACCACCAGGGAACCTACAAGATACATTACTAGATTTATTATTATTATTATTATTATTATTATTATTATTATTATTACTATTAGAAAGATGATTATATTGATAATAACAGACTCTTGTACAATTTAAGTGTAATTTTAATCAATATTTTACTTCATTATTTATTTTTCGCAAAACTTTTTACTTTTACTCATTAATTTTTTTCCCATAAATATCTGTACTTTCTACTTCTTACATTTTCAAAAACAGACTCGTTACTTTAATTTTAATCCATCTGTTGAAAAAGTATTGAACACATGAAGAAAGGCAGGTGAAAAAAGGCATAGAAGCCGAGACACCAGCTGAAATCAATCAGTAATTAGAAAGCAGTCCTGCCCCGTGTCAGTGAAAATCAATATCAGCTGCTTCAGTCCCAACTAATGGCCTGTATAAAGGTGTCTCATTACCAAGGTGTCACACAAGAAACATCTCATGATGGGTAAAAGTGAAGAGCTCTCTCAAGACCTTCACAACCTTATTGTTGCAAAACATATTAATGGCATTGGTTACAGAAGGATTTCTAAACTTCTGAATGTTCCAGCGAGAACTGTTAGGATCATAATCCAGAAGTAGAAAGAACATCATCTCACCATAAAGCAGCCATGACCAGGTGCTCCTCACAAGATTTCAGACAGAGGAGCAAAAAGAATATCAGAAGAGTTGTCCAAGAGCCAAGGACCACTTGTGGAGAGCTTCAGAAAGACCTGGAATTAGCAGGTACAACTGTTTAGAAGAAAAGCGCCTGCTGCAAAGAAGTGAGACCTGACCCAGCTGAAGAACTGGTGCCCAGTGTCACTACTGTACTGTACTGTACTGTATAGGTATGTTGTTCTCTATTTCCAATATGAAGGATGTAAAAGTAGGAACTCTTAATCTAAATGCTGCTAGAGCTGGTCAGAAAAGAATGGTGTTGTTTGAGTTTATGAAGCTGCAACGGATTCATGTCATGTTTATTCAGGAATCACACAGGGATCATAAAACTGAAGTGGATTGGATGTGCTCTACTAGTGGAGGAGTAGCAATACTCTTTTCAAAAAACTTTCTACCAACCTCTTACAAAATGGAAGAAATAGTTAAAGGGCACATTTTAAAAGTACAAGCAAAATTCCAAAACACAGAAATTAATTTTTTAAATGTTTACGCACCTACGAAGGGGCAGAAAAAAATCCTCTTTCTAAACAAAATCAGCTCCACTTTAAAAAACATCAATTCAGAAGGTTTTTTGTTTCTAGGTGTGGATTTTAATTGCACTGAAGATGATAAACTGAATAGGAATCACATAGAACCACATATTAGCTCTCAAAAAACACCTGTACAGCTGATCAGAACTTCTGATTTGTGTGACATTTGGAGGAACATGAGGGAGGAAAAAAAAACAACCAGGAAAATAATAATTGCAGTAAATTCCCATTTACACACATTAATATTTCTAGTTAAAATTTTCAATGTAATAATGTTCAAAATGCATCAACACATTTACTGACACTCAATTTTATAACAATAAATTGCTTCTTATATCTAAATAATTGCTTATATTATCTGCGAGCATTCAATTAGCCTATAGCTGATATCAGAGCATGAGACTGCATGGTTAGCAGAACACCACATGACCTATGTTACACACACCACACTGATACGATTGGCAATCTACATGAACACTTAAGCAGCAAATCAACTGTTAATTTATCACTTCACTCAAATGTTTAAACATTTCAGAGGAATTATCCACAGAATGATTTTAAAATGTCTGACTTCACAAAAGACTGAACAATACACAAGCCATAACTCAATAAGGTTGTCTTAGCACAAAAAAAAAGTAAAAAACTAACACCAAGAAAGAGAAATGGTATTAAATAATACCAGATGAACTAAGGGAAATCGTTTTCACAAAGTCATCAGCTTGGGTTTGCATTTAGTTTTTTTTTCCTTTTTAGGACAGTGACTTGTGTTGTAGTTGTGGCCGAGTGGTTAAGTCGATGGACTTGAAATCCATTGGGGTCTCCCCGCGCAGGTTCGAATCCTGCCGACTACGATTAATTTTCTGTTCACATTTTGGGTTAATTATAAAGATGTTTCCTGTTGACTACGATTCACTTTCTGTTTACATTTCCTATGAATTACCCTGATCCAGTAACTTTACAGGTTGTTGTGTTAATAGGACTTCCAGTTTAAGTAGGGGATCCCAGTGACTTGCGTTGTAGTCATGGTCGAGTGGTTAAGGCGATGGACTTGAAATCCATTGGGGTCTCCCCGTGCAGCTTCGAATCCTGCTGACTACGATTCACTTTCTGTTTACATTTCCTATGAATTACCCCGATCCAGTAACTTTTCAGGTTGTTTTGTTAATAGGGCTTCCAGTTTAAGTAGGGGATCCCAGTGACTTGTGTTGTAGTCATGGTCGAGTGGTTAAGGTGATGGACTAGCAGGAGGTGGAGGCGGTAGCTCAGGAGGTGGTAGCTCAGTGGTTAAGGCATTGGGCTTTGGATCAGAAGATCACAGGTTCAAATCCCACCACCACCAAGCTGCCACTGCTGGGCTCTTGAGCAAAAGGCCCTAAAACCCTCCCCTGCTCAGTTGTAAGTCGCTCTGGATAAGGGCGTCTGGCAAATGTAAATGTAAATGCAATCCATTGGGGTCTCCCCGTGCCGGTTTGAATCCTGCTGACTACGTTTCACTTTCTGTTTACATTTCCTATGAATTACCCCGATCCAGTAAGTTTTCAGGTTGTTTTGTTAATAGGGCTTCCAGTTTAAGTAAGGGATCACAGTGACTTGTGTTGTAGTCGTGGCCGAGTGGTTAAGGCGATGGACTAGAAATCCATTGGGGTCTCCCCTGCGCAGGTTCGAATCCTGCTGACTACGATTCACTTTCTGTTTACATTTTCTATGAATTACCCCGATCCAGTAATTTTACAGAATGTTTCTTGTGTTAATAGGGCTTCCAGTTTAAGTAGGGGATGATAGAGAACTGTGTAGTAATTGTGGCCGAGTGATTAAGGTGCTGGACTAAAAATCCATTGGGGTCTCCCTGCGCAGGTTTGAATCCTGCTGACTACGGTTCACTTTCTGTTTACATTTCCTATAATTTACCCTGATTCAGTAACTTTACAGGTTGTTGTGTTAATAGGACTTTTGGTTTAAGTAGGGGATCACAGTGACTTGTGTTGTAGTCATGGCCGAGTGGTTAAGGCGATGGGTTTGAAATCCATTGGGGTCTCCCCCCGCACGTTCGAATCCTGCTGACTACGATTCACTTTCTGTTTACATTTCCTATTAATTACCCGATCCAGTAAGTTTACAGGTTGTTGTGTTAATAGGGCTTCCAGTTTAAGTAGAGGATGACAGTGACTTGCGTTGTAGTCGTGGCCGAGTGGTTAAGGCGATGGACTAGAAATCCATTGGGGTCTCCCCGCGCAAGTTCGAATCCTGCCGACTACGATTAATTTTCTGTTCACATTTTGGGTTAATTATGAAGATGTTTCCCACTGAGTACGATTCACTTTCTGTTTACATTTCCTATGAATTACTCTGATCCAGTAACTTTACAGGTTGTTGTGTTAATAGGGATTCCATTTTAAGTAGGGGATCACAGTGATTTGTGTTGTAGTCATGGCCGAGTGGTTAAGGCGATGGACTTGAAATCCATTGTGGTCTCCCCACGCAGGTTCGAATCCTGCTGACTACGATTCACTTTCTGTTTACATTTCCTATGAATTACCCGATCCAGTAATTTTACAGAATGTTTCTTGTGTTTATCGGGCTTCCAGTTTAAGTAGGGGATGATAGAGAACTGTGTAGTAATTGTGGCCGAGTGATTAAGGCGCTGGACTAGAAATCCATTGGGGTCTCCCTGCGCAGGTTCGAATCCTGCTGACTACGGTTCACTTTCTGTTTACATTTCCTATAATTTACCCTGATCCAGTAACTTTACAGGTTGTTGTGTTAATAGGGCTTTAATTTTAAGTAGGGAATCACAGTGATTTGTGTTGTAGTCATGGCCGAGTGGTTAAGGCGACGGACTTGAAATCCATTGGGGTTTCCCCACGCAGGTACGAATCCTGCTGACTACGATTCACTTTCTGTTTACATTTCCTATGAATTACCCCGATCCAGTAAGTTTACAGGTTGTTGTGTTAATAGGGCTTCCAGTTTAAGTAGGGGATCACAGCGATTTGTGTTGTAGTCATGGCCAAGTGGTTAAGCGGACGGACTTGAAATCCATTGGGGTCTCCCCACGCAGGCTCGAATCCTGCTGACTACGATTCACTTTCTGTTTACATTTCCTATTAATTACCCGTTCCAGTAAGTTTACAGGTTGTTGTGTTAATAGGGATTCCATTTTAAGTAGGGGATCACAGTGATTTGTGTTGTAGTCATGGCCGAGTGGTTAAGGCGATGGACTTGAAATCCATTGGGGTCTCTCTGCGCAGGTTCGAATCCTGCTGACTACGGTTCACTTTCTGTTTACATTTCCTATAAATTACCCAGATCCAGTAACTTTACAGGTTGTTGTGTTAATAGGGCTTCCATTTTAAGTAGGGAATCACAGTGATTCGTGTTGTAGTCATGGCCGAGTGGTTAAGGCGACGGACTTAAAATCCATTGGGGTCTCCCCACGCAGGTACGAATCCTGCTGACTACGATTCACTTTCTGTTTACATTTCCTATGATTTACCCCGATCCAGTAATTTTACAGGTTGTTGTGTTAATAGGGCTTCCAGTGTAAGTAGGGGATGACAGCAACTTGCGTTGTAGTCGTGGCCGAGTGGTTAAGGCGATGGACTAGAAATCCATTGGGGTCTTCCCACGCAGGTTCGAATCCTGCCGACTGCGATTACTTTTCTGTTCACATTTTGGGTTAATTATGAAGATGTTTCCTGCTCAGTACGATTCACTTTCTGTTTACATTTCCTATGAATTACCGTGATCCAGTAACTTTACAGGTTGTTGTGTTAATAGGGCTTCCATTTTAAGTAGGGGATCACAGCGACTTTTGTTGTAGTCATGGCCGAGTGGTTTAGGCGATGGACTAGAAATCCATTGGGGTTTCCCCGTGCAGGTTAGAATCCTGCTGACAACGATTCATTTTCTGTTTACATTTTCTATGAATTACCCCGATGCAGTAAGTTTACAGGTTGTTGTGTTAATAGGGCTTCCAGTTTAAGTAGGGGATGACAGTGACTTGCTTTGTAGTAGTGGCCGAGTGGTTAAGGTGATGGACTAGCAATCCATTGGGGTCTCCCCGTGCTGGTTTGAATCCTGCTCACTACGTTTCACTTTCTGTTTACATTTCCTATGAATTACCCCGATCCAGTAAGTTTTCAGGTTGTTTTGTTAATAGGGCTTCCAGTTTAAGTAAGGGATCAGAGTGACTTGTGTTGTAGTCGTGGCCGAGTGGTTAAGGCGATGGACTAGAAATCCATTGGGGTCTCCCCGCGCAGATTCGAATCCTGCCGACTACGATTAATTTTCTGTTCACATTTTGGGTTAATTATGAAGATGTTTCCTGCTCAGTACGATTCACTTTCTGTTTACATTTCCTATGAATTACCCTGATCCAGTAAATTTACAGGTTGTTGTGTTAATAGGGCTTCCATTTTAAGTAGGGGATCACAGTGATTTTTGTTGTAGTCATGGCCGAGTGGTTTAGGCGATGGACTAGAAATCCATTGGGGTCTCCCCCTGCAGGTTAGAATCCTGCTGACAACGACTCATTTTCTGTTTACATTTCCTATGAATTACCCCGATGCAGTAATTTTACAGGTTGTTGTGTTAATAGGGCTTCCAGTTTAAGTAGGGGATGACAGTGACTTGCTTTGTAGTAGTGGCTGAGTGGTTAAGGTGATGGACTAGCAATCCATTGGGGTCTCCCCGTGCCGGTTTGAATCCTGCTGACTATGTTTCACTTTCTGTTTACATTTCCTATGAATTACCCCGATCCAGTAAGTTTTCAGGTTGTTTTGTTAATAGGGCTTCCAGTTTAAGTAAGGGATCACAGTGACTTGTGTTGTAGTCGTGGCCGAGTGGTTAAGGCGATGGACTAAAAATCCATTGGGGTCTCCCTGCGCAGGTTTGAATCCTCCTGACTACGATTTACTTTCTGTTTACATTTCCTATGAATTACCCGATCCAGTAATTTTACAGAATGTTTCTTGTGTTCATAGGGCTTCCAGTTTAAGTAGGGGATGATAGAGAACTGTGTAGTAATTGTGGCCGAGTGATTAAGGCGCTGGACTAGAAATCCATTGGGGTCTCCCTGCGCAGGTTCGAATCCTGCTGACTACGGTTCACTTTCTGTTTACATTTCCTATAATTTACCCTGATCCAGTAACTTTACAGGTTGTTGTGTTAATAGGGCTTCCATTTTAAGTAGGGGATCACAGTGATTTGTGTTGTAGTCATGGCCGAGTGGTTAAGGCGACGGACTTGAAATCCATTGCGGTCTCCCCACGCAGGTACGAATCCTGCTGACTACGATTTACTTTCCGTTTACATTTCCAATGAATTACCCCGATCCAGTAAGTTTACAGGTTGTTGTGTTAATAGGGCTTCCAGTTTAAGTAGGGGATCACAGCGACTTGTGTTGTAGTCATGGCCGAGTGGTTAAGCCGACGGACTTGAAATCCATTGGGGTCTCCCCGCGCAGGCTCGAATCCTGCTGACTACAATTCACTTTCTGTTTACATTTCCTATTAATTACCCCGATCCAGTAAGTTTACAGGTTGTTGTGTTAATAGGGCTTCCAGTGTAAGTAGGGGATGACAGCGACTTGTGTTGTAGTCGTGGCCGAGTGGTTAAGGCGATGGACTAGAAATCCATTGGGGTCTCCCCACGCAGGTTCGAATCCTGCCGACTATGATTACTTTTCTGTTCACATTTTGGGTTAATTATGAAGATGTTTCCTGCTCAGTACGATTCACTTTCTGTTTATATTTCCTATGAATTACCCTGATCCAGTAACTTTACAGGTTGTTGTGTTAATAGGGCTTCCATTTTAAGTAGGAGATCACAGTGACTTTTGTTGTAGTCATGGCCGAGTGGTTTAGGCGATGGACTAGAAATCCATTGGGGTCTCCCCGTGCAGGTTAGAATCCGGCTGACAACGATTCATTTTCTGTTTACATTTCCTATGAATTACCCCGATGCAGTAAGTTTACAGGTTGTTGTGTTAATAGGGCTTCCAGTTTAAGTAGGGGAGCACAGTGACATGTGTTGTAGTCGTGGCCGAGTGGTTAAGGCGATGGACTAGAAATCCATTGGGGTCTCCCTGCGCAGATTCGAATCGTGCTGACTACGATTAATTTTTTGTTAATATTTTGGGTTAAATATAAAGATGTTTCCTGCTGACTACGATTCACTTTCTGTTTACATTTTGGGTTAAATATAAAGATGTTTCCTGCTGACTACGATTCACTTTCTGTTTACATTTCCTATGAATTACCCTGATCCAGTAACTTTACAGGTTGTTGTGTTAATAGGGCTTCCAGTTTAAGTAGGGGTTCACAGTGACTTGTGTTGTAGTCATGGCCAAGTTGGTTAAGGCGATGGTCTAGAAATCCATTGGGGTCTCCCCACGCAGGTTCGAATCCTGCTGACTACGATTCACTTTCTGTTTACATTTCCTATGAATTACCCGATCCAGTAATTTTACAGAATGTTGCTTGTGTTTATAGGGCTTCCAGTTTAAGTAGGGGACGATAGAGACCTGTGTCGTAATTGCGGCCGAGTGATTAAGGCGCTGGACTAGAAATCCATTGTGGTCCCCATGCGCAGGTTCGAATCCTGCTGACTACGATTCACTTTCTGTTTACATTTCCTATGAATTACCCCGATCCAGTAAGTTTGGAGGTTGTTGTGTTAATAGGGCTTACAGTTTAAGTAGGGGATAATAGAGAATTGTGTAGTAGTTGTGGCTGAGTGGTTAAGGTGATGTACTAGAAGTCCATTGGGGTCCTCCTGCGTAGGCTCGAATTCTGCTGAATACGATTCACTTTCTGTTTACATTTCCTATGAATTACCCCGATTCTGTAATTTGACAGGTTGTTGTGTTAATAGGGCTTCCAGTTTAAGTAGTGGATGACAGTGACTTGTGTTGTAGTCGTGGACAAGTGGTTAAGGCGATGGGCTTGAATTTCATTGAGGTCTCCCCACGCAGATTCGAATCCTGCTGACTACGATTGACTTACTGTTTACATTTCCTATGAATTACCCTGATCCAGTAACTTTACAGGTTGTTGTGTTAATAGGGCTTCCAGTTTAAATAGGGGATGATAGAGCATTGTGTAGTATTCGTGGCTGAGTGGTTAAGGCGATGGACTAGCACTTCATTGGGGTCTCCCCATGCGGGTTAGAATTCTGCCAACTGCCATTTGTTTTCTGTTCACATTTCGTGTTAATTATAAAGATGTGTTTTCTTGTGTTAATAGTGGTTCCAGTTAAAAAAGGGGTGACTGTTAACTGTGCAGTAGTCATGGCCGAGTGGTTAAGGCGATGGACTTGAAATCCATTGGGGTCCCCCTGCGCATGGTCGAATCTTGCTGACTAAGATTCACTTTCTGTTTACATTTTGGGTTAATTATAAAGATGTTTCCTGCTGACTACGATTCACTTTCTGTTCACATTTTGGGTTAATTATAAAGATGTTTCCTGCTGACTACGATTCACTTTCTGTTTACATTTCCTATGAATTACCCTGATCCAGTAACTTTACAGGTTGTTGTGTTAATAGGGCTTCCAGTTTAAGTAGGGGATCACAGTAACTTGCGTTGTAGTCATGGCCGAGTGTTTAAGGCGATGGACCAGAAATCTTTTGGGGTCTCCCCGCGCAGGTTCGAATCCTGCTGACTACGATTCACCCTTTGTTTACATTTCCTATGAATTACCCCGATCCAGTAAGTTTACAGGTTGTTGTGTTAATAAGGCTTTCAGTTTAAGTAGGGGATGACATTGGCTTGCATTGTAGTAGTGGGCGAGTGGTTTTGGCGAAGAACTAGAACTCCATTGGGGTCTCCCCGCGCAGGGTCGAATCCTGCAGACTACGATTCACTTTCTGTTTACATTTCCTATGAATTACCCTGATCCAGTAACTTTACAGGTTGTTGTGTTAATAGGGCTTCCAGTTTAAATAGGGGATGATAAAGCATTGTGTAGTATTTGTGGCTGAGTGGTTAAGGCGATGGACTAGCACTTCATTGGGGTCTCCTCATGCGGGTTCGAATCCTGCCGACTGCGATTTATTTTCTGTTCACATTTCGTGTTAAATATAAAGAGTTGTTTTCTGGTGTTAATAGGGGTTCCAGTTGAAATAGGGGTGACTGTTAACTGTGCAGTAGTCATGGCTGAGTAGTTAAGGCGATGGACTAGAAATCCATTGGCGTTTCCCTGCGCAGCTTCGAATCCTGCTCACTACGATTCACTTTCTGTTTACATTTTGGGTTAATTATAAAGATGTTTCCTGCTGACTACGATTCACTTTCTGTTTACATTTCCTATGAATTACCCTGATCCAGTAACTTTACAGGTTGTTGTGTTAATAGGGCTTCCAGTTTAAGTAGGGGAGCACAGTGACATGTATTGTAGTCATGGCCGAGTGGTTAAGGCGATGGACTTGAAATCCATTGGGGTCTCCCCGTGCAGGTTCGAATCCTGCTGACTACGATTCACCTTCTGTTTACATTTCCTATGAATTACTCCGATCCAGTAAGTTTACAGGTTGTTGTGTTAATAGGGCTTTTAGTTTAAGTAGGGGATGACAGTGACTTGCGTTGTAGTAGTGGGCGAGTGGTTAAGGCGACGGACTAGAAATCCATTGGGGTCCCCCTGCGCAGGTTGAAATCCTGCTGACAACGATTCACTTTCTGTTTACATTTCCTATGAATTACCCCGATCCAGTAAGTTTACAGGTTGTTGTGTTAATAGTGCTTCCAGTTTAAGTGGGGGATGATAGAGAATTGCGTAGTAGTTGTGGCTGAGTGGTTAAGGTGATGGTCTTAAAATCTATTGGGGTCTCCCCGCACAGATTCGAATCCTGCCAACTACGATTTGTTTTCTGTTCACATTTCGTGTTAATTATACAGATATAGTTTTTTTGTGTTAATAGGGCTTCCAGTTTATTTAGGGGATGATAGAGAATTGTTTAGTATTTGTGGCCGAGTGGTTAAGACGATGGTCTAGCACGCCATTGGGGTCTCCCCATGCGGGTTCGAATCCTGCCGACTGCGATTTGTTTTCTGTTCACATTTCGTGTTAATTATAAAGATGTGGTTCACTTGTGTTTTCTTGTGTTAATAGGGGTTCCAGTTGAAATAGGGGTGACTGTTAACTGTGCAGTAGTCGTGGCCGAGTGGTTAAGGCGATGGATTTGAAATCCATTGGGGTCCCCCTGCGCAGGTTCGAATCCTGCTGACTACGATTCACTTTCTGTTTACATTTCCTATGAATTACCCCGATCCAGTTAGTTTACAGGTTGTTGTGTTAATAGTGCTTCCAGTGTAAGTAGGGGATAATAGAGAGTTGTGTAGTAGTCGTGGCCAATTGGTTAAGGGGATGGACTATAAATCCATTGGGGTCGCCTCGCAGGTTCGAGTCCTGCTGACTACGGTTCACTTTCTGTTTACATTTCCTATGAATTACCCCGATCCAGTAAGTTTACAGGTTATTGTGTTAATAGGGCTTCCAGTGTAAGTAGGGGATGACAGTGACTTGCGTTGTAGTCACGGCCGAGTGGTTAAGGCGATGGACTTGAAATTTTTTGGGGTCTCTCCCCGCAGGTTCGAGTCCTGCCGACTACTATTCGTTTTTTTGTTTTTCTGTTCACATTTCGTGTTAATTATACAGATATGGTTCATTTGGTTTTTCTTGTGTTAATAGGGCTTCCAGTTTAAGTAGGGGATGATAGAGACGTGTAGAAGTTGTTGCTGATTGGTTAAGGTGATGGACTTAAAATCCATTGGCGTCTCTCTGTGCAGGTTAAAATCCTGCTGACTACGATTCACTTTGTTTTTTATTTCTTATTAACTCTCTTCTCTAACTTTACCATTCACTTCACTGACCATTACACTCACATCATTGACCATTACACTCACATCAGTGACCATCACACTCACATCAATGACTATCACACTCCCATTACTTATCTTTACACATCACTGATTATCACACACTCATCACCGACCATCACACTCATCACTGACCATTAAACTCACATTACTGACCATCACAATCACAGAACTGATCAACACACATCACTGACCTTCAAACTCACATTGCTGACCATCACATGACCATCACATGACCCTCACACTCATCACTGACCATCACATTCACATCACTGACCATTACTGACCACCACAATTACATCACTGATCATCACACTCACATCACTGACCATCACACTCATCACTGACCATCACATTCACATCACTGACCATTACTGACCATCACAATCACATCACTGATCATCACACTCACATTGCTGACTATCACATTCACATTACTGACCATCACACTAATCACTGACCATCACGTTCACATCACTGATCATCACGCTCACATCACTGACCATCACACTAATCACTGACCATCACGTTCACATCACTGATCATCACGCTCACATCACTGACCATCACACTCACCACTGACCATCACACTCACATCACGGACCATTACACACTCATCACTGACCATCACACTCACCACTGACCATTACACACTCATCACTGACCAACACACTCACATCACTGACCATTACACTCATATTACTGACCATTACACTCACATCACTGACCATCACACTAATCACTGATCATTACACACATCACTGACCATCACACTCATCACTGACCATCACACTCATCACTGACCATCTCATTCACATCACTGATCATCACACTCACATCAGTGACCATCACACTCACATCAATGACTATCACACTCCCATTACTGATCTTTACACATCACTGATTATCACACACTCATCACCGACCATCACAATCATCACTGACCATTAAACTCACATTACTGACCATCACAATCACATCACTGATCAACACACATCACTGACCTTCAAACTCACATTGCTGACCATCACATGACCATCACATGACCATCACTCTCATCACTGACCATCACAATTACATCACTGATCATCACACTCACATCACTGACCATCACACTCATCACTGACCATCACATTCACATCACTGACCATTACTGACCATCACAATCACGTCACTGATCATCACACTCATTACTGATCATCACACTCACATTACTGACTATCACATTCACATTACTGACCATCACACTAATCACTGACCATCACGCTCACATCACTGATCATCACGCTCACATCACTGACCATCACACTCATCACTGACCATCTCACTCACATCACGGACCATTACACACTCATCACTGACCATCACACTCACTACTGACCATTACACACTCATCACTGACCAACACACTCACATCACTGCCCATTACACTCATATTACTGACCATTACACTCACATCACTGCCCATCACACTCACATCACTGACCATCACACTAATCACTGATCATTACACACATCACTGATCATCACACTCACATCACTGACCATCACACTCATCACTGACCATCACATTCACATCACTGACCATTACTGACCATCACAATCACGTCACTGATCATCACACTCATTACTGACTATCACATTCACATTACTGACCATCACACTAATCACTGACCATCACGCTCACATCACTGATCATCACGCTCACATCACTGACCATCACACTTATCACTGACCATCTCACTCACATCACGGACCAATACACACTCATCACTGACCATCACACTCACCACTGACCATTACACACTCATCATTAACCATTACACTCATATTACTGACCATTACACTCACATCACTGCCCATCACACTCACATCACTGACCATCACACTAATCACTGATCATTACACACATCACTGACCATCACACTCATCACTGACCATCACACTCATCACTGACCATCTCATTCACATCACTAAACAATAGAGAGAAAAGGAGAAACATGAAAAGTGAAATCTTTGAAATCTGAATGTGGAGTAAAAGAAGCTGTAGGTTCTTCAGTTCCAGACAGTATTTTCAGGTCTTAATCTACTGGAAATACACTGATCATCACACTCATCACTGATCATCACACATTTATCACTGACTATCACACTCGTCACTGACTATTACACTCACATCACTGACCATCACACTCACATCACTAATCAACACACTCACATCACTGACCATTAAACTCACATCGCTGACCATCACACTCACCACTGACCATCACACTCACAATACTGACCATCACATGACCATCACACTCATCACTGACCGTCACATTCACATCACTGATCATCACACTCATCACTGATCATCACACTAATCACTGATCATCACACTTAACACTGATCATCACACTCACATCACTGACCATCATACTCACATCACTGACCATCACACTCACCACTGACCATAACACACTCATCACTGACCATCACACTCAAATTACTGACCATCACGCTCATATCACTGACCATTACACACTCATCCACACCCACACTCATCGGATCCTTGGCAGAAACATCATACAGAAATGAAGCTGAGATATTAGAGGAGTGGCAGGAGTTCTACCTCCCAGATCACATGTACGTGTAGGTGATTGGTGTTTTTAAGGAGTTCACCTGTGACTCCCTCGATGATGAACTGGTGCTGATGGTGTATGAGGATGGAAAAGTGTTTGCTAATGAAGGTAACAGGCTCCATTTCACCAATAACAACCTTAAGGAACCTTTGAACATGGCCTCCAGTTCCCAGGAACCAAAGAGTACTATCGTTGTCAAAGCTTTGAGGACATGGTGAGATAGACTTCAGTGTTTGTAAGTTTAATTCCAGCATCAAGAGCTTCCTGATTTTCAATCTCTCATATAAAACCTTTACATGATCAGAGATCATCGATCTTCACAAACCTTTTACACAATATCATCTAGTGATACAGAACATCATTTAGCATAATATTAGGAACAATAAGGAGAATTATGCATTATTCAATTATAAATAACACTTATTTATAATTAATATTATCTTTTTATTTTCTTGATATTTTGAGTCAGTGAGATCCCTTAATGTTTAAACAGATATATATATATATATATATATATATATATATATATATATATATATATATATATATATATATATATATATATGTTATAGTAATATATATATATATATATGCTATAGTATCATCATAAACTTGTTTGATGCTGTAGCGACTCCTGTTTACCTCAGATTTTTTTCCATTCATCCTGTCATCAATCCATCAAAGTAATCTGTCATTGTTTGTACTAAATGTTTTAACTGGTGGCTGTTGGAAATTGTGGCCATTTTATTTGTAGCAATTAAGTATTTACTTCTGGCTTCAGTCTCAGCACAGTTACCAGAAGGATTTTTATTTTGTGTGTGTTCAGGTGGAGAAAACAGCTGACTGCAGGTGAAACATGGTGGTGGTTTCACCTCGCTCAGGTTCTTCAATTCGTTCGCTCTACAGCTAACACCACTCGGAAGTTGTAATCGTTCTGGATCTCTAGAGTCATCTGGAAACACTGACATCACAACAAAGGCCACTTTGGGATGCCAGACATGAAGACAGGAAACAGCAGTCATGATCTTGTTGGCGATGTGACTTTCACAGGACAGAGACACTCCATAGTATCCACACCTGCCACTCTCACAGATGCACATGACGGTGGGAATCAGAGGATATTGACCACCTGATTTGTGACAATTATGGAATAGATCAGGAAATATCTGCTTATGCACCACTGCAGCTGCATCGGTTGAGTCGTACAATGTTGTGGTCTGAGGGAAAAGACATCAGTGAGATATCGAGGGGAAATAAAAGTCATTTTATTATTCTAACTGATTCTGTTTCACTGACCAGTTCCAGGAAGTAGGAGAAAGGTGTTTTGAGAGGAACATAGGTTTTGTAGCATTTGAATCGATCTTTAAAGATCTTCTCTGGTTCGTACAATTCTGGATGGATGTGACCTAAGAACAGGATGCTGTGGAGTATCTTGAGGAGAAATGAAACTATTGTAACTTTACAATAGAGTTAAATACATCAACAGAAGCTCGACTTGATTGACGCTGGAATGTTCCCAGGTGGTCTAGCGTTCGGTAAGGGAGCTGAAGCGCTGCATTATGGGATCTGTAGTTTGTGTTATCAGAGCTACATATCGCCAGGCCATTCATAATAATAATAATATATCTTTATAAAATCATCTCGCGGGCTGGATATAATTGTACGTCGGGTTGGATTTGTCCATTTGTTAATTTTGACCAACTAATAGCTCTGACAATAGTCATCTTTGTTTTCAATAACCCAAAAGATATTCCCATGATCCTCCCATGCAAATATCATTGGTTCAAACATACTTTAACTGTGACGTTATTTGACGTGTCACTGAAACTTGAGTTGTGAATACATAGGGTTGTTTTTACTCTGGACAGGCAACACAGAAGATGATGCGGGTTAACAGAATAATTCACAAGTCTGTCTGTCTGAGTTTTAACCTGTGCATCTTCTGGGATCTGAAGTTCCAGGTGTCACCCAGTAAACTCCATGCAGTGGGTCCAGTAGAAACAGAGACACAGGGTTTTTTTTATGTGTTGTTGTTATTGTTTTAAAATCTGATTAAAAAATGTGAGAAATCCTTTTGTGTTATTTCATCTTTAGGCGATGGTGAAGGTTTGGAGGTGGTTGAAACATACACCTCATATAAAGAATCTAAAAAACAATAAGAAATACGTCACACATTTTAACAGCAAGAACAAGAAGCACCAAGTGTTCAGAATGCAGCCACATCATTATTCACATATCAGATCACTGTATTTTCATGTGAAACAAACATGTAACATCTGTAACTTACACAAAAGCAGCATTTCACACGAAAGAATCAAACGTACAAATTCACACGTGATAAATGATACACGATTACATGTTCATTAGCTGAATGAGATCTAACACACTCGTTCACAAACTCGTTCACAGTGAGGTTCTGTAACAGCATGTGCTTTTGAGGAGATACTTACAGTACATGTGTCTGGACTCTAAAATCTGTTCCCAATGATCCTGACAGGAACAACAATAACTACAAAGAAGATAAGGCACATACTGTGTGATCTCTAACACGTTCATTTACACACTTGTTCACACACTCATTCACACACTCGCTCACACACTCATTCACACACTCGCTCACACACTCGTTCACAGTGGTTCTGTAACAGCATCCGCTTCAAAGAGAAACTTACTTCAGTTTGGATTCTGCGGAGGTCCAATAATATTATTGTGCCTGATGGCATCAACATCAATTCTGTTTATTCTGGGAGCATCTCCCATTTCATTTGTCCTTCTGGGTATCCTGAGAGAGAGAGAGAGAGAGAGAGAGAGAGAGAGAGAGAGAGAGAGAGAGAGAGAGATGGTAAGGAACTTAGATTTGCTAGATAATACACATGTACTCAACACACACTTACAAAGCTTTCGCTCAGCAGCTCTCAGTGTCTCTCTGTTTTCAGTTTCATCATATGTCTGGTAATTGTGTAATCTGAGAGGAACTTTAGCTATTTCTTTACTGTGTCAGGGCCGAGCATCTTAAGTTCGTCTCTGCTACAGTGTGGGGCTTTTTTTGTTTAGGCTACGAGTTAAGCTACTAGGTAGGTCACTTTGAGATCTCTCTCATTCACCTTTGGGTTTTTGAGATATTGGTGTGTGTGTGTGTGTGTGTGTGTGTGTGTGTGTGTGTGTGTGTATGTGTGTGTGTGTGTGTGTGTGTGTGTGTGTAGAAGCATGGGGTATATTGGAGAAGGCTAAGGAGGAAAAAAGAAAGGCTAAGGAGAAGGTTTATGGATGTGGTGAGAGAAGACATGCAGGTGGTTGGTTTGAAAGATCACACTTTAATGTTTCAGATCATCAAACTAATTTAAATATTAGTAAACGATACACAAATTAACACTACATGCAGTTTAAAATTATTTTTTTTATATTCTTTTATTATTATTTCGGAAAAAACAAAACCCAAAACAACATGGTCCTGTGTGAAATACTTTAATTTCTCTCCCACACCCAGGCCTGATAACTGCCACACCTGTTAGCAATCAAGAAATCTCGTAAAGTGGACCTGCCTGATAAAGTGAAGTCGACCAAAAGCTCCTCAAAAGCGAGACATCATGCCAAGAGCCAAATAAATTCAGAAACAAATGAGAAAGTAATTGATATCTATCAGTCTGGAAAAGGTTAAAACGCCATTTCTAAAGCTTTGGGACTCCAGCGAACCACAGTGAGAGAAATTATTCACAAATAGCAAAAACATGGAACATTGGAGAACCTTCCCAAGAGTGGCCAGCTGACCAAAACCCCAAGAGCACAGCGATGACTCATCCAAGAGGTCACAAAAAACCCCACAACAACATTCAAAGAAATGCAGGCCTTAATAACAGTTAATAACAGTTATACCAGAGATCAGAGTAAATTAATAACAGTTATACCAGAGGTCAGAGTAAATTATTATTAGCAGTTAAACCAGAGGTCAGAGTAAATTATTAATAGCAGTTATACCAGAGATCAGAGTAAATTAATAATAGCAGTTATACCAGAGGTCAGAGTAAATTAATAACAGTTATACCAGAGATCAGAGTAAATTAATAACAGTTATACCAGAGATCAGTGTAAATTAATAGCAGTTATACCAGAGGTCAGAGTAAATTATTAACAGTTATACCAGAGGTCAGAGTAAATTAATAACAGTTATACCAGAGGTCAGAGTAAATTAATAACAGTTATACCAGAGGTCAGATTAAATTAATAACAGTTATACCAGAGGTCAGAGTAAATTAATAACAGTAATACAAGAGATCAGAGTAAATTAATAATAGCAGTTATACCAGAGGTCAGAGTAAATTAATGACAGTTATACCAGAGGTCAGAGAAAATTATTCATAGCAGTTATACCAGAGGTCAGAGTAAATTAATAACAGTTAAACCAGAGGTCAGAGTAAATTAATAATAGCAGTTATACCAGAGGTCAGAGTAAATTAATAACAGTTATACCAGAGGTCAGAGTAAATTAATAACAGTTATACCAGAGATCAGAGTAAATTAATAATAGCAGTTATACCAGAGGTCAGAGTAAATTAATAACAGTTATACCAGAGGTCAGAGAAAATTATTCATAGCAGTTATACCAGAGGTCAGAGTAAATTAATAACAGTTAAACCAGAGGTCAGAGTAAATTAATAATAGCAGTTATACCAGAGGTCAAAGTAAATTAATAACAGTTATACCAGAGGTCAGAGTAAATTAATAATAGCAGTTATACCAGAGGTCAAAGTAAATTAATAACAGTTATACCAGAGGTCAGAGTAAATTAATAACAGTTAAACCAGAGGTCAGAGTAAATTAATAATAGCAGTTATACCAGAGGTCAAAGTAAATTAATAACAGTTATACCAGAGGTCAGAGTAAATTAATAATAGCAGTTATACCAGAGGTCAAAGTAAATTAATAACAGTTATACCAGAGGTCAGAGTAAAGTAATAGCAGTTATACCAGAGGTCAGAGTAAGTTAATAACAGTTAAACCAGAGGTCAGAGTAAATTAATAATAGCAGTTATACCAGAGGTCAAAGTAAATTAATAACAGTTATACCAGATGTCAGGGTAAATTAATAATAGCAGTTATACCAGAGGTCAGAGTAAATTCATAAGTTAAACCAGAGGTCAGAGTAAATTAATAACAGTTATACCAGAGGTCGGAGAAAATTAATAACAGTTATACCAGAGGTCAGAGTAAATTAATAACAGGTATACCGGAGATCAGATTAAATTAATAATAGCAGTTATACCAGAGATCAGAGAAATTATTAATAGCAGTTATACCAGAGGTCGGAGTAAATTAATAACAGTTATACCAGAGGTCAGAGTAAATTAATAACAGTTATACCAGAGGTCAGGGTAAATTAATAATAGCAGTTATACCAGAGATCAGAGTAAATTAATAGCAGTTATACCGGAGGTCAGAGTAAATTAATAACAGTAGTTACACCAGAGATCAGTGTAAACTAATAGCAGTTATACCAGAGTTTGGAGAAAATTAATAACAGTTATACCAGAGGTCAGAGTAAATTAATAACAGGTATACCGGAGATCAGATTGAATTAATAATAGCAGTTATACCAGAGATCAGAGAAAATTATTAATAGCAGTTATACCAGAGGTCGGAGTAAATTAATAACAGTTATACCAGAGGTCAGAGTAAATTAATAGCAGTTATACCAGAGGTCAGAGTGAATTAATAACAGTTATACCAGAGATCAGAGTAAAGACAGACAGCGGGCGGGGCAGGTGATGTCACATGGCTTCATCACATGACCCAGCGTCTAACTCGCCTCGCCGTGCCGAGTGTTTAGACAGGTCACACGCCCGTGTCTCCGGAGTTTTGTCGTTTTGTGTTTTTTTTGTGCGTTCACGTCCACCTGCCGTCATGTGACGTCACGCGGCGTAGATATGGCACTCCGCCGGATATTACCCAGACCGTGCCGAGCGGTTTGATGTGTCACACGTCCGGGTCCAAACGAGTTTAGGGACACGGTAAGCTAATAGGTTTGCTCGGTGGGCGTGGCCTGTGACGTCACGTGACGTCTTCGATTCAGCCGGGGTTCAACTCCGCCCACTGTGCAGAGTACTTTGACATATCACACGGCCATTTCTGAGCATGTTTTTTTTCCGTGCTTATTTGGACTAATGTTGGGGGCGTGGCCTGACGTGACGTCACGTGATGTCAATTTATTACCCACAGTCCAACTCCTATGCTACGCTGAGTCCGTGGATATGTCACATGCCCCCCTTCATGTATTTTGATGACCGCGCCCACTTTGATACCCATAATGCCCTTCTGCACAAGAAGGGTAATGCCATCTCCCATGATGCAATTCACCACAAAGGGCTGTTTGCTTTGATATATGACAAAGTGTCTGGCGTGAGAGACAAAGTCCAAATCCGTGACGGCGTGGCAGAACCAGGGCGTCGGCTTGCACCGTTCCAGGCCGTCAGATGGCTTTTTGCAGACGTTCTGGGGGTTCAACTTTTTAGGTTTTTAATTGATGTGTCGTCGGGATATTGGGGGACGGTAGCGATCGAAGGGGGCCAAGCACTCGAAACGCCTATGTGCGTCTGGAGGTTTGAGCCAGAGAAAGGGAGCTGATTCATGGGCTTTTCTTTCTCTTTCCCTGCACCCTCCCCTCTGGTTCTGTTGCCTTGTTGAGGAATTTCAAACTCCTATGGAGATTCCCCTGGAGCTCATAGCAGCCACGGTGCTCTCTTCTGGGCATGGGATGTTGGATATTGTGGGAGGGGATCCATGCACCTAAATGAACACCGTGGCTGCTCTGAGCTCCAGAGGATGAGTCTTTGTAATGTTTTATCAGCCTGCAGAGATGAAGGCCAAATCCTTTACAAGGTGACAGAACCAGGGCGTTTGTTGTCTGGAGGTTTGAGCCAGAGAAGGGAGCTGATTCATGGGCTTTTCTTTCTCTTTCCCTGCACCCTCCCCCTCTGGTTCTGTTGCCTTGTTGAGGAATTTTCAAACTCCTATGGAGATTCCCCTGGAGCTCATAGCAGCCACGGTGCTCTCTTCTGGGCATGGATGTTGGATATTGTGGGAGGGATCCCATGCACCTAAATGAACACCGTGGCTGCTCTGAGCTCCAGAGGATGAGTCTTTGTAATGTTTTATCAGCCTGCAGAGATGAAGGCCAAATCCTTTACAAGGTGACAGAACCAGGGCGTTTGTGTGCACTAAGCCACGTTGCCTGGCTTTTTGCACAATAGATTAGAACAGTACACATATATTATTCGCGCTAGGCGGCAGAACCCGAGGCAGAACCAGTGCACTGACTGGCTTTTGATTGCCATTCTCTGCCTTCTTTCTATTTCCCTGTTTTTCTTATCTCTCTTCCTAATCCCTTCTTTCCCTTACCCTGTTTTTTTCTCATTTCTCCTGCTTCTACCTTATTCCCTTAACGTTTTTTTTGCTTACCTTTCCTCCTACTCCCTTCTTTCCCTTACCCTATTTTTGCTTACCTCTTCTCCTACTCCCTTCTTTCCTTACCCTATTTTTGCTTACCTCTCCTCCTACTCCCTTCTTTCCCTTAGCCTATTTTTGCTTACCTCTCCTCCTACTCCCTTCGTTCTCTTACCCTATATTTGCTCATCTCTCCTCCTAGTTCATGTATTCAGAAGAGAAGGGCAGATGAATGAATGAGTGCATAGTGATGAAGTTTGTGTAGTGGTGTGGAGAAGGGTGGACCGAGTGAATGTGTGCACAGCATGATAGAAATGACCAAGCTTTAAAGTACCCATGAGCACTGAGAATTAGTTTTCACCATGTTTGAGCACCAGGTTTGTATCTGAATGAATCTCTAGTGTACAGAGACTGGGCATACAGATGGCTGTTGGTAAGGGATTTTTAACTGCATGAAAGGTGAGTATTTCTTTATGTACAAGCATGTAAAGAATCTGGCCTTTTTTATTCCCAAACTCAATTTGTGATTCTTTTTGCAAGTGGAGGTCAAGTGGAGCCACTGCTGATTCCCAGCTCTCCCTCTCCACAGTATATGACAGTTAAGTATTCTACTGAAATATCAGATCTCTATATGCAGAAAATAGTGTATATAGAGATCTGATTGGTATGTTTATCAGTATTCATGCAGTGTTGGGAACCTTTGCATGAATTCTGATAAACACCAATCATTGCTGTGCTGCATGCCAGAGAAACGCATTTGTCCATGCATTTTGTTCTGGACCACTTTCTTATGGAGAGTTCCTACTAAAATAACAAATCTATTACGAGTAACTACTTACTCGTGGTGTCTTTCCTCATCTTTTGTATTAATACGCTGTGTTGTGTATATACGCTCCTGAGGTTCGAGTGGCCACTGTTTCTGCCCCTCTCCTCTCCGTGATCTTCCCACTTCGTCCAGGCCTGCCTCTGGATAGTGTTCTCTTCGGTGGGAGGCCACTCTGTGCAGCTTGGTACGGTTTCCCATCAACGCCTTGGGTGGTTCCATGAAATTCCGGAGTAAGAACGGGAGCTTTGAGGATGACAGGAATATGACAGGAATTTATATCAACAGACTGCTACATTGACTCCGGACTCCATATCATACAGTTTGCTTACGACACTGTTGTGGTGGGCCTGATCTCCAACAACTGCCTACCTACAGGAGGTTAAATACCTGTAGAGATGGTGCTAGGAGAACAACCTTCTCCTGAACGTCAGCAAGACAGTTGATAGTACGGAAGCCGAGGAGCTTTCGGAGGTTGTAACGCGCACGGTTGCCAAGCTCGATATAACTTTGCGGGCTCAGGTCACAGCCTCCGAGTCGGGTTCTTCACTTTTTTCCCGACAAACACACCGAGTGTCTAAGACATGCGTTAAAACTTACTCAGCCCGCCCCTTCACCCCCACTTCTACTGTGTATTCCCACATTTTTGGGCGGAAAGAATATGGTTATGAGGCTATGCATCAGGTTGAAGAGATACTTGCCACCTATCTCCCTCCCGTAGTTGTCTCTTCCCTTAAGACCCCGACATTACTCACGAAGCCCCTGCGTAATACATCTGCGCTCGTGTGTAAAGCCTATGCTTCAGCAGGTCAAGCTGCTGCTTGCGTGCACACCATGGCTGTGTTGCAGGCATATCAGGCTGACCTGCTGTGTGAGTTGTATGTGGGGTGCCATTGACGGCCATTTTGATGAGCTTCACCGTACTGGGATCTGGCTCTCAGAGCCACTAAGGAGACCGCTAGGGCCATTGCCCGGTCTATGGCTGCCCTGGTGTCTACAGAAAGGCACCTGTGGCTCACGATATCAGACATGACTGGTAGGGACAGGGCAGTATTGCTGGATGCTTCGCTAACTCCTTCTGGCCTTTTCGTCGATTCCGTACATTCGGTGGTTGAGAGGTTTCAGGAAAATAAGAAACAGGTGGCGGCATTCCAGCGTTACCTCTCACGCCGCTCACATGGGGCTTCTTGGCGGGCTCAGCCGCAGCCGCAGCCCTCCGTCTCCCATCAGAAGGTTCATAAACGCAGTGTCGCGACACTCTGCCACTATCCCACTATCTCCCACTCGTGAGAGGACTGTCATCTCTAACAGGAAGGCTTCGGCGAAAAGATCCTGACACGGAACTTTCTGGGGATCTGGCTGTGGAGGGGCATGTCACCAGACCAGGAGAAGCTCAATCGTCTCTGCCGGTGCGTGCACTGGACACCTACGTCCACAGGACGGGTCCTTGGAGAAGGTCCCATCAGCTGCTCGTCTGCTACGGCTCTCCCAAGCAAGGCCTCCCTGCTAATGAGCCTCCGGCGTCCTTGCAGCGCTTCCTTATCCCTTACGGAAGCTGCCGCTGGCTTTTCTCATATGCGCTTTATACTCCTGGTCGTGACGTCAACTCATCGGTGACGACCAGCGTCCAATTTTTGACTGATTACACACATTATTCAGAGCATGAACACTCAGACGCGTTCCCAAAGCGTTTCGACGCAGCGTCTCGTGCCCTCAGGGAACTAGGGTTACATACTCTGTATTTATGTGTATGTGATACATTTGATTTGATTTGATATATGGACATTTGGTGCAACCCAGATGAGAATGGGTTCCCTCTTGAGTCTGGTTCCAATCAAGGTTTGTTCCTTAAGCCATCTAGGGGAGTTTTTCCTTGCCACAGTCGCCACCGGCTTGCTCAACAAACTTACTTATAAAGAACATATTCACTTTTAATCACCACATTATATGTTTAAAGCTGCTTAGAGACAATGTTCATTAAAAGCGCAATAAAAATATAAATGAATTGAATTGCATTGAATAAAGGTAGATCTTATCTTAATAACAGTTATCCCAGAGGTCAGACTAAAATAATAGTTTCAAAATACAGACCAAAATTTTAAGTTATACCAGAGGTCAAAGTAAATTAATAGCAGTTATACCAGAGGTGAGAGTAAATTAATAACAGTTATACCAGAGGTCAGAGCTAATTATAAATAGCAGTTATACCAGAGGTAAGAGTAAATTAATAACAGTTATACCAGAGGTCAGAGTAAATTAATAACAGTTATACCGGAAATCAGATTAAATTAATAAAAGCAGTTATACCAGAGATCAGAGAAAATTATTAATAGCAGTTATATCAGAGGTCGGAGTAAATTAATAACAGTTATACCAGAGGTCAGAGTAAATAAATAACAGCTATACCGGAAATCAGATTAAATTAATAATAGCAGTTATACCAGAGATCAGAGAAAATTAATAATAGCAGTTATACCAGAGGTCTGAGTAAATTATTAACAGTTATACCAGAGGTCAGAATAAATTAATAACAGTTATACCAGAGGTCAGAGTAAATTAATAACAGTTATACCAGAGATCAGAGAAAATTATTAATAGCAGTTATACCAGAGGTCGGAGTAAATTAATAACAGTTATACCAGAGGTCGGAGTAAATTAATTACAGTTATACCAGAGGTCAGAGTAAATTAATAACAGTAGTTATACCAGAGATAAGTGTAAATTAATAGCTGTTATACCAGAGGTCAGAGTAAATTAATAACAGTTATACCAGAGGCCAGTGTAAATTAATAGCAGTTATACCAGAGATCAGAGTAAAGACAGACAGCGGGCGGGGCAGGTGATGTCACATTGCGTAATCACATGACCCAGCGTCCAACTCGCCTCGTCGTGCCGAGTGTTTAGACAGGTCACAAGCCCGTGTCTCCGGAGTTTTGTCATTTTGTGTTTTTTTGTGCGTTCACGTCCACCTGACGTCATGTGACGTCACGCGGCGTAGATATGGCACTCCGCCGGATATTACCCGGACCGTGCCGAGCGGTTTGATGTGTCACACGTCTGGGTCCAAACGAGTTTAGGGACACGGTAAGCTAATAGGTTTGCTCGGTGGGCGTGGCCTGTGACGTCACGTGACGTCTTCGATTTAGCCGGGGTTCAACTTCCCCCACTGTGCCGAGTACTTTGACATATCACACGCCCATTTCTGAGCATGGTTTTTTTTGTGCTTATTTGGACTAATGGAGGGGGCGTGGCTTAACGTGACGTCACGTGACGTCATTATATTACCCACAGTCCAACTCCCTATGCTACGCTGAGTTCGTCGATATGTCACATGTCCCCCTTCATGTATTTTGATGACCGCGCCCATTTTGATACCCATAATGCCCCTCTGCACAAGAAGGGTTATGACATCTCCCATGATGCAATTCACCCCAAAGGGCTGTTTGCTTTGATATATGACAAAGTGTCTGGCGTGAGAGACAAAGTCCAAATCCGTGACGGCGTGGCAGAACCAGGGCGTCGGCTTGCACCGTTCCAGGCCGTCAGATGGCTTTTTGCAGGGGTTCTGGAGGTTCAACTTTATAGGTTCTTAATTGATGTGTCGTCGGGATATTGGGGGACGGTAGCGATCGAAGGGGGCCAAGCACTCGAAACGCCTATGTGCGTCTGGAGGGTTTAGCCAGAGAAAGAAAGCTGATTCATGGGCTTTTCTTTCTCTTTCCCTGCACCCTCCCCCTCTGGTTCTGTTGCTTTGTTGAGGAATTTCAAACTCCTATGGAGATTCCCCTGGAGCTCATAGCAGCCACGGTGCTCTCTTCTGGGCATGGGATGTTGGATATTGTGGGAGGGGATCCCATGCACCTAAATGAACACCGTGGCTGCTCTGAGCTCCAGAGGATGAGTCTTTGTAATGTTTTATCAGGCTGCAGAGATGAAGGCCAAATCCTTTACAAGGTGACAGAACCAGGGCGTTTGTGTGCACTAAGCCACGTCAGATTATGGTTCTATGGGGAGTCAGTGCTCATGGTTCAGGGTCCAGAGACATGTCTTGTGTCACTGTGGTGAAATCAGAACCGCTAGGTAAATTTCATTTGGTTTGACATGATGTTTCTGCTTCCTAAACTTTCATTCTAACCAATGTATTATTCTTTGTGCTAGTGGTGGCATGGAGTCCTGCTGAAATCATGACTCTCCATCTTCACAGTCCATGAGAGTTAAGTTTCTACTGAAGTATCAGATGTCTGTACACTTATAAACAGCTCTGCTCTCTGCCTGCTCTCACATTTATTCTTTTTTTTTCTGAATGTGGAGCATGAGAATTCACTGGAAAACAGAAGAAAATGGCACCATAAGGATCGGAAAGCATGATCTTTCACCTACTGATATCAGAACCTATGCTAGCAACCAAAACTTCTTGAAAGGGGGTTTCACAGGGATATATATCGATAGATCAGTATAAGACGTGTGCCGGTATTCGGTAATGCAGTAAATCGCAGTAATGAATATGCACAGTATTGTTATCGCAGACATTTCAAAATAGCGTGAATAATTGTAGATCCAAATGTAGAAGTTTAGAACGTGTCTTAGCTGCTTTTTCATGCTAGTACACTGGTGTGTGCTGTGTAAAAGACACATGCGCACTCTGACGTAAACAGTCTCCACGTGGAGGAGAAGCATGGCGTAAGGTGGAACACTGACGATAATTTATGCCCCTTCTAAAAGGCTAAAGTCAAAGGTTTGAAAATATTTTGGGTAGCGGAAAATGCTGAGGGACTGCTGGTGGAAGACAATTTCCCTTTGTGTGAAACATGTGGTAGGGAAAGTAGCAGCCAAACACCAGAACACGTCCAACATGTTCTTCATCTTCCAGAACCATCCAGTGCGATTCAGGAAGATAAATGTAATTTAACTTCTTATTTCCGTGTCGTACACCATATAAAAACATTTTTCCACAGAATTGAATACCGTGATAAAACCTTACGGTATTATGCACTGTAGTGCAGCAGATCCAGGACATCACCATCCGACGTCGCACGTGCCGAACAATGTGCAGCGGCTTGTCTGAGCTTCAGAGTCCCTGAAATTTGTATAATGTTCCTTAGATAAAATCCCCCTGAAAAACAGAAGAACCAGAGGCTCACCATGCAACATCTCAAGACCAAAAGAGCACAGAGGCTCTGCTGAGCTCCAGAGCATGAGTCCCTTAAAACTTTTTTTCATGCTCCAGAGATCCAATCCACTTTCCCCTACAGGGTGGAAGAACCAGGACGTTCTCTTACACTAAGGCATTTTGGCAATGTCTTTGGCAGCGCAGTTTGCAGGCGCTCTGGAGGTCCTGCTTTTGAATCGTTTCGCAGTGATCTTTATGTAGCACAAGCAATGAAAACGATGACAAGCATCACGAGGTTCTCCTTCTTTCTCCTCTTTTCTTTCTCTTTCCATGCACACTCACACACAAATAGATTAGAACGCAACACACATTTAGATAGATGAGAATAAAAGGGCACGTTTTTATAGTTTCTTATATTTGTATAGCACCAGCACACCTACAAACCATGCTGAACCTGCTGGAATCATGACTCTCCATCTTCACCGTCCATTACAGTTAAGTTTCTACTGAAGTATCAGATCTCTGTACACTTATATACAGCTCTGCTCTCTGGCTGCTCTTACATTTATTCTTTTCTTTTCTGGATGTGGCAGAATGTGTATTCTGCTGAAATCCAATGAGAAAAGAGCAGCAATAAGGCTTGGAGAATTGATCCTTTAAACAAATAAAGCAGGACCTATGCCCCAAACCAACACTTCTTGCAAAGGAGGTACAGTATCACACCTGAGGCCATAAATAGAACCTGAATGAAGTTGCTGTCAAACCGAATGTAAATGACATGATTTCACCACAGTGACACAAGACATGTCTGACTCACGGATCATGTTGATAGACTGTAGGAAGAACCAGCCCCAGAATCCCCATTATACTGTGTGACTCCGCTTTTGACTTTCCATTGTGTAATCCCATACGTCAGCTTCTGCTAATGATAATAATAATAATAATAATAATAATAATAATAATGATAATGATAATTATAAAAAACAATAATAATTGATATATCAGTTATACCAGAGGTCAGAGTAAATTATTAATAACAGTTATACCAGAGGTCAGAGTAAATTATTAATAGCAGTTATACCAAAGGTCAAAGTAAATTATTAATAGCAGTTATACCAGAGGTCAGAGTAAATTAATAACAGTTATACCAGAGGTCAGAGTAAATTATTAATAGCAGTTATAAAAGAGGTCAGAGTAAATTAATAACAGTTATACCAGAGGTCAAAGTAAATTAATAGCAGTTATACCAGAGATCAGAATAAATTATTATTAGCAGTTATACCAGAGGTCAGAGTAAATTAATAATAGTTATACCAGAAATCAGAGTAAATTATTTATAACAGTTATACCAGAGGTCAGAGTAAATTAATAACAATTATACCAGAGATTAGTGTAAATTAATAGCAGTTATACCAGAGATCAGAGTGAATTATTAATAGCAGTTATACCAGAGGTCAGAGTAAATTAATAACAGTTATACCAGAGGTCAGAGTAAATTAATAATAGCAGTTATACCAGAGTAAATTAATAAAGCAGTTATACCAGAGGTCAGATAAATTAATAACAGTTATACCAGAGGTCAGAGTAAATTAAAACAGTTAACAGAGTCAGAGAAATTATAATAGCAGTTATACCAGAGGTCAGAGTAAATTAATAACAGTTATACCAGAGGTCAGAGTAAATTATTAATAGCAGTTATACCAGAGGTCAGAGTAAATTCATAACAGTTAAACCAGAGGTCAGAGTAAATTAATAACAGTTATACCAGAGATCAGAGTAAATTATTAATAGCAGTTATACCAGAGGTCAGAGTAAATTAATAACAGTTATACCAGAGGTCAGAGTAAATTAATAACAGTTATACCAGAGGTCAGAGTAAATTAATAACAGTTATACTATAGATCAGAGAAAATTATTAATAACAGTTATACCAGAGGTCAGAGTAAATTAATAACAGTTATACTATAGATCAGAGAAAATTATTAATAGCAGTTATACCAGAGGTCGGAGTAAAGTAATAACAGTTATACCAGAGGTCAGAGTAAATTAATTACAGTTATACCAGAGATCAGAGTAAATTATTAACAGTTATACTAGAGATCAGAGTAAATTAATAACAGTTATACCAGAGGTCAGAGTAAATTAATAACAGTTAAACCAGAGGTCAGAGTAAATTAATAACAGTTATACCAGAGGTCAGAGTAAATTAATAATAGCAGTTATACCAGAGTAAATTAATAAAGCAGTTATACCAGAGGTCAGAGTAAATTAATAACAGTTAAACCAGAGGTCAGAGAAAATTATTAATAGCAGTTATACCAGAGATCAGAGTAAATTAATAACAGTTATACCAGAGGTCAGAGTAAATTATTAATAGCAGTTATACCAGAGGTCAGAGTAAATTAATAACAGTTATACCTGAGGTCAGAGTAAATTAATAACAGTTATACCAGAGATCAGAGTAAATTATTAATAGCAGTTATACCAGAGGTCAGAGTAAATTAATAATAGCAGTTATACCAGAGGTCAGAGAAAATTAATAACAGTTATACCAGAGGTCAGAGTAAATTAATAACAGTTATACCAGAGATCAGAGTAAATTATTAATAGCAGTTATACCAGAGGTCAGAGTAAATTATTAATAGCAGTTATACCAGAGGTCAGAGTAAATTATTAATAACAGTTATACCAGAGGTCAGAGTAAATTAATAACAGTTATACCAGAGGTCAGAGTAAATTAATAACAGTTATACCAGAGGTCAGAGTAAATTAATAACAGTTATACTATAGATCAGAGAAAATTATTAATAGCAGTTATACCAGAGGTCGGAGTAAATTAATTACAGTTATACCAGAGGTCAGAGTAAATTATTAACAGTTATACCAGAGGTCAGAGTAAATTAATAACAGTTATACTATAGATCAGAGAAAATTATTAATAGCAGTTATACCAGAGGTCGGAGTAAATTAATAACAGTTATACCAGAGGTCGGAGTAAATTAATTACAGTTATACCAGAGGTCAGAGTAAATTAATAACAGTAGTTATACCAGAGATAAGTGTAAATTAATAGCAGTTATACCAGAGGTCAGAGAAAATTATTAATAGCAGTTATACCAGAGGTCAGAGTAAAAAAAATATAAAGAAAAATTAATACAGTTATACCAGAGGTCAGAGAAAATAAATAAAAAAAAAATATTATAGCAGTTATACCAGAGGTCAGAGTAAATTATTAACAGTTATACAAGAGATCAGAATAAATTAATAACAATTATACCAGAGGTCAGAGTAAATTAATAACAGTAATACAAGAGATCAGAGTAAATTAATAATAGCAGTTATACCAGAGGTCAGAGTAAATTAATAACAGTTATACCAGAGGTCAGAGAAAATTATTAATAGCAGTTATACCAGAGGTCAGAGTAAATTAATAACAGTTAAACCAGAGGTCAGAGTAAATTAATAATAGCAGTTATACCAGAGGTCAGAGTAAATTAATAACAGTAAAACCAGAGGTCAGAGTAAATTAATAATAGCAGTTATACCAGAGGTCAAAGTAAATTATTAACAGTTATACCAGTGGTCAGAGTAAATTATTAATAACAGTTATACCAGAGGTCAGAGTAAATTCATAACAGTTAAACCAGAGGTCAGAGTAAATTAATAGCAGTTATACCAGAGATCAGAGTGAATTATTAATAGCAGTTATACCAGAGGTCAGAGTAAATTAATAACAGTTATACCAGAGGTCAGAGTAAATTCATAACAGTTAAACCAGAGGTCAGAGTAAATTAATAGCAGTTATACCAGAGATCAGAGAAAATTATTAATAGCAGTTATACCAGAGGTCGGAGTCAAGTCAAGTCAAGTCAAGTTTATTTGTATAGCGCTTTTCACAACAGACATTGTCTCAAAGCAGCTTTACACAAATCAACAGTGATGGTGAATGGTGTGAATTTGTCCCTGATGAGCAGGAGTAAATTAATAACAGTTATACCAGAGGTCAGAGTAAATTAATAATAGCAGGTATACCAGAGATCAGAGTAAATTAATAACAGTTATACCAGAGGTCAGAGTAAATTAATAGCAGTTATACCAGAGGTCAGAGTGAATTAATAACAGTTATACCAGAGATCAGAGTAAAGACAGACAGCGGGCGGGGCAGGTGATGTCACATGGCTTCATCACATGACCCAGCGTCCAACTCGCCTCGCCGTGCCGAGTGTTTAGACAGGTCACACGCCCGTGTCTCCGGAGTTTTGTCGTTTTGTGTTTTTTTTGTGCGTTCACGTCCACCTGACGTCATGTGACGTCACGCGGCGTAGATATGGCACTCCGCCGGATATTACCCAGACCGTGCCGAGCGGTTTGATGTGTCACACGTCCGGGTCCAAACGAGTTTAGGGACACGGTAAGCTAAAAGGTTTGCTCGGTGGGCGTGGCCTGTGACGTCACGTGACGTCTTCGATTCAGCCGGGGTTCAACTCCGCCCACTGTGCAGAGTACTTTGACATATCACACGGCCATTTCTGAGCATGTTTTTTTTCGTGCTTATTTGGACTAATGTTGGGGGCGTGGCCTGACGTGACGTCACGTGATGTCAATTTATTACCCACAGTCCAACTCCCTATGCTACGCTGAGTCCGTGGATATGTCACATGCCCCCCTTCATGTATTTTGATGACCGCGCCCACTTTGATACCCATAATGCCCTTCTGCACAAGAAGGGTAATGCCATCTCCCATGATGCAATTCACCACAAAGGGCTGTTTGCTTTGATATATGACAAAGTGTCTGGCGTGAGAGACAAAGTCCAAATCCGTGACGGCGTGGCAGAACCAGGACGTCGGCTTGCACCGTTCCAGGCCGTCAGATGGCTTTTTGCAGACGTTCTGGGGGTTCAACTTTTTAGGTTTTTAATTGATGTGTCGTCGGGATATTGGGGGACGGTAGCGATCGAAGGGGGCCAAGCACTCGAAACGCCTATGTGCGTCTGGAGGTTTGAGCCAGAGAAAGGGAGCTGATTCATGGGCTTTTCTTTCTCTTTCCCTGCACCCTCCCCCTCTGGTTCTGTTGCCTTGTTGAGGAATTTCAAACTCCTATGGAGATTCCCCTGGAGCTCATAGCAGCCACGGTGCTCTCTTCTGGGCATGGGATGTTGGATATTGTGGGAGGGGATCCCATGCACCTAAATGAACACCGTGGCTGCTCTGAGCTCCAGAGGATGAGTCTTTGTAATGTTTTATCAGGCTGCAGAGATGAAGGCCAAATCCTTTACAAGGTGACAGAACCAGGGCGTTTGTGTGCACTAAGCCACGTTGCCTGGCTTTTGGCACAATAGATTAGAACAGTACACATATATTATTCGCGCTGGCGCAGAACCGAGCAGAACCAGTGCACTGACTGGCTTTGATTGCATTCTCTGCCTTTTCTTTCCTGTTTTCTTATCTCTCTTCCTAATCCCTTCTTTCCCTTACCCTGTTTTTTTCTCATTTCTCCTGCTTCTACCTTATTCCCTTAACGTTTTTTTTGCTTACCTTTCCTCCTACTCCCTTCTTTCCCTTACCCTATTTTTGCTTACCTCTCCTCCTACTCCCTTCTTTCCCTTACCCTATTTTTGCTTACCTCTCCTCCTACTCCCTTCTTTCCCTTACCCTATTTTTGCTTATCTCTCTTCCTACTCACTTCTTTCCCTTATCCTAATTTTGCTCATTTCTCCTCCTACTCCCTTCTTTCCCTTAACATATTTTTGCTTACCTCTCCTCCTACTCCCTTCTTTCCCTTAGCCTATTTTTGCTTACCTCTCCTCCTACTCCCTTCGTTCTCTTACCCTATATTTGCTCATCTCTCCTCCTAGTTCATGTATTCAGAAGAGAAGGGCAGATGAATGAATGAGTGCATAGTGATGAAGTTTGTGTAGTGGTGTGGAGAAGGGTGGACCGAGTGAATGTGTGCACAGCATGATAGAAATGACCAAGCTTTAAAGTACCCATGAGCACTGAGAATTAGTTTTCACCATGTTTGAGCACCAGGTTTGTATCTAAATGAATCTCTAGTGTACAGAGACTGGGCATACAGACGGCTGTTGGTACAGGATTTTTAACTGCATGAAAGGTGAGTATTTCTTTATGTACAAGCATGTAAAGAATCTGGCCTTTTTTTATTCCCAAACTCAATTTGTGATTCTTTTTGCAAGTGGAGGTCAAGTGGAGCCACTGCTGATTCCCAGCTCTCCCTCTCCACAGTATATGACAGTTAAGTATTCTACTGAAATATCAGATCTCTATATGCAGAAAATAGGTGTATATAGAGATCTGATTGGTATGTTTATCAGTATTCATGCAGTGTTGGGAACCTTTGCATGAATTCTGATAAACACCAATCATTGCTGTGCTGCATGCCAGAGAAACGCATTTGTCCATGCATTTTGTTCTGGACCACTTTCTTATGGAGAGTTCCTACTAAAATAACAAATCTATTACGAGTAACTACTTACTCGTGGTGTCTTTCCTCATCTTTTGTATTAATACGCTGTGTTGTGTATTACGCTCCTGAGGTTCGAGTGGCCACTGTTTCTGCCCCTCTCCTCTCCGTGATCTTCCCACTTCGTCCAGGCCTGCCTCTGGATAGTGTTCTCTTCGGTGGGAGGCCACTCTGTGCAGCTTGGTACGGTTTCCCATCAACGCCTTGGGTGGTTCCATGAAATTCCGGAGTAAGAACGGGAGCTTTGAGGATGACAGGAATATGACAGGAATTTATGTCAACAGACTGCTACATTGACTCCGGACTCCATATCATACAGTTTGCTTACGACACTGTTGTGGTGGGCCTGATCTCCAACAACTGCCTACCTACAGGAGGTTAAATACCTGTAGAGATGGTGCTAGGAGAACAACCTTCTCCTGAACGTCAGCAAGACAGTTGATAGTACGGAAGCCGAGGAGCTTTCGGAGGTTGTAACGCGCACGGTTGCCAAGCTCGATATAACTTTGCGGGCTCAGGTCACAGCCTCCGAGTCGGGTTCTTCACTTTTTTCCCGACAAACACACCGAGTGTCTAAGACATGCGTTAAAACTTACTCAGCCCGCCCCTTCACCCCCACTTCTACTGTGTATTCCCACATTTTTGGGCGGAAAGAATATGGTTATGAGGCTATGCATCAGGTTGAAGAGATACTTGCCACCTATCTCCCTCCCGTAGTTGTCTCTTCCCTTAAGACCCCGACATTACTCACGAAGCCCCTGCGTAATACATCTGCGCTCGTGTGTAAAGCCTATGCTTCAGCAGGTCAAGCTGCTGCTTGCGTGCACACCATGGCTGTGTTGCAGGCATATCAGGCTGACCTGCTGTGTGAGTTGTATGTGGGGGTGCCATTGACGGCCATTTTGATGAGCTTCACCGTACTGGGATCTGGCTCTCAGAGCCACTAAGGAGACCGCTAGGCCATTGCCCGGTCTATGGCTGCCCTGGTGTCTACAGAAAGGCACCTGTGGCTCACGATATCAGACATGACTGGTAGGGACAGGGCAGTATTGCTGGATGCTTCGCTAACTCCTTCTGGCCTTTTCGTCGATTCCGTACATTCGGTGGTTGAGAGGTTTCAGGAAAATAAGAAACAGGTGGCGGCATTCCAGCGTTACCTCTCACGCCGCTCACATGGGGCTTCTTGGCGGGCTCAGCCGCAGCCGCAGCCCTCCGTCTCCCATCAGAAGGTTCATAAACGCAGTGTCGCGACACTCTGCCACTATCCCACTATCTCCCACTCGTGAGAGGACTGTCATCTCTAACAGGAAGGCTTCGGCGAAAAGATCCTGACACGGAACTTTCTGGGGATCTGGCTGTGGAGGGGCATGTCACCAGACCAGGAGAAGCTCAATCGTCTCTGCCCGGTGCGTGCACTGGACACCTACGTCCACAGGACGGGTCCTTGGAGAAGGTCCCATCAGCTGCTCGTCTGCTACGGCTCTCCCAAGCAAGGCCTCCCTGCTAATGAGCCTCCGGCGTCCTTGCAGCGCTTCCTTATCCCTTACGGAAGCTGCCGCTGGCTTTTCTCATATGCGCTTTATACTCCTGGTCGTGACGTCAACTCATCGGTGACGACCAGCGTCCAATTTTTGACTGATTACACACATTATTCAGAGCATGAACACTCAGACGCGTTCCCAAAGCGTTTCGACGCAGCGTCTCGTGCCCTCAGGGAACTAGGGTTACATACTCTGTATTTATGTGTATGTGATACATTTGATTTGATTTGATATATGGACATTTGGTGCAACCCAGATGAGAATGGGTTCCCTCTTGAGTCTGGTTCCAATCAAGGTTTGTTCCTTAAGCCATCTAGGGGAGTTTTTCCTTGCCACAGTCGCCACCGGCTTGCTCAACAAACTTACTTATAAAGAACATATTCACTTTTAATCACCACATTATATGTTTAAAGCTGCTTAGAGACAATGTTCATTAAAAGCGCAATAAAAATATAAATGAATTGAATTGCATTGAATAAAGGTAGATCTTATCTTAATAACAGTTATCCCAGAGGTCAGACTAAAATAATAGTTTCAAAATACAGACCAAAATTTTAAGTTATACCAGAGGTCAAAGTAAATTAATAGCAGTTATACCAGAGGTGAGAGTAAATTAATAACAGTTATACCAGAGGTCAGAGCTAATTATAAATAGCAGTTATACCAGAGGTAAGAGTAAATTAATAACAGTTATACCAGAGGTCAGAGTAAATTAATAACAGTTATACCGGAAATCAGATTAAATTAATAAAAGCAGTTATACCAGAGATCAGAGAAAATTATTAATAGCAGTTATATCAGAGGTCGGAGTAAATTAATAACAGTTATACCAGAGGTCAGAGTAAATAAATAACAGCTATACCGGAAATCAGATTAAATTAATAATAGCAGTTATACCAGAGATCAGAGAAAATTAATAATAGCAGTTATACCAGAGGTCTGAGTAAATTATTAACAGTTATACCAGAGGTCAGAATAAATTAATAACAGTTATACCAGAGGTCAGAGTAAATTAATAACAGTTATACCAGAGATCAGAGAAAATTATTAATAGCAGTTATACCAGAGGTCGGAGTAAATTAATAACAGTTATACCAGAGGTCGGAGTAAATTAATTACAGTTATACCAGAGGTCAGAGTAAATTAATAACAGTAGTTATACCAGAGATAAGTGTAAATTAATAGCTGTTATACCAGAGGTCAGAGTAAATTAATAACAGTTATACCAGAGGCCAGTGTAAATTAATAGCAGTTATACCAGAGATCAGAGTAAAGACAGACAGCGGGCGGGGCAGGTGATGTCACATTGCGTAATCACATGACCCAGCGTCCAACTCGCCTCGTCGTGCCGAGTGTTTAGACAGGTCACAAGCCCGTGTCTCCGGAGTTTTGTCATTTTGTGTTTTTTTGTGCGTTCACGTCCACCTGACGTCATGTGACGTCACGCGGCGTAGATATGGCACTCCGCCGGATATTACCCGGACCGTGCCGAGCGGTTTGATGTGTCACACGTCTGGGTCCAAACGAGTTTAGGGACACGGTAAGCTAATAGGTTTGCTCGGTGGGCGTGGCCTGTGACGTCACGTGACGTCTTCGATTTAGCCGGGGTTCAACTTCCCCCACTGTGCCGAGTACTTTGACATATCACACGCCCATTTCTGAGCATGGTTTTTTTTGTGCTTATTTGGACTAATGGAGGGGGCGTGGCTTAACGTGACGTCACGTGACGTCATTATATTACCCACAGTCCAACTCCCTATGCTACGCTGAGTTCGTCGATATGTCACATGTCCCCCTTCATGTATTTTGATGACCGCGCCCATTTTGATACCCATAATGCCCCTCTGCACAAGAAGGGTTATGACATCTCCCATGATGCAATTCACCCCAAAGGGCTGTTTGCTTTGATATATGACAAAGTGTCTGGCGTGAGAGACAAAGTCCAAATCCGTGACGGCGTGGCAGAACCAGGGCGTCGGCTTGCACCGTTCCAGGCCGTCAGATGGCTTTTTGCAGGGGTTCTGGAGGTTCAACTTTATAGGTTCTTAATTGATGTGTCGTCGGGATATTGGGGGACGGTAGCGATCGAAGGGGGCCAAGCACTCGAAACGCCTATGTGCGTCTGGAGGGTTTAGCCAGAGAAAGAAAGCTGATTCATGGGCTTTTCTTTCTCTTTCCCTGCACCCTCCCCCTCTGGTTCTGTTGCTTTGTTGAGGAATTTCAAACTCCTATGGAGATTCCCCTGGAGCTCATAGCAGCCACGGTGCTCTCTTCTGGGCATGGGATGTTGGATATTGTGGGAGGGGATCCCATGCACCTAAATGAACACCGTGGCTGCTCTGAGCTCCAGAGGATGAGTCTTTGTAATGTTTTATCAGGCTGCAGAGATGAAGGCCAAATCCTTTACAAGGTGACAGAACCAGGGCGTTTGTGTGCACTAAGCCACGTCAGATTATGGTTCTATGGGGAGTCAGTGCTCATGGTTCAGGGTCCAGAGACATGTCTTGTGTCACTGTGGTGAAATCAGAACCGCTAGGTAAATTTCATTTGGTTTGACATGATGTTTCTGCTTCCTAAACTTTCATTCTAACCAATGTATTATTCTTTGTGCTAGTGGTGGCATGGAGTCCTGCTGAAATCATGACTCTCCATCTTCACAGTCCATGAGAGTTAAGTTTCTACTGAAGTATCAGATGTCTGTACACTTATAAACAGCTCTGCTCTCTGCCTGCTCTCACATTTATTCTTTTTTTTTCTGAATGTGGAGCATGAGAATTCACTGGAATAACAGAAGAAAATGGCACCATAAGGATCGGAAAGCATGATCTTTACCTACTGATATCAGAACCTATGCTAGCAACCAAAACTTCTTGAAAGGGGGTTTCACAGGGATATATATCGATAGATCAGTATAAGACGTGTGCCGGTATTCGGTAATGCAGTAAATCGCAGTAATGAATATGCACAGTATTGTTATCGCAGACATTTCAAAATAGCGTGAATAATTGTAGATCCAAATGTAGAAGTTTAGAACGTGTCTTAGCTGCTTTTTCATGCTAGTACACTGCGTGTGTGCTGTGTAAAAGACACATGCGCACTCTGACGTTAACAGTCTCCACGTGGAGGAGAAGCATGGCGTAAGGTGGAACACTGACGATAATTTATGCCCCTTCTAAAAGGCTAAAGTCAAAGGTTTGAAAATATTTTGGGTAGCGGAAAATGCTGAGGGACTGCTGGTGGAAGACAATTTCCCTTTGTGTGAAACATGTGGTAGGGAAAGTAGCAGCCAAACACCAGAACACGTCCAACATGTTCTTTCATCTTCCAGAACCATCCAGTGCGATTCAGGAAGATAAATGTAATTTAACTTCTTATTTCCGTGTCGTACACCATATAAAAACATTTTTCCACAGAATTGAATACCGTGATAAAACCTTACGGTATTATGCACTGTAGTGCAGCAGATCCAGGACATCACCATCCGACGTCGCACGTGCCGAACAATGTGCAGCGGCTTGTCTGAGCTTCAGAGTCCCTGAAATTTGTATAATGTTCCTTAGATAAAATCCCCCTGAAAAACAGAAGAACCAGAGGCTCACCATGCAACATCTCAAGACCAAAAGAGCACAGAGGCTCTGCTGAGCTCCAGAGCATGAGTCCCTTAAAACTTTTTTTCATGCTCCAGAGATCCAATCCACTTTCCCCTACAGGGTGGAAGAACCAGGACGTTCTCTTACACTAAGGCATTTTGGCAATGTCTTTGGCAGCGCAGTTTGCAGGCGCTCTGGAGGTCCTGCTTTTGAATCGTTTCGCAGTGATCTTTATGTAGCACAAGCAATGAAAACGATGACAAGCATCACGAGGTTCTCCTTCTTTCTCCTCTTTTCTTTCTCTTTCCATGCACACTCACACACAAATAGATTAGAACGCAACACACATTTAGATTAGATGAGAATAAAAGGGCACGTTTTTATAGTTTCTTATATTTGTATAGCACCAGCACACCTACAAACCATGCTGAACCTGCTGGAATCATGACTCTCCATTTCACCGTCCATTACAGTTAAGTTTCTACTGAAGTATCAGATCTCTGTACACTTATATACAGCTCTGCTCTCTGGCTGCTCTTACATTTATTCTTTTCTTTTCTGGATGTGGCAGAATGTGTATTCTGCTGAAATCCAATGAGAAAAGAGCAGCAATAAGGCTTGGAAGAATTGATCCTTTAAACAAATAAAGCAGGACCTATGCCCCAAACCAACACTTCTTGCAAAGGAGGTACAGTATCACACCTGAGGCCATAAATAGAACCTGAATGAAGTTGCTGTCAAACCGAATGTAAATGACATGATTTCACCACAGTGACACAAGACATGTCTGACTCACGGATCATGTTGATAGACTGTAGGAAGAACCAGCCCCAGAATCCCCATTATACTGTGTGACTCCGCTTTTGACTTTCCATTGTGTAATCCCATACTTCAGCTTCTGCTAATAATAATAATAATAATAATAATAATAATAATAATAATGATAATGATAATTATAAAAAACAATAATAATTGATATATCAGTTATACCAGAGGTCAGAGTAAATTATTAATAACAGTTATACCAGAGGTCAGAGTAAATTATTAATAGCAGTTATACCAAAGGTCAAAGTAAATTATTAATAGCAGTTATACCAGAGGTCAGAGTAAATTAATAACAGTTATACCAGAGGTCAGAGTAAATTATTAATAGCAGTTATAAAAGAGGTCAGAGTAAATTAATAACAGTTATACCAGAGGTCAAAGTAAATTAATAGCAGTTATACCAGAGATCAGAATAAATTATTATTAGCAGTTATACCAGAGGTCAGAGTAAATTAATAAAGTTATACAGAGTCAGAGTAAATTAATAACAGTTATACCAGAGTCAGAGTAAATTAATAACATTATACCAGAGATAGGTAATTAATACAGTTATACCAGAGTCAGAGTAATATTAATAGCAGTTATACCAGAGGTCAGAGTAAATTAATAACAGTTAATACCAGAGGTCAGAGTAAATTAATTAATAGCAGTTATACCAGAGAGTCAGAGTAAATATAATAACAGTTATACCAGAGGTCAGTAGTAAATTATTAATAGCAGTCTATACCAGAGGTCAGAGTTAAAATTAATTAATAGCAGTTATACCAAAGAGGTCAGAGTAAATTAATAACAGTTATACCAGAGGTCAGAGTAAATTAATAAGCAGTTATACCAGAGATCAGAGTAAATTATATATAGCAGTTATACCAGAGGTCCAGATAGTAAATTAATTAACAGTTATACCAGAGGTCAGAGTAAATTAAATAACAGTTTATACCAGAGGTCAGAGTAAATATTAAATAACAGTTATACTCAGAGGATCAGAGTAAATTAAATAGCAGTTATACCAGAGGTCAGAGAGTAAAAGTTAAATAACAGTATATACCAGAGGGGTCAGAGTAAAATTAATTAACAGTTATTTTTATACCAGACGGTCAGTAGTAAAATTAATTAACAGTTAATACTATAACAGAGATCAGAGTAAATTATACAGTTATACCAGAGGTCAGAGTAAATTAATAGCAGTTTACCTCAGAGG